>OU015491.1:75918493-76350993 GCA_907164885.2 Dolomedes plantarius | reverse complement strand
GACGGAAATAAACCAATCATAGGCGTTAAAAATTTCGTTGCTAATCGATTGGAGATTTGTTATTGGTTAAATATATTTCAATACTTTAAGGGCCTGTTCACATAGGAGTCCGTGCGTTGCGTTAAGGAAAAGATGACGTTGAGAGGAAAATAAACCAATCATAGGCGTTAAAAATTTCATTGCTAATCGTTTGGAGGCATATGATTGGTTTATTTTCGTCTTAACGTCATCTTTTTCCTTAACGCAATGTACGGACTCCTATGTGAACAGGCCCTAACGCATGCTTGTCTAAAGTGCGGTCGCATGCGCCCCAAAAACCTTTAAAATGCGGCCCAAACGCAAATTATGAAAATATTTAAATTTACACATTTTTATTAAAAGAAATAAATGTTTGCAATATTTTTCATACATAATCGATTCGTTGACATTTATTTTGAATAAAAATTTAAATAAAAACATCTTAGTATGCCATGAGAATTTACGTTTCGAATTATGTGTGTATCCACTCGACGGCGAATTTTTTGAAGAATTACAATATTTGTATGCAGTATATTGCATTGTATTTTTATTTCCTAATCCTTTTGGCCTAGGGAGCCCTTCACAGAAAAAGGGGCCATCGAACGTTCGCCAAATCGATCCGACCCGTTGGTTTTCCTCTCGCTGAATCCCGTTCTGTGCGTGATCTTGGCGCATGGCCACGTGCGCAGTTCCTACGTCACGCACCGCACCACCGTAGACTTGCCCCAATCGCGCGTCTGCTACAGCTCGGGGTGTTCCAGAAAATTCTCCATACTCTCCTAGTCTATAAAAGGGATCCCTGACCGGTCCACGATCAGTTATCATTTCTGAAAGAGTTTCAGAGTTGACAGTTCAGGATCTCTCAACTTGAGATCAAGCCCGGACTAAGGGCCTGTTCACATAGGAGTCCGTTGCGTTGCGTTAAGCAAAATATGACGTTAAGACGAAAATAAACCAATCATAGGCGTTAAAAATTTCATTGCTAATCGTTTGGAGGCATATGATTGGTTTATTTTCGTCTCAACGTCATCTTTTCCTTAACGCAACGCAACGGACTCCTATGTGAACAGGCCCTTAGAGACCCAGGGCCCCTAGGCACTTGACATTTGGGCCCCCCACCATCTCGAAGCTATTTTGGAAATTTAGCAAATTAAATGCACTAGTACAGAACATATAATTTTTAATCGACTTTAATGACTTTAATAAACATCAGAATAATACAGTCTATGTTACTATAGTTACGTTATTCTATAAAATTTACAGAATCATACGACGAACTTTCTTCTGTGCAAAAAAAACGAATGACGTCATCATAGTCAATTGACTGCATTATTTCTGACTATGTACATTACAGAGAGTGAATTGAGCCTGTTCTCTCCTATGTTAGATCTTAAGTAATTCTTTACTCTCTTTAGCGCTGAAAACGACCGTTCTGCTGAGCCGTTTGACGCTGGTGTACACAACAGCATTCGGAGCGCAATTCCTACGTTTCGATAAATGTCCAAAGAGCCTTTTTCCGATAAGTATTTGTATAGCTTCAGTGACGATAACTCCATAACTTCATCAGAGGAAACGAAGAGACCTAATTCTAGCTTTGTTGCGCGCAGGGCTGTAAGTTATATTATGAGCGCCCTGTTTTGGCAAAATATAGTAAAAATATTTATTATAATATTATTTTCGATAAAGCTTTTTGATAAGGCTAGCCAGGCTTTTGAGCTAATGTAAAGCCACCGGGGCCCCTAAGTTGGCTGGGCCCCTAGGCCGGGGCCTTGTAGGCCTAGGCAGAAATCCGGCACTGCTTGAGATTGAATCGAATCTCTTCTACTGCGAATTCTGTTACGCTACTGTACCGGTAGGTGCCTTGTGTCTCAGTTTCACTGTCATTAAAAAATCTCATGTCAATAAATCAAGCAGAACCTAAAAAAAGAAAAATTGAAGATGAAAAAAGAGTTTTTAATGAAAACTGGAAAGAGAAATACTTTTTATTGAAGAGAATTATAAAGCACTTTGCTTAATTTGTAGGGACTTTGTGCCAGTTTTTAAAGACTACAATTTGAAACAACATTATAGTCAAAAGCATGCCACAAAATACGATGTATATCTCGGCATTTGCCGTAAAGATAAAATCACAGAACTAAAAAAAGTGCTATCGTCGGAACAAAATTTTTTTTAAAAGACAGCTACTCAAAATAATAACATTGTAAAAGCAAGTTATGTCGTAGCAAATTTAATAGCGAAAAAATCAAAACCTTTTATTGATGGCGAATTTATAAAAGAATGTATGGAAAGCGTAGCAAACATAATTTGCCCTGATAAAAAGTTGGATTTTTCTAAAATCAGTTTATCACACCAAACTATAGCCACAAGAATTGAGGAGTTCGGGAATTCAGTTGAAAAGTCTTTAAAAAGCAATTGTACAAATTTTAAATTTTATTCGTTAGCCATGGACGAAAGCACTGACGCTTCTGATACGGCACAATTCACAATTTTTATAAGAGGAATCGATGAACATTATAATATCACGGAAGAAATGGTTGCTTTAGTATCGTTAAAAGACACAACCAAGTCTGTAGATTTATTCGATGCATTAAAAACGACGATGAAAATGTTTTCCTTATCTATGAAAAATTTATCAGCTATCATAACCGATGGAGCCCCTGCCATGGTTGGTAAAAATGGGGGACTCGTTAAAATGGTTAAGAATGAAGCCGTCGCTGCCGGCAATACGATCTCGATGGCATATCATTGTATTGTACATCAGGGCAATTTATGTGGAAAAATTTTAAAAATGGAAAGTGTATTAATCGTTGTTATAAAAACCATTAACTTTATAAGAGCAAAAGGACTTAATCATTGACAATTTCAAGAGTTTCTTAAGGTAATGGGCACTGAATTTGCAGATGTTATTTATTATACAGAAGTAAGATGGCTCAGTAAGGGGAAAATGCTCAAAAGATTTTACGATTTAAGAACTGAAATAAAAATATTTATGGAAACAAACGGGAAACCTGTGACTGAATTTGAAGACGAAGATTGGGTTTTAGATTTAGCTTTTTTAGTAGACTTAACAGAACATTTGAATGATTTAAATTTGAGACTTCAAGGAAAAAATCAATTTATTAATAATATGTTCCAAACAATAACAGCGTTTGAAAGAAAGTTGAAATTTTGGCACAATCAAATAAAAGTAAAAGATTTGACACATTTCAGTACTTTGGCTGCACATAAACCTGTGAGTTGCACAAAATATGCAAAATATGCCGCATTAATTTTTTATTTAATTCAAGAGTTTGAAAGTAGATTTCAAGATTTTAGAAAAAATGAAGAGTATTTCTACATATTTTCTACCCCTTTTTCTCTAGAAATAAATCAATTACCTTCACATCTTCAAATGGAATGCATTGAACTGCAAAGTGACATTCAACTGAAAGAAAAATTTGGAAATGTTTCTTTACTGGAGATTTATAAAGATTACATACCCCGCGATAAATATCCTAATTTTCACAATCATGCTTTATTAATGTCTTCAGCTTTTGGCAGTACCTATATTTGTGAACAATTATTTTCAAGAATGAAGCATACATAAAACAAAAATAGGACAAAGATCACTGACAAACATCTTGAAAATGAATTAATAATCGCAACCTCGTCTATTGAACCCGATATCGATTTCCTTGTGCAACAAAAGCAAATTCATCCATATCATTAATTTGAATTTTTTCCATCTTTATGAAATCCAAACTAAATGAAACGAAACTTTTACAAATTTAAAATAAATAAGTACCTATACATATCTAATTCAAATTTAAAAAAAATTATAATAAAAAGAAGTTAATTTATTTTAATAAAACTACATAGAGTTAATTTTTATTTCAATTTGTTGAAAAAATATTGTATGTGTGGCCCAGCAATTTTTTTTTGCAATGTGGCCCTCAAACGGTCATAGTTTAGACACCCATGCCCTAACGCTTAGCTATCGGACAGGGGCGTAGCTACCGTGGAGCAGTTGGAGCGAACTGCTCCAGGCGCACGAATCATGAGGGGCGCAAAATTTGAAAGAGCGAAATAAAAATTTGTGAAAACTTTTGTATAAATAATTTTGATTTGTCAGATTTAAATTCAAAAAATTATTTAAATTAATTTGTCAGATTAATTTTTTCTATGAAATATACAAAATATAAATGAAATATATTTTAGTAAATAAAACTAGGCAAGGCCGCATTTTGAATTTTTTGCCCGGTGTTATACTACGGCCACACACATCTGCACTGCACAGTATTCTGGGGGGAAACGAGTGATTTATGGGGAGAGTTCTGCAGAGCCGCTCTGCAGCGATCTCTCTCTTGGGCGGTTTTTTCACAGATTATCAAAGGACCTTGGGGGCGGGGAGGTCTCGCTCCTGGAGCGTAACTAATCGACCCCAAAATGTGTCAAGCGGGGTCGGGGGTGTATGTCTGCATGTATGTGGAAGCGCTATTAGACACTAGATATTCTCAAACGTTACCAGTTGAGTGTTCTTATCAGGAAAAGGGAGATGGCTGGAGCATCTTCACCCCCTATGGCGAAAGTCATTACAATCCTTCAAATGTCATTCTAAACGAGCGGGGGTAGAATTCTCTAAGGTCAACTTACTGACTCCTCCCGCTACAAGAGTCAAAAACATGCAGAGGTCCAAACAAAGATTTTGTTCTACATAGCAGCCTTAACATCGGCGCTGAATAGAGGCAAATATTCGGGGATTTTTTTAAAGCAAGCTTAGTATTTAGCGCTTCATATTCCCATTGTTTACTTTGTGCAGTGTAAGAATTTCAAGATAATTCTTGAATGAATGTGTTATACAATTTTTAAAACTTATTGAGACTGTGGATTGTAATTTATCGTTCTGTTTAAGTGACTTCGTACAATTTATGACTATTATTTTACTAAATTACTTATCTGCAGCGTGTTGTTGGATTCACCGACGTATAATTTTAAAAGTAAGTGATTTGTTTACGAAGTATGTTAATTGATGTTGCAACATAAAGTATAATAGGTCCTACCTAACAGTTACGTATTATAGCTGAAAGTTGGCGGCAAACATTTTCAGGAGCAGCATGTTATAAAAGTACAAATGTGTATTTTTATAACATGCATGAGGTAAGTTTAAAAAAAAATCGGCAGAGGAAGAACGAAATTTCAATTATAAATAATTTTAGATCTAATTAAAAATTGCGGGCTAATGACAAAACAGAAATACACAAAAAATATTCAAAATGAGTGTTAAAAGAAACTCAAATCATTAGAACTATAAGTCTTAGGATCAGTGGCGCCGGAAAGGGGGGGGGGGCAATTGAATTTTTTGTTTCTACCTAGCTAGCGCTCGTAAAATATTAGAATTTTCATTTAAAATCATAAAGCCGAACAAAACTGAATACTAAATTGCAACCTCACACTCGTTAACGCAAGCGCGATAAATGTCATTCCATATACACAGGAGCGATTAATCACCAATTTCAGGTACGCAAGTGCGTTTAAACGCCAATGCCAGACGTTTGCTTTTGCGATTCAAAAGCAACCCTACACAATGTTTTTGCATCGCGAAAGGGAATCTTGAATCCGATGCATTTGAAACGCGTACACGTTGACGTGTGATGGGGCCTTTAAGACATTTCATAAGTGCTACTCTACAAATTTGAATTGTAAGGTGTAACGTCCAGAGCGTGCCCCACGGGACAGTTGAACAATAGAAGGTGCAAATAGAGCGTACTAAAAGATCTTTCACTCGATTGTACAACTCATTTGAACAACAATTGAAAGATCTTTTAGTACGCTCCGACGGGTAAAAACCTGGTTGAGATCAACCATGTCTCAAGAGAGACTTTCTGGTCTCTGTATGCTTAGCGTTCAGAGAATCTGTGAGTAAAAATAAAGACACATTTATTGAAAAAGTAATTAATAGATTTTCTCAAAACAGAAGAAATCTCTCATTACTTTTCTCCGATTAGAAAAATAACATAAAAGTTTATTTTTTATAACCGTATATATGTATTTTTAATAATAAAGGTGTAAAGCTTTAATCTATTTTACTTTGCCCCCCTCTATATTTGACTCTTCCGGCTTAGGATGCTTAAATGCCACTGCTTAGGATGCTTAAATTTTGCATGGAGGTTGCTATTATGCTCTAGGTGCTCGTTAAGAAATCTTTTTTATAAATTAGAATTTTAAGGGGGCCAAATAGGGCCTAATCCTCCTCCCCAAAACAAACACACACACACACACTGTAGCTATAGAACCATGAGACCTAGAAAAATGAATTTTTGTATGATAGTTTCTCTTAGATCCTAGGTGCGCACAAAGAAATATTTTTTAAAATACAAAATTTAAGGGGTTAAAAGGAGCTTAATCTCCCCAAAACAACAACAACAAAAAAACTACCTCTGGTACATGTTTTCTAGAAAATTAAAATTTTGTATGGTGTTGCTCTTAGGCCCTAGATGCTCCCTAAGAAATATAAAAAAATCTTTAAGGGATGTAGCTTATTTTACCTGTGACTTTAGAGTTGTATTCAATACTCCAGGTAGTGTGTGTCACAGGATACGTGAAATAAAATTAGCAGCCAGACTAGCGATTAATTAAATTAAAATACACTTTTTTAAGTGCTCTTGGTTAGATACGGGTAATTAATAGTGAATTGACAGCATCACCAATGTACAATTTTATGAACAGATAGAAAAAATTTGCGTTTTTTCAGTTCTCTTCGGCGTTGGGAAACGAATCAAACCAACTTAGCAAAAACATTAAAAAGAGTTTGTCCAACACGATAGTCTTCCCGTGTTCAGGCCCTTGATGCCCCACATTCGCGTTATTTTGATGTAATTAAAATATTGACGTACACTGTTAGACAAAAAAAAATAAAAAGAAAAAACCACGGTGCACCAAGACGGAGTTATCCTAATGAAACGAAAGTCGGTAGATGTGATGTACAACTACAGAAAAGCAAATGATTACAATTTGAGAAAAATTGGGTGATTTATTCAAGAAAAAGAGCTTCACAAAGTGAACAAGTCAATAACGCGTTGGTCCACCTCTGGCCCTTATGCAAGCAGTTATTCAGCTTGGATTGATTGATAAAGGTGGCGGATATCCTCCTGCCGGATATCATGCCAAATTCTGTCCAATTGGCACGTTAGATCGTCAAAATCTAGAGCTGGTTGGAGGTCCTTGCCCATAATGCTCCAAACGTGCCCAATGGGATTTGGGGAGAGATCCGGCGACCTTGCTGGCCAAGGTAGCGGTGGGCAAGCACGAAGACAAGCAGTAGAAACTTTCGCCATGTGCGGGTGGGCATTATCTTGCTCAAATGTAAGACCATGATGGCGTGATATGAAGGACAACACAAAGGGGCTTAGAACAGCTCACCGGGGCGATGCACCGCTGTGCTGTAAGGGTGCCGCGGATGACAACCAAAGAGGTCCTGCTATGAAATGCAATGGCACCCCAGGCCATCACTCTTGGTTGTCGGCTCGTATGGCGGAAGACAAAAAGGTTGGCATCCCACCGCTGTCCGGGGCGTCTCCAGACACGTATTCGCTGGTCATCGGGGCTGCAGGACTCATCACTGAAGACAATTCTACTCCAGTCAGTAGCATTCCAGGTCGAATGTGCCCGACACCACAGCAGACGGGCTTGTCGGTGTACAGAGGTCAATAGTAGTCGACGCAAGGGGCGCCGTGAACTCAGCACCCTTTCTCTGAGCCGCCTATGAATGGTCCTTGCGGCCACTGGTTGCACGTACGACCGATGATGTTGATGAATCTGGGGTTGCGAGTGCCGCTCTGACGATTGCTCGGTCCTCACGTTCTGTCGCTTCTCTATGCCTACTAGGCCTGGGCGATGTTACATTTTTTGACATCGCGATACATCGTCAGTCTAACATCGCGATGTGACGATGTATCGCGATGTTAACCACGAACGTAGCCAGCAGGTGGCAGCGTGCCTCCCTAAAAAAAGTAACATAGATTCATACATAATAATGAGACCAGGTAGTTGTCCTGCGATAGAATAAAATAATTAAACATTTAAATATCTTTTATTTTGTGCCAAGAATATCTGCATTTCTGCATTTTTTGGAAGCAATGCAGCACTCTGTCTTGTAATAACACTCCGTGCTGAATACTCTAAAAAGATGTACGACCAAAGAATCTAACAGTAAACACACTGACAATCGAAACAAATCCTAAGTTCACACACGCATGTGCAGAAAGCAGGACTCTTGTGCTTTTCTGGACCTTTGCGATTTATCGCTTCGTCTTTGTTATCACTACAACACACTCTATCACAACATCGAAGAGAAAGTCCCGTGATGGAAAATCACCTTATGCGCAAAAAGAAATCGAGTAGTCGACAGTCTATTCTAGTCCGTCTAAGTATTGACGGTGTGAAACCGGAAAATCGTCCCTTCAAGCTATGCGATGTGATATAGTAAAACCGAGCATGCGTACAAACATCGAACACCGGGAAATCGCCGACCAAGCGATGTGACATCGTAACATCGCGCATGCGCACACAGAAACATCGGAACCGTCTTCAAGGTAAGCGATGTGATATAGTAAAACCGCGCATGCGTACAAACATCGAACACCGGGAAATCGCCAACCAAGCGATGCGACATCGTAACATCGCGCATGTGCACACAGAAACATCGGAACCGTTTATGTGACACCGGGAAATCGCGATGTTACGATATATCGCCGATTTGAAAATTATGAAACCGGTATGACGATGTCGGCTTCACACCGGTTTTTCACGATGTATCGATACATCGCCCAGGCCTAATGCCTACCACTTCTTTCTTGATGCTGTGTTCGGCCATGGTTCACCCATTCCTGCCAACATCGTCTAATAGTGGCATCGCTCCTATCCAAATGTCTAGCGATTCGCCGATTAGACCAACCGGCTTCTTTAAGCCCAACTACATGTCCTCTCTCAAATGCTGACATCTGCGCATGTTGTTCGCGCCCCTGTATGCGAAGCATAGTTACTGTCTACCTGAGTACACGGAATGAAAGTCGCAAAGAATTTATGACCTGGAATCGAAATTTCTCCTCTTTAATGTCCTGCCAGTTGCGCAGTTAAGACGTATTGCAACGTTACATGTTCATTCATTGGCTGCCAAACTTTAAAATTTTTCATTTTCTGTCGAAACCTGTATGCATAGCAATTTGTGTCCAATTTGCATTACCCCTTCTTGATGCGATTTATTTATTTATTTATTTATTATTATTATTATTATTTTTTTTTTTTTTTTGGGGGGGGGGGGTGTCTAAGGGTGTATTTATCATAGAATGGAAAAAATTATGACAAGCAACGTGTAGCTAAAATTTTGATATATTATTTTCAACAATTTTCAACAATTTTGATGATTGTACAAAGTAAAATACTCGAACCTATTAATACAGTCTCGAAAATGCTGCAAGGTACTCATGAAAATATAGAGAAATCCGTTGAGATGTTTTCATCACTCCTAATCCAATTCCAGAACTTAAGGAATAATTGGGAGTTTGTCAAAAACGACATCCTTGAGTTATCAGCTCTATGGAATACTGAACCTTGTTTCCCCCTAAAAGATTGCGTCGTGTGAAAAAATTGTTTGATGAATTACAAGTAGGTGAATGCATTGAAAACAGTGAATAATGTGTTCAAAGTCGAGGTGTTTTACAGAGTAATGGATTTAATAATTAATCAATTAACTATTAAATTGAAATCCGTTCGACAATTATGTGCCCTTTTTAAATGTCTATCACTTGCATATCTCGTCGCGTCACCTGATAAAAGTATCCTGGAAGGATCAGAATTGTTACAATCGGCATATATTTCCGATATTTCACCTAGTTTGGGACCTCAACTGTTTCAATTTAAAACATGCTTTTATATTCAATTAAAAACAATTGCTTCTATACGAGAAGTTGCTGAACTACTTTTAATTCCCACCGCAGCCTCAAGTAACTTCTCCGACATTATTACAGCATGCATGATTTTTTTAAACTTTACCGGTGACGGCAGCGACATCAGAACGAAGTTTTTCAAAACTGAAATTAATCAAAACATATTTAAGAATCAAAATGTCACAACACCGTCTTAGCCCTTTGGCCACGATATCAATTGAAAGAATAATAACTTGTCAACTTGATCTGGAGAAAATGATTGACTGACTTGCAAACGAGAAAGTTAGAAAACAACAATTTTGAAGGGTTTTTTTATGTGTAAACTAAACATGCTGAAATACATTTTGTCAATAGTGTTTTATAAAATCTATCTATTCTAAAAAAAAGTAACTCCCGCCGCCGCTGTCAAAAGCTTGTCACGCTATCCCCTCCGAAACCGCTGGGGGTATGGGGTCGAGACCCATACCAATAGATGCAGAAAAATGTGGGGAACAAAGTAAGACATGTCTCATCTTCGTCGGACTTTAAGTTTTTTTTATTTTATGTTTTGTGGGAAAATATTGACTTTTTCATCTTCAGATTACGATAACTCGCCAAAAAATGATCGTAGAATTTTGATCTTTTTACATTCTAAGACTACAGACATTTCTCTTTCAAACTAGACTTCATTTGTTTAAAAATATTTTAAAACAGACTAATATTTTCATCAAAAAATGAAACACAGTTTTTCAAGAAATATCGTCCCCTATGTGGATGTAATATCGATGCTCCTCGAGATTTTGTCTTACAAAGAAAATATTCACATCATCTGGAAGCTGAAAGCTTTCTTATTCATATAAACCTCATTTCAAGTCTATATCTTAAATTTTCGATTTTTAATTGAATTTTAAAGCTGATAATTCAACAGTGATGAAATGCCCTTCGGATTAAGGGTGACAACAGTAAATGGATGAAAGCTGTTACATTGCCCGAGAATCACCCCAATGTATCTCGTTATTAGCCATAACAGAGGAGCGAGTGTAGCGAGCCTAGGTGCGAAGCCCCTAGTATGTAATAATAATATTAGTGGGTACTAAATACTTAAAGAATTATAATTTGTTTTATTATTATATTCATATTTATTAAATTGAATTTCTTATTGTTGAAATGTCTTGAATTTCAAATAAATTGTTATTAAGTAAGGATTTAAATCGAAATAAGAGTAGATATAAAACAAATTTCGCCAGAACTCTTCCAAGAAACAAGTGGGCGCACCGATTTTACTTGCTCCAGGGCGCTGAATATGTAGCTACGCCACTGCTACCGGAACAGGCTATGTGCCTGTTCACAATAGAATCCGTCAGCGTAAAGCGTTAAAATTTTTAGCCAATCATATACCAATCAATTATCCATTTAATAAATCAGCGCCAACGGAATCTTTAACGCTGACGGATTATGAACATGCCAAAAGCGCATTTGATGTGCTTGTCAGTCTAGTTGTCCCATACCTTTGTCTGTGTTTTGCTACTTGCATAGGCGTAGCGTCAGGGGGGGGGGTGGCACTCACCCACCTTCACTAACCTTCATAGAGGGACTTTCCGGTCTACGGATTTAACGTGCCCACATCCGACCTAGACACGGAAGTATAATGGCGCACACCGGGATTCGATCCGAGCACCTTCCGCACCGAAAGCAAGCACGTTACACAAGACCACCTCAAGCCCCTTTTAAAACTACCATCTGAAATAAGGTATTTAAAAAAGCTGATAGATCAGTAAAATTCTTTTTCTTCTTTCGTTTAATACATTCACGGTCAATGGAAGGTGCTGAATGTACGCTGCTTTGAGCATCTGGCATCAGGGTCACTTCGCCGGAGGTGGAACTTGAAACTCGAATCAAATATAAACAACTTCTTTCGGACTACCAAACGTGTGAGGCTAATGACACTTCATTCCCTCTCATTGAGGGATACGTGGATTTACGATTTATATAATTTTGAAGTTTGTTATAATTAATGACAGTTGAAATCATATTATCCTTTTTTTCTTTTTTTAAAAATAAAATTGTTTATTCATTGCAAATTTTCTGCTGAGAAAAATGATGAATTTGTTGCACTTCATGTGGATAAGTTATTCATTTATAATAACATTCAGCGGCATAAACTTTTTATATGTAAAATGTTTGCCACATTTTTTGCGTCAGTTGTTTGCATTTGGAAAAGTGCATAATAATATGCAGACGCGAATTGATCTTTTGAAAAAAATAGAAGTTCCTAAAAGGTAGTAACTTGTTAAATGTATTGCAAATTTTTTTTATAAACGTTTCATTCATTTTTTAATTCTTTCTTCTTCTGTGATATTTAATGATTATTGGTTGGGATTTCTTCTTTAGTTTGATCGTTTAATTTTAATAATTTTTAAACTGATTTTGTTGTTTGCAGATGGTTTACTCATTTCTACATTTTTGCATCAATATATATTCCTTCGATTTCTGTGATAGTATGTTCTAAGTATTTTGGAATATGTTCAGGTTCTTTTCTGAGCAGTTGTTTGGATTTGTTTGCATCTCCTCAGAGGAATAATGTAGGAGCAGGTAATTTTAAATGTTATTTATTTTTAGTCAGAAAGTATTTTGCTTCCAAATTATTTTGATTTTATTTAATATCCCAAACCCCTCAACCTTTATTTTAATAACTCAATTTTGTCTCTGTTGTGTTAAAATATTTCTGCCTTGTCTGTTTTCTTTGTCAATATAGAGGAGTTTTAAAATTTTTTACCCGTTTATGAAAAAAAGCAACAAAAGTTTGCTTTTGCTCCAAGGAGTGTGTAGTTTCACACCATAAGGGACATGCGATTAGTAAAGTCTTAGTACATCTGAATTACACATGTTGACCCAATTAAATTTTGCAATTGGTGGAATAATGGCCATAGTTTTTCTATATTTAAATAGGTAAAATGAAGTTTTTTATTTATTTTAAAAATGTTTAAATAGTGATATTTTTAAGAGGTATAACTGTTATCCCTTGGTTCATAGTTAATATGCAAAATTAAATAATGTGTGTTCAATATTTTGCTTTAATGATTTCTTAAACATTTTTAATTTATAACATTGACTAAATATCACACACACACACACACACACACACACATATATATATATATATATATATATATATATATATCTTTATATATTTCTTCTGTCCGTGTGTATGTCACTGAACTCCTCCTAAATGGCTGGACTGATTTTTATGAAATTTTGTGTGTTAAGTTGATTTGAAAATGGTTTAGATTCACAATAAGACACCCCTAGCATCCTAGGGGGGCAGAGGGCACATGTAAAAATAATCAAAATTGACTGATATCACTGTCAAATCCATAGTTTTCGAGGTCGCTGAGATTAATAGTGACATTCCCGATGTCATTTAAGTGCAAGTTCAGCCCCCAATTAGCATAGGGGGAGCGAGGGGGGGGAATATAAAATATCCAAAATGACCAAGAGTAGTGTCGAATCCATAGTTTTTGGGGTCGCTGAGATTAATAATGACACTCCCGATGTCGTTTAAGTGCAAGTTCAGCCCCCCATTAGCATAGGGGGAGCGAAGGGGGAATATAAAATCTCAAAAATGACCGATATTAGTGTCGAATCTATAGTTTTCGGGATCACTGAGATTAATAGTGACACTCTCGATGTTGTTTAAGTGTAAGTTCAGCCCCCATTAGCATAGGGGGGGAATATAAAATATCCAAAATGACCAAGAGTAGTGTCGAATCCATAGTTTTTGGGGTCGCTGAGATTAATAATGACACTCCCGATGTCGTTTAAGTGCAAGTTCAGCCCCCCATTAGCATAGGGGGAGCGAACGATGAATATAAAATCTCCAAAATGACCGAGAGTAGTGTCGAATCCATAGTTTTCGGGGTCACTGAGAGTAACAGTGGCAATCCCAGTGCTGTTTAAGTAGAGTTCAGCCAGCCCCCCCCCCCCCCCCCCATCAACGTTGGAGGGGAGGCGGGGGAGAAGATAAAATGTCCAAAATGACCGAGAATAGTGTCGAATCCATAGTTTTTGGGGTCACTGAGACGAATAGTGACACAACTGATGCTGTTTAAGTGCAAGTTCAGCCCCTCCCCCATCAGCATTGGGGGAGGAGGGAGCAAAGGGGAGAAATGAAATGTCCAAAATGTCCGAGAGTAGTGTCAAATCCATTGTTTTTGGAGTCACTGAGATGAATATAGGAAACTAAAAGTGTTGTTTATAATCAAGTTTTGAGTTAAATAATAGAGTGAATTTATAATTTTATTTTATCATTTGTATACTGTACATATACTTTCAAATACCCATAAATAAAATTACTTATATTTTACACTATAGGTAGAATTCATTCCTTTTCCTGTGTAGTAAAAAATTGAGATTAATAAATACCTGGGCAACGCCGGGTAAACAGCTAGTATATATATATATATATAAATATGATTTATGATACTGAAATAAATCATAATGAATGATGATTTGACTATGTTCCTTCTCAAATTAGACTTAAAACTCAACATACTTTCATAATTGAGTTCCGAAGACTTGCTGGCATCTTTGATGTTTCTGACATCAGACAGCGCTTCTATAGGCCATCTACTTTCCCGGGTATGTTGAGATATGCTACTGATAAATTGGACTTGGTACAGCCTGTATGTAAGCATGTCTCCCTACAGAATGAGTTGAAATCTTTAGCTCTGGCTACTATTCAGGCGAGATACCCAAATCGGGACTGGTTGCATGTGTATACTGATGGGTCTGCCACAACACCTTCTGGTAGATCTAGAGCTGGGACATATTCCAAGTTTTTCAATCTTGGAGAGCCTCTCAGTGCCTGGTCAGATAATTTTGACAGCGAAATTTTTGCAATATTTATGGCCCTTAGAGCAATTGGTGAAATCTCTCACCAAAACATTATCCTCTTCATTGACTCTCATGCTGCAATTTAGGCCATTACTTTCTATACTCATCAGAACTCGAGTTTGAATGTAAACAGTGTATAGACTCATTTCTTAGCACTGGAAGAGAGGCTGTCCTCCAATGGATTCCTAGCCATTGCGGCATTTATAGCAATGAGCAAGCCGACTTGTTGGCTAAGAGGAGACTTCGATGCTACATCCACCTTGTCTCCCAACTCCTCTTTGAAATGTCAAGTGACTTCTCAGAAGCAATATTCAGCACAAAAGAATTTCTACTCTTAAAGAGTTAGCTGATGGAAAATCTTGGGCATGTCTACTTGATAACCAGAGACGTGCTCAACTTTCCCTCCTCCCCAGAGTCGAGGGAGTGGCGTGTTTTAGAGTCATCACCAGACATGATTACTTGCAGGCCCATCTATATAGAATTAAACTAGCCAAATCTCCATTCTGCCCACTCTGCAATACTATGCTAAGACTGGGGAGCATCTTTTGTGTTGCCCCTCCCTACTTGATATTCACTCTTGAGATGATTTTGGAGTTCTCCTTCTTTCTGGAGCCACCTCCCTGTTGTATTGGACTGCAAGATGCCTTATGTCTGAGAAGATAATGTTGGGCATAATTTAAAAAAAAATGCTGAAATTATACAGATTTTGAGTGTATAGAGGATTTTAAGATTTGAAAATATATTGTAGTTCTAGTGTGTTAGATGTATAAGCTATAATCATTACTGATACAAATCTTGAAACTTAGTACAGATAATAAGGTTTCTATAAAACTATAAGGTCATTATACTAAGGATAATGACATTATGAATAGAACACACAACAGTTATTCTGTATTATAATTTCTTTGGATTGAACTATTGTTTGAGTCTTTTATTATATCAGAGGTTCTTTACGAAAGGTATGCAAGTACTCAACTTTTGTAATATAAGTTGTTATATTTTTTAAGATTAAATATTGCTGTATTCAAAAGAAATTACCTCAGTAATAATATTATATGCTCATATTATTTTCTCTTTTAACTGATAGTTAAATCTTGCCTTTTTTCATATTGTGTAGTGTGTCCTGAATCTGTTGTCATAGCTGGAATTCTATTGTCTTTCCAAGTTATAAGAAGATGTTATGAATGTCTATATATTTCCCTTTATTCTGACTCCAAGATGAATATCCTACATTATATTGTAGGATTAACATTCTATTTTGGCGTTGGTTTGTCATTTATCCATGATGCTCCAGGTTTTGAAAGTAATAGCAGTAAGTTTTATATAGTGTTCTTTATTAGGAATATTCAAATTTTAATAAAAAAAATTTCAATGCATTTTTCTTATATTGTGTTCATTAATTTAAATTAATTTTATTTTCTAATTTACTATGTATATAAAATTTAACTATATTTGCATTTGTGAGAATCTTTGTGAATTTAAATTTAGTGTATTGAAATAGAGAAAATTCTTTATTGTTGTTCTTCTCTGTATTTCATTTTAATTAACAGGATAAATTACAACAAAGCTGAATTATGATGTGAATTCTATGTTAAATTAAATATAACTTTTTCACCCCCCCCCCCCCAAAAAAAAAAAAAAAAAACTTGTATGTAATAGAAACATTCTCTTAAAATTCATAGTTGCATCTCTCTCTCTCTCTCATATATATATATATACAGTGGTACCTCGACTTATGAGTTTTCTGAGATACAAGCTGTCTGTTGGCCGATTTTTTGCTTTGAGTTATGAGCGAACTTCAGATACTCCGCCAATAGTTTGCACAGTGAACGCCATGTAACATTCTAGTCAAATAAGCACACGAGAAACATACAATGTTTAAAACCTATATGTACAATTATTATACTATTATATACATATTTTTCTAAGACTACTTTCCAGTCTTAAACTGAGGGATCAACCCTCAACAATTATCACACGAGGCAGCTTGCTCTGCCCACACTTGAATTGCCCTTCAAAACTAAACAGTGCCCAACCTCTCACTTCAGCTTTTCTCCTCCATCTTCATCAGCATCTTCAAGTCGTCTGATACTCAAGGTAAATGTTGTGCATTATACTTAATAAAACCAGTTTATTGCAGTACATTCCTTTGTATTGTGTTTTTATACAATATTCATCATTTATAGGTGCATTTTTCTTATTTAAATACATGAAGCAAAAAATTGCGGTGTTTTTTTTTTTGGGGGGGGGGCAGAAAGGATTAATGACATTTTTATTAATTTCAAAGGGAAAAATTGATTTCACATATGGGTAATTCGAGTTACGAGCTCCATCATAGAACGAGTTAAACTCTTAAGTCAAGGCATCACTGTATATTTCAAAATATTAAGAATTGATATAACATAAAGTGTAATTTTGTGTATTACTATGTTGGTTAGTTCATTAACAATAAAAAAAAATTATGCTTGAGATGCATTTGGCTGAAATATTTTTTAATCATCTAAACAAATATTTAAATGTTTTTTGGAAAACTTTATTTCTTGTCGAAAACAGGAATTATTTGTTTATTGTTACTTGAATATTAAATATAAGGAAACTTACATGTTATTAATCACAAAAGAAAACATTAATTGTATGTTGAAAGTATTTTTCCTGTAAATTTGAGAAATAACTTTGTTAAAGTAATGCAAAACATTTATTTATAAGCAGCTTTAAAAGGTCTAATAAAAACATTTTGTTTCCAAAAGGTCTGTTGAAGTTGTTTGTATAGAATATTTGGTACTTTTCTGTTAGCCGGGTGTATTTGGTGTTCGCCCTTGTCTCCAACATAACAACCCTAGGAAAACAGTTTAATAAGTAATAGATGGATTAAATTTTGAAGTATCATTGTCACACACAAAACGTTGGAAGAAGATGACACACCAACGGGTATGAATCATGTGAGAGAACACAATTAAGTTCAGAGACCCAACAATATAACCCCGAAATTAACATGAATAAAAATTGGAAACAAATTAACCACAAACTGTATTAGCTTTCTTCATGCACACATGAATAAACACACATTTAATAAAGCGATTTGTTGGTGACTTTTAGTCAACAAAGCACACACATAAATAAACACACTTTAGTAACACATTTAATAGTAAAATAAACACACAAAAAGAACTTCAGTCACTTCATTACGGGGGAGGCCAAAAGTTTTTTATATCGTTCAGAATTTTTTGAAATGGATCATTTGTTAATCTTGTCCACATAAATTCAGCAAGGTATGATTCCAAATGCTGCCATGCTGTTCCCCGATGTTTTTTGTTTCTCCATTTTGTACTTCCGTACAGACGCTCGGATCTTTTGGGTTTATGCGGCAGTTTCTGGGTCAACAAAATTGTACTTGTGGTGCACTTTAAAATGGTGGAAACCCTCCTCTTAAAGTTTCATAGCTTTTCCAAGAATCGGAATAAATCGTATATCCTTCCTTAATATTTTCCTTGGTGGCTTCTAAAAGTACGCTAAGGAATCGGTTTGGTACCGGAATCAGAAAACATTCATTTGTCTCCCGGCAGATACCACCAAATATCCAATGTTGCAGGAGAATGCATCCCACATTTTTTTTTTCGCCTTGAAAATATACTTTACCATCAAATCGGTATACTCGACCATCAAATCGGGCCCTCCTATTTTTTTCGATCATGTTCCACTACAGAATTAACGCAAACTTCTCACATATAACTGTTCCAGTCAACAACTGTATTATGATTCATTTCCAATTGTTTCTCGCACCATTTTACCAAAGTTAACTCTTTGCTCCAACTGTAAATAAATCTCAAAGCTGCGGCAGGTAGAAGCATTACACCGCCATCGAATGTCATTTCCAAAATATAACTTCCTTTCATGATTCCTAGCGCACGTCTTATTTTCAGACAAAATACCTTTTTCTTGGAAAAAAACGTACAGCTTCTTCTTCCGTTACAGGTAAGTCCCAAATTTTCGTCAGGATTGTAAATCTCGGTAATAAACTGCACAATTTTGTAGATTAAAACTATTGTAAAATTTAAACGCCAGTCTTTTAATTGCTGGAAGAATATATTTCACGCGTAGATCCTGAATTACACCATTTCTGATAAAAATAGGAGCTTAGTGAATAATTAATATCACGCAAGTTACAATTCATTAAACAAAACAGCTGAAAATGCGACTTACCATATTTGGCTATTTATCACTTGCGCCCGGCTAACGGAAAAGTACCGAATATTTTATATTCATAGCTGCCACTCTTAGTCAGTTCTCATCATTTCAAGATCTCAAATAGTTTGATGACTTTTAGTTCTCTTAGTACTATTATTTGAATTCAGGTTTTGAAATCCTTGTAGAAATATTTTATTTTACAGTTGATCTGAATGTTGAGAAAATATATTGTAGTTCTTGATGAAACCTGCTGCATCTGTTGCTTTTATCTTTATCCTTCACACTGCGAAAATGTATGGCTTTATCTGCATAAGATGTTTTATTTTTGAAAAATGGAAAATAGACCTAAAAAAGAATTTACAGAGTTTGAAAAGAGTTATATCAGATATTAATTAAATGAGAAAATTATAAGTGTGATGCTTTCAAAAGATGGGAAAAAGGACAAAAATAAAGGGTCAAAGTTTTATAAAGTAAAAATCATGTACAAAGCTGATACCTTATTTGGATTAAACTTGTAATTGTTTTTGTACTTCATCTTAATTGTCTGAAGAATCCTCCTTAAAAATAATAATCTTTAGAGTTATCTTTAGAGTAATCTATTGGCTGATAGATGGTTTGTTTTTAACTATCTCCCTTGTCAATATTTGTTGCTTGAAATGTTTGAAAAAATTCTATCAGGAATTTCAGTTTCATTAATTAATTTTTATGATTTTGTTTAATATTTCAGTTGTCTTCATATATACTTTGCTTTACAGATCATGCTGTTATAGTGTATATAACTGGCCAGTGGTTTTTGTTGAGACATGCTGTGGGAGTTGTAATCTTTTTTTCAGCTTTTTTACTACAGTTTGAGACACACAAAGCTTTTGCTGCACTACGCAAAAAAGGTAAATTGTGTCATATTTTTTCTAACTTTATTCTACCTTTCCTAACATTACTTCATATTTAGAAGAAGTGTAAAATTAGTTGATCTAATGGTCATTACTTTTATGTAAAGCAGAGGTGCTAAAAAATATATCAAACTATATTCAAATTATATAATGATAGTTATAATTGTTTTGGGTGAGGCTTATGATAACTGTGCTGATAAGAAAGTATTTTAGTACATAAGCAAAGAATTTCAACATTCTATTTTAAGCATATCTTTAGGAGATGTTTCGATATGTGTATAGGATAATCTATATTAGATTGGATAGGTATCGGAATCACTTGAATCGGCATTGAAGTAAAATTTATTTATCCAAGGTATGTTGCATATCCTTAAAAAAGTAAATCATAAGTAAGTTTCACTTTTCTCAATTTTAAGAATTGAAGATTAAATATCTTTTTCCCTTCTGCATATAATTCAGATTAAGGCTTTGTTCACATTGCTTATGGAGTGAAGTGTAGTGTCAGTGATAAAAATTTGAACCAATCACAGAGCTCAACACACTGACCAAGTGATATGTCAAACCAGTCACAGGTCATGACAACAATCCAGCAGCAACAAAAGACTGCTACACTATACTCCAGAAGACATGTGAACAAAAGTCTGAGATTTTTGATAAAAATTTATTTAATTATATATCTGTTATAAATTCATGATTGAATATGTAATGAAGTTTGACCATATAATAAGTGTTATTGTGCATACGTTAAATTATTGTGATTACTTTTACTACATGTTTGTATTAAAGGTGTTCTTTTTGCATCTGATATTTTATGTAAACTTTAATTAGATTTCTATATTATTCAAAAGTATAATATTTTTGCCCTAATCTAATTTATGACATAAACAATCATTGATTTTACAAATTTTATGTTTTTTTATTCCGTTTTTCTACTGTTTAATATTTATCAGAATAAGTACCTTAAGTTTTGTAGAAAGTTTTAAAAATAATTTGATTTCTGATTTACATTTATTTTTATTTGTTATATGTATTTTACAAGTGCTTGAGAATCACCATGAATGCATTTATTTTTCAATTCTTAATTTACTTGTTATCATCTTTCTTTGTCTTTTCTTTTTCAGGGGATAAAGTTGTTTCTCTTGGTCATTTTATGCCATCTGGTGGGGGTTTTGAATATGTATCATGTCCTCACTACTTTGCAGAAATAGCTATGTACATCTCTGTATGCATAATTTTTGGTGGTAAAAGCTACACTTGGTGGTTAGTGTGTTTGTGGACTGTAACAAATCAAATATGCACTGGTTTAGTTAGTCATCGTTGGTATCAAGAAAAATTCAAAGATTATCCTCAAGAAAGAAAAGCTGTAATTCCATTCCTCTTATGATCAGGGGAAATAGAGCCTTTCTTACATTTCTGAATATATCAGTGTAAAGATATTTTCATTAGCTTATATGAAATTAAGAATGTATTTTTTATATTTATAAAAAAATATGTATTTTACTTATTTACATAAAATTATTTATTAATGAATGATGGCTATTTTCATTCTTTCCTCATTTAGTATTGTAGATAGATATAACAAATAGTTTCAAATATCCTAAAGATGATTCAATTATCCATATGTACTATAATGCCATAACCAGTGATTTTAAAACATCATTTACTTCATTTCCAGGTAAGAAATGTAATTGATGTTTATTAATTGGATTTTAGAAAATATCAGTTTGGATTTTATTTTCTAGAATCCAAACTGATATTTTTTAGTTCTGTGCTCTGGAAGTTTGTACACAAAGTAGACTGAATGTTCCTCCGAACAAAAGATTTTTTTTTTTCTGCTGTGGACTCATGGTTTTTTGTTGTTGTTTTGTTTTGCTTTTTCTAATCACTTAAACATGTGTTGTAGAGTATGGGTCTATCCAGCTTTCAAATGTCCAATGGGGGGAAAATGTGTGAGAGACACTAATATTAAACAATATAGTTAGCAAATCATAAAAAAAACCCTCTCAGTTTCAATCCAAACCAAGAAAGAAAAAAGTGTCGGAAGCAATTCTCAAGGAAGAAAATAAACAGGATGGCTGGCATACAAGTTTTTTTTTTTTTATAGGAAATAGTGTTTTCTCTTACATTGTTTTCTACACGTATTGTAAAAACCTATAGAATTTAAGATTTATTTTATTTTTTTAAAGAAATCTATTTCTTCTCTTGGTAAATTTGTTTTAATTATAGCTTTTCATTAAGACTTCTCTTTTTTTCGAACAAAGTGAGATCTTGGATGAATTATATTTTTAAGGGTGATAGATCAAGTGGATTATGTATCATTACAAGAAGCATGAGATGCTATCTTAAGATTATTTTAATTCTATTCTTTGACGACATGTTTGTGATGTAAACAAGAAAGTATTTCATCTCAGTGAACAGAATAAGTATAAAAGCTTAGGAAGAACTGGATTGGTATATCCGAGTGTTGTAACTGAGCCCGACAAGATAAGAGGGGTAAGAATTCCTAGGCTTGGACCTACACTTGGGTGCAAAACTTTAGGAACAGTAGGATTTTCAATTCTACTTTGCAGTGAAGTGACATGGATGTTGAAAAATTATCTAAAAGGTACGTTGGGAGTTACGAATCAATGAGTCAAAACAAAACGACAAGAACAGATGAAAACAGTAAAAAAAGTCTTTGAACAGAAGTGATGACACTGCACTGCTTGCCGTAAAACAAGAAGGGTAATTCTGAAACTTTAAATAGAGAGGAGGCGGTCCTTAAAGGCTGAATGACCATTTTGAACACTGATGCAGTCTTTGCACTGTGTTTGCATACTGAAAATGAGATTGCAGATGAATTCCTACAGTAGGAGAACTGGCAGAGCATTTTTTAACAGCTGGATAGTTGCCAGTTGGTGAGGCCTTGCTGCCAACTGTCTTTCTAGAGTATCCCACATGTGTTCAATGAGATTCAGATCAGGAGAACGGGAAGGCCAATCCTTACACGTAATATTCTCATTTTCAAGCAGTTCTACAACAGCCGCAGTGTGATGGGAGTGGCATTGTCGTCCATTCAGGTAAAGTCGGTCCCTCACAGCAGACGCACATTAGGCAGGGGTTCATGTATATGGAACCTCTATAACAAAGTAGTCATTTTATATTATCAAGCGAAGTAACATTTCTTAGCTTACCCAGAAATACTTTTGATGGCAATATTTTTAGTTGATTTCCCATCTTTCAAAATGTTCAAAAGTTATCCTTTCTGTTTCCTCAACTTAAAGTTACAAGGAAGAGTGAGCGCTGTTTTCTGTAATTGTAATTTTTTAGTGTAAACAAATTATTCTTATTGCAGTGAACAATGAAATATCAACAATGAAATTTTAAGTTGAAATTGACATGATTTGTCTAAACAACTGTGGCATGCTTACCTATCGCTTGATGTTAAGAAAACTTGCTTCATGCTGTATTTTTTCACTCGTATGAAATATACTCATACTTTATGTATTACTTAGATAACTAAAAGTAAACTATTTTAGAATAAATTTTCTGCTTGAAAAATAAATTTAAAAAAAGAAAGAAAAGTAGTTACTGAACAATTAAACGTATAAATTCTGTACTATTTAAGAATAGACTTTAGTTGTTTTTAAATCTAAAAAAAATTAATAAAAATTCACACAAGGAATATCCTGTTTCTAATGTGGAGGCACTTTTCCAGAGATATTCGTTCAATTGACTGCGGATATTTGTTGATTACTTTTTAATCTGGGAGCACCATACAGGTGAGTCAGCATTGCTCTCTGGTGCCACCTCAATTTTGACCCAGCACCTCCAGGGGTGACATATGGTGGACTCGTACCCTCCTCCCACCCACAAACCATATGGAAGAAATTTCTGACCTATAAATTTAACGTACCCATACCCAGCATAAACAAAATGGCACCCAGTAGCTTTTAACGGAATTCAAACTAAGCACCCTCTGTCTGGATTTGAACACGCTAAACAATCAGATGCCTTGGGTGCATGAGAAATATTAAAAATTTTCAATCGGAAACTCTATTCTAAAGAGCCTTGTTTCTAATATATAGAATAGGAATGCTAACTTTTTAGGATCTTAGATCGACTCTCATGTCCTGTAAAACTTCTACAACTGACTTCAAAGTTATGTAAGTTTATATTTCCCCTGCCACTGAGTAACTAGAATTAGATTATTGTAACTAGCATAGAGCTTTAATCATCGCACCAGCACTAATGTTAAAGGATTATATGACACCTAAGCTATGACCAGTCTAAATGTTCTTGCCCATCTGAACTTTCCTAGATCCTTGTAATTTCTTCCAAAACAAAACTAGAGAACTCCCATCTACAAAAGAATTACTTTCCCTCTATTTTCAATTATTAATATTTATTCTGGAAGTCTCCAGTCTTTCAGGATTGAAAACCACGTCAATAAATTTGCAAGGTCACAGGGATTGTCTGTCGAATGAACTGCTGAAAACATGTTCAGTGGTAAAATTATATTGTACTTGTGAACAACTTGTGTGTATTTTGTAACAGAAGAAATATAGTACTTGTATACAACTGTATAAAAATTTTAATTTATTTTCAATAAGGTAACATATAATGCCACTTGAATGCATAACATTGCAATCTGTATGAGCAATTTGATATTCTTTTTATTTTACTGAAGCTGCACAAATAGAAACCCACATTATGTAAAGAATACTTCACCTTTTCTCTCAGTAACATGTTTTACATTTTAAATTCTTCCTAAAAACACCAAACATTTAGTTTCAACTCTATTTTGCTATTTATGTTACTCATTCTGTATTATCAGAAGGACTAGCAGCTAAAACAATGAATCGTTTAAAGATAAGTTGCATTTAATCTTCAAGGATTTTAAAAATGGGGAGTAATGCACTGTGAAATTCTCCACCTAAAAGTAATGATGCATTAAGGGACAAATAAAAGCAGCATGAATATTAACCCTTTCCCTCTGCATTTTCTGCTAGTAATTTGCTCCTCCCCCCTTTAAAAAAAAACATTTATTTATTTATTTTTATTTACTTTTTTTTAAAAGGTTTAATTGAAAGTGAAATGACTGATTAAGTAGCCACCATCCAGCATATAGCTTCATGGAAGTCACAATAGACTGTCGGATATGGGTTCAAGATCCCTAATGGTTTAGTCAGTCATCATTAAATTATTACAATAATATCCAAATTCCTTTTTTCCTTGAAAAAGAACTTTTTTTATATATTCTCAAAATCATAATTTCATAATATTAAAGTCTGACCTTCCTAAAGAAATAATTATAAGTACATCACTTAAAGAAACACTGTATTATGTTATTTTTTAGCCACAATATTAACGGCAGAATTCAATGTAATGTTTTAGCTATTTCATATTCAAATTTCCAAATAGAGTGAAATAGCAGACTGCCAATTAGCTAACACTTGCTAAGTGGTTTGGTGGTGTTTTTGTTTTGGATTAAGGTTTTGACTAGTTTCTACTGTTTTGAAGTTTGTAATTAACTCTCCTGTATTTTTAAATATTTTAAATTCTATTTATTTAGCTGTTATGCAAAACATAATAAATAAGTAAATTATCTTTTGTTAAATAGATTAATCTTATGTTACGTGCACTTTAAAAATACTAATTTTTACAGTTATTTATGATTTGGACATTAATGATTTGAGAATTCCTGTAGCTTTAACTGCTTTCGCTCATGGTATGTAATGGAGGTGTTCGCACACAAACGAAATATAGATTTAAACTATCAAACATTTGACCTCTTCTCAGTTTAGATATCCATAGTGGAAGAACACAGAAGGATTTCAGGAAATACATTTAATTAATCATTCTTCACATTAGAGAATGAGAACTGTATCAATCATCTGAAACCTAGAAATAAAACTACAAAACATTTGGATCTAAGCTGGAAAGCACCACTATTTTTAAAATTTTTACTCCTCTTCCCAAACAAATTATGAGCTTCAGGCCCTATTCCTGTTCCAGGAAATTAAATTTTGATGTATATAAAAGTTGGGTTGTTGTTGCTGGCTGTTGCTCTGTTTTTATAAAAACCTTAGTTGGTATTGATTTTTTCCATTTATTACTCTTATGCATAAAAGGATGTACATAAATGGTTTTTATCTATTAAATTTTGTCATTGTGTAATTAAATTCTTACCTAAAAAAAACATTTTCAATCTGTAAAAAAGTACAGCTATAATATATACTAAAGTATGATTTTCATAAGCACAATATTGATTTTTTTTTGTTTCAATTTTGTAAAAAGTAGTTAATTCCAGTTTCCAGGATTTTTTTTTATGTAAAAATTTAAGTGTTAGAATGAGTCATGCCTTATCAAAAGCAGTTACTAATGTTAAATATTACAATGTACAAGCTTATTCCTGACTTAATATAATTTCCTACTTGTAATTAATCAAACTATAACTGAAATCAAATTTGGCTCTGAGGGTTTTGAAATTTCAGCTAGGACTATGAAATGTAGTACATAGCATATTTGTGTGGCTGTTATATTTATAATGGGATTCAATCAACTGCTTGTTGACTGTTCTCTTTGTGTTTATTAAGAAAATTCTAAAGTATTTGTGAAACTGTATTTTTTCTGCATGGCTACAAAATTTAAGGTAACTTGCCATTTAAAATTTTTATTGCTACAAATTTTAAAAAATATAGTAACTTAAGTATGCAGTACTTTGAATACTTTATCTTTTAAATATTACTTATTTGCACCTAGTACAGTTAGCTCTCTGTTTAACGACTTTCAAGGGACCGTGAAAAATCATCCTTAAGTAGAGATCGCCCTTAAACAGAATTTGTGAAAACACAACATTTCCCATAATGTCGGAGGTGCCGGGACTGGGAAATATCGTCTTTAAATAGAGAGCGTCGTTAAACAGAGAACCAACTGTATAAGAAATGAAATGAATATCTTAAAATTGTATATTTTATAGCTATGAACCAAAATCAAGTGTAGTCAACAAAAAACAAAGTACTATCAATTGTATTCCCTTGTACTTCAACTGAATTAATTGAATTGGAGATTAAATTACTAAAGTACAAGGAATAGCACAGTAAAATACTCAATTGTGTTGTAGTTTAGTATTTTTATTTACAGAGTGACATATAAATGAGGCAGTGAAAGGCAAAGTGGTGTAAGTCACATTTTCTAAAGTAAACAAGGTGTAAGTCACATTTTCAACATTTTTTATTTGAGGGCAAAAATGTAATCTCATTGTTCAATTTATAGTAGAATTACAAATAATTATTATTTGCACTATTATAATAATTGTTATGAATTATAATATGTTCAATTTATAGCAGAATTTTTAGTAGTTTTTGCAGTAAAACACTTTTGACTTACATTCCTTGACTTACTGACTTACACCACTTTGCCTTTCACCGTCTCAAATCATGAGAGAGAGAGTATGCATGTTATAGTTGTATTGTAGAGTAAACAGTCACTTGCATTACATAAATATGTATAAACAAGAAAAAGAAAGTGAGATAATTAAGAATTTGGGAGCAGTAGCCAGATGACTTAAACTTTATCACATGTTTAGTAAGCAGAATGAACTATCAGTATTTTATAACATAAAAGTATTCTGCAAGTGGTACATAGTGTAAATAGTATGGTGATAAACAAAAATTTATGTGCAATTTTCATTTTATTCCTAAACATGTATTTAACTGTTCTTTTAGAAGTTTTTAACAAATCATTATTTGTAAGTCTGAAAAAATTAATAAATACAAATTGCAGTGGAATTTATACAAAATCAAAACTCATGCAATGCTTCCAGAACTAAACAATAGGTATTACCTCAGAAATTTGGTTACTTTCTTTAAATATTTCACTTTTTCTTCTTTATACATATTTACGTAATGTGAGTCACTTTTTACTCTACAATACAACTACAACATGCATACTCTCATGATTTATATGTCATTCTATACATTAAAATGCTAAAGTACAATGCAGTTGAGTATTTTACTGCCCTGTGCCTCACATAGAAAAAGATTATTACAGAAATTAATTACTGTAAAATTCTAAATTAAACAAAAGTTTAATATTTGATATAACACTGATATTACATATAATTTTCCAAAAGTTTACAATTATTTGAAATTATTTGTTTACTAAAAATACAGTATGCAAAACTCATTTCTGAATGACTTTTAACAGAAAAGGAATCCACATAGAATAGATTTACCATTTGCTTCATTTGCACACGGATGTCTTTAAAAGAGTGTAAATGTATGGGATTTTCTTAAAAGGATATTGTATCAGCATTTAAAAGATTGAGCAAAATGAATTCTTTTGCAGTGCTGTATTTATACTGAAGCCGTGTCTGTAATAGTAATTTTTTTGGCTACTATTAATTGTGAAGGATAATTTCAATGTTATGAGCTCTAAATCTAAATTGAGAATATTCAGGCGAGTACACTTTAAATAATACTATTTTATTTAAAGTTTGTCTGTATAATATGATGTGTATATTTGAAAATTTTAATACTATACTGTTAGATTTGGATGTGTTTTTCTCAGATAGGTTTGATTTGGAGGGCTACGGTCAACTTTTGCTAAACGAGGGCTAATTAGACGGGACCTACTGCTTAAAGCCGATTCCGAAGGCTACAAATGTCCATGCCAAGAGTGGGATTCGAACCCACAGACTCTGGTACCGAATGCCAACGTCCTATAGGAAGCACATCAATGTGACAACTATTTTAAAAGCTTTTATTAATGTATTTAATTGAAACAAGGACATCACACAAAGTTCAGGGTATCATTTTATCAGAAACTTTTTTTTATGTTAAAATAAATAGCGCTTGTAAGATGGTTAGATTAATGAATACAACAATGTTAATATGTTAGCTAAACTTTGTCTGAAATATATTTTATTCCTCCTTATTCGAAATATTTTTCATTACCTGTATTCTTTGCTAATTTCTTTTTTTTTTTTAAATGTGGCTAAAAAAATTTCTCTTAAAAAAAAAAAGCTTCCGGTAATTTAACATATTGAATTATAAACATTTCAAATAAAGTTGAACAGAGAATTATGAAAATATTAGTAAGTATTCTTTCCACAAATTTAAAATAATTTGATTCATTTTTCTTTCCTTGTGTATCCAGGAATTAACTCTCTCTTTCTCTCTCTCTCTCTCTTTAAAATCAGTTCGGAAGTTTCCTTGTTTTTTACATTTGATATCGCGCTGACAATGAATTTGGGCTGTCTGATTGGCTTACCGATAGCATTCGCTTAAAATCTATCAAGGTTTGCCGAACATTCCCTCGTCGGAGAGGAAACTGCTAAATATACCATTTGAATGCCGATTAGCTGATGCTTAACTAAATTGGGGATAGCTAAATAGATAAAACGTTACATGGAATTCAGCTGTAAGTTTGATATTGGACATGCTAATTCTCCGGTCTTGGGCTAGCTTCAGACATAGTTAGTCTTTTTGAAGTTACAATAAGAAGAGAACATGTTTGCCTTTCTACCATGCGATTCCTCCTCAGATCAGCTGGAGAAGGGGATTGATAACCTGTCCCCGCAATTCCAAATCTGCTTGCTTTTCTCTTTGCTACTCTCGTGCCTGCTGCTACTTTACTAAGGGCCTGTTCACATAGGAGTACGTTGCGTTGCGTTAAGGAAAAGATGACGTTGAGACTAAAATAAACCAATCATAGGCGTTAAAAATTTCATTGCTAATCGTTTGGAGGCATATGATTGGCTTATTTTTTTCTCAACGTCATCTTTTCCCTAACGCAACGCAACGGACTCCTTACTAAGGGACTATTTACTAAGGGCCCCTTAGTAAATGTGAACAGGCCCAAATTCTCTACTCGCATCTTACAGATTTCGGACCTACCGCCCTTTTTACCACTTCCACTAACTTGCTTTTTAACTTAATCTTATTCCAAATTTCCCGTCTTCTAGTTTTTCAAATTATTTCTTGTCTCACCCATAGTTAAAATTACTCGTACTTGTTCTAGTTACTTAGTTGATTTATCAACTAATTATTTTATTTTTCTCCCTTAATCACTGTCGCCACTATTTCTAACCTTTAGCACGCTAATCTTATGTCACATACTAAGGGCCTGTTCACATAAGAGTCCGTTGCGTTGCGTTAAGGAAAAGATGACGTTGAGACGAAAATAAACCAATCATATGCCTCCAAACGATTAGCAATGAAATTTTTAACGCCTATGATTGGTTTATTTTCGTCTCAACGACATCTTTTCCTTAACGCAACGCAACGGATTCCTATGTGAACAGGCCCTTAGGGCCTGTTCACATATTCATTGCTAATCGTTTGGAACCATATGATTTCATTGCTAATCGTTTGGAGGCATATGATTGGTTTATTTTCGTCTCAACGTCGTATTTTCCTTAACGCAACGTTCGCAACGGACTCCTATGTGAACAGGCCCTAACATTGATACTCAGGATAAGCAGCTCTTGCTCTCTGGTGCCTCTAAAGTTTTTTTTATGTCAATGTTACATGCTTGCAAAAGGAAATCAATGGTTCGGTGTTATATTTGATAGTTCTTTCATCTCTGAAACCCCCTTCCCCCCCAAAAAAAAAAAAAAATCCAAGCAAGCTGTTTGTTTGAAAACACAACAGGCGTTATCCAGTTCTGTACCTGTGAATTGGGAGGAGGGGCGTGATTTTCAAATGAATAGCTGGTTGGATCTTTATGTCCTGGAATGAGTTAGCTGTGAGTCGTTCATTTCTGTTGTGGAAGTGAACCAAAACAACAACACGATGTTTCACGTCGTACCCTGTGGTTATGCAGTTTTGATTAGGGAAACAGTTATTACATTGTATAATAAAACATGCTGTGTTAAAAGATAAATACGAGGTATCTTTTAGTCGTATCAGGTACACAATGGCCGTTGTACCATCCTTACCAGGATACATATTTACAGAGAAACTGGGTAAAGGATCGTATGCCACTGTGTACAAGGCATATCGGAATGTACGAATTTTCACCTATGCACTATTGCTTGCGTTTGTAGAGATTTAAATTTGCATTGCATTAATGAAGTTTTAAACTTATTACAGGTGGATAAAAGAGATGTTGTAGCTATCAAATGTGTTTTGAAATCTTCACTCACAAAGTCGTCTGTTGAAAATTTGATCACCGAGATTTCAATTTTGAAAAAAATAAAACACGAAAATATAGTTGAATTTAAAGATTTTCAGGTAAAATAATAGAGAAGCTTTCTTGATTAGTTTCTAACTTCGAATTTAACTTTATATAATTTTTTTTTTTAAAGAAGTTTAAATTATCGTGAAAAAGTGGATAAGTATTATTGCAAATTTTATTTCATTTTTCATTAGTAATTTTTTTCCTGCTGATTATTTACTGTTTGGTTTGCAGTATGAGACTGTTTGTTTAGTCCCAAATCGTCCAGATTATGAAAACTATTTCAGATAATATTCTGGTAGTTTCCTCTAACCAAAGCTGGTTTCTGCTTAGTGCTAATTTTTCTCTCTTGGTACAATTTACCTTTATTCATGGGGTTTTAACTCTCCTCATTTATTAAAAGTTACTGTTTGGTTTTGATACAGAAAATATATAAAGTTGAAGTTTAAAAATTATCAACATAGATGCACCTGTGTATGTAACTGAATAGTATTTTTGATAACTTAATGTATAAAGGAGCATGACTCTTGATACTAAATATTTAAAATGTTTTCTTTTGTTTAGTGGGATAACACTTATATTTACCTAATATTAGAGTATTGCAGTGGTGGTGATTTATCTCGTTTTATCCGAACCAAAAAACGCCTTGATGAAGCTATTGCTCAAAGATTTCTTCAGCAGCTAGGTAATAGAATTTTTATAATGAATAGAAAATTATGTAAAATCATTTGCTAGCCCATTTTAAAAAATAAGTGATAAAAACTAGGACATTTTTGTTTATGTTTAAAGTAATAAATTTTGTAAAAATGTTGCTTGTTCTCTTTATTTAAGATATGTATATGTAATAATTAACTAATTTGATTATAATGATGTTTAGAAATCATTGTACTTTTATATAATTTTGTTTAAGCAATCTTAAAAATATTTTCCTATGAGTTCTTGTTAACTCTTTCTTATTTCCAAACGTTAAAATCTTTCACTTTCTTGAATTTATGAAAAGTGTTTTCATTGGTTTGGGTTATTATCAATTAAGCACAAAATATAATATAAAGAGGCAAATTTACTTTTTAAAATTCATCATACATGTTTATCTAGAGTTTGTTAGGGTCAAATTTTAAAATATGTTCTGAAATTTTTAATGGCACTTATATTATTAGAAATATTTTTGCATGAATCAGATTTTCTTTCAGAATTGTTACTCTGAAAATATGACTTACCCTGGTCATAGCTATAACTTTATTTAGATAATTATGACAAAAAGGCATCTATTGCAATTCTAAGGTTAAAAATAAATCTTTTACATAAAATATATATTTTTTAAAAGACCAATAAATATTTACAATTAATATCAAAAACTAATTCATTGCATAAAATTGCAAATTTTTTTTATATTTCAGTTTTTCAATCATCATGGAAAATAAAATCTTCAAAAATTTAAGTTTTAAACACAAATGCATTTTTGCTTAGATCACCAATCAATCTAATAACATATTTAAATGTTTGAAGAGTAAATTGTTTAAAACACATATCTTTTAATCTAAATTAAATTATAAACTTTTATAATGTGAATAAAACTACTTACCATGATTCCTGTCACTCTATTGACATAAAGTAGGTGTTGAGCAGTCATTGTCGATGAACACCATGTATAATGAGTGTTCAAGTATTGAATTTAAAGTCTAGTGATTATTGTGACAAAGTATATTAGCTTGCCAGATATTCCTCTGGAGGCAGAGGATTTTAGGTCCATAACATCATTGTTTCTTCCTATGTTATGGAAAGCAGTCCTTAGACAGAATGTTCCTATATATTAATTTGCCTTGTCTTAATCTTCAAATTACCCGTCTCTCTGCTTCTAATTTCGGAAACTGTAAATTCTGAAAGCTCTTTACTTGAAAGCACAATGATTTATATTTAAAAAAAAAAAGTATGTAAAACTTGGTTTAAATTCAGCCCTAGTCAAAGCAATCAGTAGCCGTTGACAGAATATTAACATCATTTGAGGCATACAAATTATATCATCTGTTACTTAATGTAATTTGCATAGTATACATAGCAGGAACAGAAACTGCAATTAACATTAAGAATGGCAACTAGTTTCTAGCTGATAAAGATATTCATTCATCAGACCAAGGAGCATTAGATATGATTTTCTGTAGGGACGATTAAGAACATTGTAAATGAATTTGGGAATTGTTATAAAGACAATCATACTTATTGTATCTGCCCTGATGAAGAACTACTGTTATTATTTTAAAGTTGTCATTCTTAAGTTTTATTGTGGATTTTGAGGATTCTTTGTGTTCATTTTATATTGTCTATCATCTGTTGACTTTATAGGTTAATTTGATTTAATTTAAAGCATTCAGATATGGTTTCTTGTGCATTTTATCAAGAGTTTCCTTATTAACTTTATTATTGTGAGAGTTAAGTGATATAAAATTATTTCTTGTGTATTCATATAAATTATTGTGCTCTTAAATGCATGCATTTATTTACAGCCAAAGCTCTACAATGTTTACGATCACATAACATTTCTCATATGGATCTAAAGCCGCAAAATGTTTTGCTTAGTTCAATGTCACATCCTGTTTTAAAACTTGGGGGTATGTATTATATATTTTTATTTTAAAATCATTCTTCAAGTGCTTTAAATTTTTAATAAACCACTTTATTTTTTTTTAAAGTAAAATACTTTGTTGTTTCTTTCTGGTTTATCTTTAACTATATTTTAGTGTTCTTTGAAATTAAAGTTAGTGATATCACACAAGACTGAAACAAGATTTCAGGGCTTAAAATAAATTTGCTGTTGTTGTTGTGTCTACGAATAATTCAGAAGAAAAGAGAACTGAAAGCTTGGATAATAGCTGCTGCCAGATCAGGTGCTTGTAATTGCACCTGTTCAAGTTTTTTTTTTTGATGCTTTGTACTGGATATCAAGTTTTGATTTTACAGTTTTTGAGGCAGGAGCCTGAATAAGGGCAGCATATTCCAGAACTGGAACAAATTAGCTCTATTGATTTAGTAAAATAAAGGGTAATGGGAATGAAATAAAGGATATGAGTGTATTAACTTAATAACACTAAAAAGTATTCAGTTTAGAACTAATATTTAACTAATACCATTTTTAATTTAGGAAAGTGTTTATTAGATAAATTTTCTGTTTTCATTTTGCACTTGTATAATAAAAGTTTTGAAAAAGTACAGTATTGAAAGTTGATATGTGTGTTAGATATCCAAATGATGTTTGCTGATTTGATTTTTGTTTTAAATGATAGACTTTCAATTTCAGTAAGCAATACTTTATATGTTCTAAACACGATTTCCTTAAAACTTATGTTTTTTTCAGACAATATTTTTATCATCATATTTATTTCATACTTTTGAAATTTAGAATTTACTTTTTTCTCTCTTGAATATTTTACAGATTTTGGCCTTGCTCAATATTTACATTCCAATAGTGAAGCCTCTTCATTAAGGGGATCTCCATTATATATGGCACCAGAGATACTTTTAAAACGTCAGTATGATGCAAGTGTAGATTTATGGTCAGTAGGAATAATTCTGTATGGTAAGTTACAAAAGTTTTTTTCATAATCATTCTTATAATAAATAGTTTTATTTATATTATGAAATTTAAACATTTTTTTAGATTAAAATTTATCTGTTTCATATTATTTACTTTTCAAACAGTGAAATATGTTTTTAAATTTATTAGTGATCTAAACAGAAGTATATTTGTATGTAGAAGTATAATTTTTTAAAACTTAAATATTTATAGATAATATTTCTCATGTTTATTCAAAAGTGAAAGATAATGAATTTTGTAATTTTATGTGATGAATTCATTTTTGTTATTAATTGTAGATACCACGAGCCTTTAAAAAAGTATTTTATGTAAAAGATTTATTTTCATCATAAATCTATCTTTAGCAAACAATTGTTGAATGAAAAATAATTAACGTTACTCTATTTGCTATTGATTCTTTAAATTTTGCAGCAATGCTAAATGGTTTAAGTGAAACATTCAAATTTATTTTGAAGTTTTTTTTCCTTTGTTTTGTATAATACTAAAGGCAAATGTGATTTGACAAAAACAAAGCTTATTTCTGTATTAAAAGTTTTCATCAATTTTTCATAGCTGTAATATTATTTGAATTTATATTCAATGGATTTTTCTGTATGTCCATGAGAGAGATTTCTAGTCATTTAATAATGTTTAGTTTTGGTTAGTCCATACATAGGTTTGGTTTATTTTTTCTCTCTCTGGTTTACCATATATTTAAGTGATAAACTTATGGAACAGATTTCTCAGACGCACCGGGCTTGGCGACAAGTTGGCGCCAAAACTTTTTGACGCCAACTTGGCGGAAAGATGGCGTCAAAACATTTTGGCACCAACTTGACAAAAAGTTGGCGTCAAATGTTTTTGACGCCAACTTTTCCCTACTCCGCAGACATGTTAAAGTGCGAAATGTAAACAAAAACATCAATGGCGACTAAGAAACAACAAATAAGTTGGAAAACAAACTTACCGCTGGCTTTACGAAACTCGTAAGCGCACACGGGATCTTCGCTTCGCTCAGATACCCTCGCTACACTTCGCTTCGCTACGTTCCGCGTCAGTCCAAAAACATTACAGAAAAGCTGCTGCCGCTGGCTTCGCTACGCACCGCTGGCTGTAGTACAGTACCACAAAGCTTCCGGTGGCTGTAGCGGTCAGTGAAACAAATGCGAAATGTAAACAAAAACATCAATGGTGACGAAGCAAGAAAAAATAAGTTGGAAAGCAAACTTCCCGCTGGCTTTACGAAACTCGTAAGCGCACACGGGATCTTCGCTTCGCTCAGATACCCTCGCTACACTTCGCTACGCTACGTTCCGTGTCAGTCCAAAAACATTACAGAAAAGCCGCTGCCGCTGGCTGTAGCGGTCAGTAAAGCAAAGCTTACGCTGGCCATACGAATTCGTAGGCGTAAACGGCAATTCTCCATACAAAACCTATTACATACCTGTTTTCAATAAAATCCAGCTTAAACAACAACCTCGTGCACTCAATAGCAACTTAGAAGCCATTGCACTCAATAAATGAACATAGCACCAAAAAACACACATATAACACCAAATAATGCACAAAATTTAAACTTAACTTTATAATCCACCATTATTTTAAAAACTCACACACCGCATTCAAAATTGTTCAACATAAGAAGAATCTTTTAATTCGTCAAAATAAATCACGTGTCAAATGCACGTGATACATCCGTCACGAAATAATCACATGATAAATACGTCACGAATTTACAGGAGCCACAACGTTGGCGCCTTAATCGCCTCAGCTTGGCAACCAAAAAATTTTGCCAAAATCGCATGGTTACCACGCCATACACAAAATCGCCAAGCTTTCAACTCGGTGCGTCTGAGAAATCTGTACCAAACTTATAATAATCTTGTTACCTACAAAATTAATTTAATTATCTGTAAGTGTTACTTTTACTTTTAAAGTGTTTTTTTTTAGAGTTGAGCTGAAAAGGCTTGAAAAAGCATGCTATCTCTAAATCAGTTTTTATAAATTTTGATCTCTACACACACACACATATATATATATATACACATATATATACATATATATATATGTATATGACAAGTCCTAAACCTGCTGGTTCGTGACACGTCTCTAGACACAGTCCTAATTACCTGTATTTGTTTAGTCCATCTTGATGCTGTCCTGTGTGGTGGCCGGGAGTGAAGACACTTAAATTATAGCCAAATACTTTATTCTTTTAATTCGACCTAGGCTCAATTGTCATGATTTTGCCATTTTCCTCTTTCTCTCAGACCGCAACACGTCCTTTCATCACTGCCTAATCCCAGGCTCTGTTTTTACTTTTAATCCCCCATAGCATTAACAGTGCTGGAGGGCAATGCAGCTTTATGTAACCACTACAATGATCTGAATGGTGCTGCCATCTGCTTAATTTCCCATTAGCTATTTGTTCCTAATTGCGTTAATTTTTAAGTTGTGACATATATATATAAATATATATATATATATACATACATACATTTATATATTGTGAATGTTCTGTAACACTCTTAAATGGATAGTTTTTATTTTGTTTAAAAAGAGAAGCCCTAATATTTTATTTTATAATTTATTGAATGCTAAAACAATTTTTTTCTCTCAAGATATTTATAGGTAATACTTTTAATCTTATTTATTTTTAATTTTCATCCTTTAGTTTTTTAATAAAAGTTCAAATTTGCTAATAGTAAACTTTAATTTTTAATATTATAATGCTTTGAGATATTTTAAATATTTGTGAGTCACCCAATGTCTTTTTACTTTAAAAAAAAAATTATTTTGTGTGTGTGTGAGAGAGAGAGAGAAAAGAAATCTGATGTATACAATTTATTTCAGAATGTCTGTTTGGACAAGCTCCATTTTCATCACACACATTTGCTGAGCTTGGTGAAAAAATCAAAAGCTCTGATCCAATTCAGGTATGTTTTAAAAGAAAATTTAAATTTTATTATAGTATTTAAATATAATTTATGAATTTATTTTTTAAACAGCTACAATTATATACATATTTTAAGTAATCTATGAATGCTGATAGAAAGTGTAGATTTGCCCCTAATTGTTGCTTAAACAGGTTTGTTTATATTTTGGTACTGTAACATTTAAACTGGCATAGTTTTGAATATTGAATGAGATTTGTACTATCAACTGTACATTCTCATTTAATGGGATTGGACAAAAATTATTTTTTCTTTATTTATACCATTTTCAAAAATATAATATTGATACTTTCTTTTTATTTGGGGGAAATGAGGATTCTTTTGACTGAAAAAGTGAATTTTTTTATTTAGCAATTGTTAGTAAAAAATATAATTTATGTGCTTCAGAAACGCTTAGAATCGAGATTCTGTGATTCAATATCTTAAGAAATGGAATTGTGAAACTCTGTAAATTATTTCTACTACCAATTGTTTGAACAATAAATCAGATTTGTGTTAGTTGTTTAACTTTTGTAATAAACCTATTTATAAGTATCCCTTGCTTGTCAAAAAATTTCCTATTGCCATTTTGCTTTCATGAAAGATCTTCATTAATACCTATTTTCATGAACTAAAGGAAGTTAGAAAACAATTTTTGTTCTTAGGAAAAAAACAAAGTCTTGTGTGTTTGTTTTGCTCTGAAGATGGTGCTATCATTGGTGACTTAACATTGCAACTGAACCCCATGTGACTGTTTCTACCTTTATTGAAATTAATCTTTCTGATTCAAGAAGAAACAAAGGAAAACTTTAAAACGATTCATTGATCCATTCATCAGAGATGTAGATGACTTGATTTTTGAAGAGGCATCTTGTTTTACTCATGTGTCTCATCTTAACTATGTATGCATTTCAAATTGAAAATGCTTTTATAATTTTCTATTTGATGAAATCGTTCAGCTGTTATAGCAACATTGAGTTTCATTTTTTTTCTATTCACATAAAAAGATTTATGGTTATGAGATTTTATTAAGTTGAAATAGCATTTATGGTATAATTACAAAAAATGTTATCAAATTTAAAAAAACATACAAACATTCAACAAATTTCTGCTACAACAACCAAAATTTTCTGTGACTAATATAAGACTGTTGATTTTGTAACTCACGAACTGCATTTATTTAACAAATTTGGCCTAAGTTCTACATTTCATTTCATATGGGTTTTTTAAGTCATTCTTATGTGGACATCAAATGCAGCTTTATAATTTACATTATATTCTTGTTAGACAAAATAACTGTTTTCAAATTTTTCTTCTAAATAATTTGAACATTTGCTAAAAAGCTATGTATTTTAATAGATGAGTAAAAATCTTTGAATAGAGTACTGTATTTATATATATTTTTTTCAATGCCTTGAAGATAAGATTTGAAATTTTTTAGATTCCATATGGGGCTCAAGTGTCTGATAAGTGCAGAGAACTTATATTACGATTGTTGCAGAGAGATCCAAATAAAAGAATGTCATTTGATGATTTTTTTAATCATCCGTTTGTTGATTTAGAGCATATGCCCACTGAAGAATCATATTCTACAGGTGTAAGTAAAATTATGTTTTAAAAATGTTTTAACAACACATATATTGGTACTCAAGTATAAAATAAAAAGTACTTTTTTCAAAATTTTCAGTTTTCTTATGTTAAAATAGATACGGCAATTAAAAAGGTTTTTTTTTTATGAGAAGTGCATATGGTTACATTTTCTCTACCTTTCTGTTAAGATAAATTTTTGTGAGGAAGAAAGAGTGTCAGAAGCTTAAAACAATACTATTTAAACAGTGGATTATAGTTGAAGAGAAAAGGGTTAATTTATTTCTATTTTAGTTGCTTTAGAGCAGGGGTTGGCAACATGGTGCCCACAAGACCATTTTAAAGTACCCGTCGTACAAATATCCAAAAATTTTAGATATTTAAACAACAAATGCTCGTAGTTGTGATGAATAATATTAGGGAAAAATTAAAAATCGTAAAACCGTAAAAATAAAAAACTGACCAGCCTGATCTCCCGACAGCACCGCTCTCCCCTTGCTTTTATGGTAAGTATGATAAATGCATTTAAAGCTAAATTGAGTCTCTGAAAATCGCATATAGAGAAAAATAATTTACCACATTTCCCAAATGTAAAAATGGTGACAGAAAATTACTGCAATGGAAATGCTACAACCTATCAGTTTGCTAAACATTTTGATTCCTTATAGGAAGAATTGAATACCAGATTTGAAGAATTTTATGAATTTGGAGGCATTCTGGATGTTTTTTAGTAATTTTTTTTCTCATACGGAGAAGGATATGACTGATAAAATCACAACATATTTTGGTATTTCCAATAAGGAGGACTTAGAATTGGAAATTATAAATATAAGAAATAACAATGAGTTAAAATCACATCATAACGAAGAAAAATTCTGGAATTTAGTAAATGAATAGTTTCCCATTGTTGACAAAATGTGCTCTGAAATTGAACTCTCTTGGCATATCGACACAGGCTTGTGAATCTTTGTTTTGCAATATGAAATACTTAAAATCAAAGTACTGATCAAGCCTCACTGACACTCATTTGGACCAGTGCCTGAGAACTGGGAATTCAACTTATGTACCACATTACAACAAGTTGGTCGCAGATTTGCAATGTCCAATATCACATTAATTATCAATTTTAAGATTGTTTTATTTAAATTAAAATTTTCATTTACGTATGAAATTTTATGTTGCATTAATATTTTCATGTTTAAATATTAACCCCCCTCCTCCTCCTCCACTTCATCCAGCAGTGCCCGTCGAACTCCCACATTTCTGAAATATGCCCTCTTTGTAATAAAGGTTGCCGACCCCTATTATAGAGTATTTTAATTTTTTAGCTTTGTCTCTATATACTTACGGGATACTTGTCAAAACACAAACAGTAAAACAGCAGCTTCTTAATAATCCACAATTAACTTGGATTGTTAAGAAGCTGCTTTTTACTGTTTGTCCCTATAGCATTTTATCAAAGATGACTAAGATTCTTCTTGCATTTGTAAGCTCAGATTTACTGAAATTATATTAAGTTTCAAATCAAATTTATAGAATGTTATTATATTATAAAAAGTTTTAATTAAAGTTAGTTTCCAAAATATTTTTGAAAGTTAAATATTGCATTTAAAAAAAATTTTGGATTATTCTTTGTTATAGGTTAATCTCATCCAAGAAGCTGTTGCAGCAGATTCTGCTGGAAAATATGAAAAAGCTGTTCAGTTTTACAGCCAAGCATTAGATTATTTAGTGCCTCATCTCTATAGTAAGCATGTAAACTGTTAATTAAAGAAACAACTAGTTTCTTTTAGAAGTTTGTGAAATTATCATATTTGTTGGTTAATAAAGTAACTATATTAGTAAATATATAAGAGAGTTTATTATTTTTTGTATTTATGTGCTTGAATTGCTTTATTTTCAGATGAAAAAAATTATATTAAAAGAAGAGAAATGAGAAAAAAGGTATGCTTTTTTATTTTTACTTCATGATAAATTTTTGTGTTCAATGAAATGAGGGTTATGTTGGGAGAGGTCATCTTTTCTATCACAAGGGTCAAACTGAGTATTCATTTAAACGAATTGTGCACATAGAATATAATTTTTCCTCAAGATAAAATGCATAGGAACCTTCTTTGTCAGTTTCATAGATATGTAAATTGTTAATTATAGTTTTTTTAATTATTGAGCATTGTTCATTAAAGTGCTTAACTTTGACAGGTGAATCAGTAATTGATTGTTTAGTTATTACATGGTTTTAGTAGTTGAAGGAAAGAATGTTCATGTATAAATAGCGTAACAGTATATTTCTTTTTCTAATAAAGTATGGAGAAGAAAAAAGTCAACATATTTTAATAGCATAATGTTATTATGTGGAATGTTAAAAGAAATTGATAAAAAAAGGAACTTGCAAGTACTGACAAATTGTTCATGATAATAACCAATGTTATTTTTCTATATATGTTTAATGTTGTTCTTTATTTCTTTGGTGAATATATCCTAAGCAGTTCTTGACTTTTTATTTTGTATTTACAACAGTATTTTCTTAGAATGCTTAGAAATAATTTATAAAGTATTTGAAATTCTATTTATCATACTTAACTAGGAGAAGGACTCTACACCTTACTCCTTGCATGCAGCCTTTACTTTTAAATTATGAGAATAAAAAAAAACTTATGCCTCAAAAAGAAGTGTATGTAATCTGTTTTCATTTTTATTTTCGTTGTGAAATGTTAGATCAATTGCTTTTTCTGTACACAATGAAAGACACACTAAAGTCCCCTCCACAGACATAGCAACACTTGGCAGACATTTGTATGTATATACAAGGCATAAATGAACACACACACTTGCACACACACACACACACACACATATATATATATATATATATTTTACAGTCCTTTATGTTACTAAATTGGTTAATGTTAATAAAAGAAATAAGAGTATGCATGATAATAATAATTTTAATTTATGATTTAGTTTTGCAGGTAACTGTTTTTTAAAAGGGTTTTAAATTTATATTTAAAATTATAAACATTAAATTATTATAATTTCTGAGAGACAAAAAACTGTGCAACAAAGGTAATGCAAAATTCCGACAGCACCTTATTAAAATTTCACAAACTTTGTAGTCTTCTCTGTCATGCTTGAAAACAATTTAAATAAGAATATTCCCAAAATAACTCTTCTGTATATGGCCAAACAACCACACTCATTAAACTGAACAGTTTTATTCATTCCATTGCAGTTACTGGGATTGTCCTTGCACCTCTGTGCTCTGAAAGTTTGTCTATAGAACTTTTTGTTTTAATGCTGTGATAGTATATGTCACACAGGCTAAAAACTCAAATTTTATACATAAAACATGAGTTTAAATTTAAATAAAATATGATATACACTTTAAAATAAAATATGATACAGGCTTATATTTAATTTAAATGTCAACTAATATAAAAAAGAAGTTTTTAAGTATAAAGTAAGGATTTGTTGATTCTGATTGATTTCAAATGTTTTGCATTTATGTCATTTTTAAATAATTTTAAGTTTCTTATTAATTTTACTTGAATATATATAAAAGTATTTTATTTAAGTAAATCATAATTATTTTTGTTATTAATTATGAAGTGGCTCATTATGCATCAATTAATAATTTTTTTGCTATTCCCTTTAATTTAGGTTTTATCAATCTTTTATGGTACAATATATTTGGTTTGTTATGCATTTTACAATTTACAAAGGACTTGGAACATAGTTAATGATACAGAATTCGGATGTAAGAGAGAGTTTCCAGCTTAAATTTTATTAAAAGTAACTTAAATTTACCGAACTTGGGAAATTTATTTATTTATTTTTTTTTTTTACTAATTCACACACAAAAAAAGACTTACATTTCTTAAAACTTTGACTTGCAGTTTTAGAGTCAGGGTGTCAATTAGTTTCCAGACTTTCAGGTCAAGAACCAGCTGTGATGATCATTCATAGCTATTTAATACAAACATTAATAGATATACATTCACATTCAGGTCTTAAAAAGAGTAAAAAATTGAGTTTTAGGGTTAGACACCATTTGTTAGATGCATCAATCTCATAGTTGCTTTAAAATTAATCTTAGAGATTCAGATAAAGTTAGAAAAAAAGGATTTAATGTGAAAATTTCTGAAATTTTTATTTCTATTTCATTCAATTTCTGAAAGTGGTAGAAACATTCTACCATTCATGAATCTTCTAAATAGTGTAAAGAACTAACTGTATGCTGGTATACTGTAATAGTGTATTGAATTTTGCTGTTTTATCTCTGTTAGAATGCCCATAAATTTCATAAAATAGCTTATATTTATTCAGTATAAAAAGTACCTTATAATTGATGGAAGAGTGATAGGAAAATGTACATTGTTCGTTGTACTATTTATTGATGCGATTTTTGCCATGTAGGTCATGTTAAAATAGCTCTAAAGAAACAATTAAACAAGCAACATTAAGTGAAGTTATGTTTGAAAGCAAATACGTGGGTTATATTTCAAATTGAGAACTTACCAAATCTTAAGCTGATTTTCTTTCTTGATTGCTATATATTTTTTTGTTAGGTGCTGTGGTCCCTATTTCAATTTTTGCAAGTGAAAATTTGTTCTCCTGTTTCATTTTTGATGTGGAGAAGTTGGGATTTTCTGTTCTCTTTTTTTTTATTTTATTTGTGTAGTATATATATATATATATATATATATATATATATATAAAGTCTATGCTGTATATTCCTTCAGTTGATCAATCACTTAGGGACTCATCATTTTGATAATTGTAACTTACAGAAAATTTGTGATAAATGCATAATAGAAGCACACTACTTCTTAATATTGATAATAATATTTATTTTTGATAATGTATAACTTTTTATTTCATTTTATTTTAACCATTGTAATGATTTTTAACCAGTGGAATCTCGATCGATCATTCCCTGAATCATTGTTTCCCGTATGTGTCGTTTATTTCCCCCAGTCCTGATGATCATATTGCTTTGTTATGTTCCCACATTTATCATTCAGTTCAGTCAGCCCTTTGAAAAATGATAGATCGAGATTCCACAGTATTTTTATTTGGTTTCTCTTCTAAAAATTAGCATACAGTAGAGTTTGCTTAAAGTGTATGACCTTTATCTTGCAAATTAATATCAGTATTGTGCTATTTGTGCCTTGATCAAATGATGACTAAGGCTTAATATCTTTGTTTCCTAATGGTGGAAGTCAATATAACTGCATTCTAAATGATATTAAGTTTAAATTTATGTATCATATTTTCTTAAGATAATGACCTTAACCTTGCAAGTAAATATTTGTTAAAAAATATTAATCTTTGCTGCTTTTGATTATTATTCTGTATAGAAATTTACATAAAATTTTGCATAATATTTTAAAGTTTTTAGAATATGTCAGTCGAGCAGAAGAGTTGAAAAAATTAATCACAAAAAGATGCAAACCAACTACAACCGCATCAAGTGGAGCTACTGTTGAAAAACAAGTGTCTAACTTAGGTAAGAATGTAATGTGTAGGATTATTTTATTTTATGAGTGCTGAATTCTTGTAGCATTGAATATACTTTATCATAGGCATAGCGTGCTTCTAACTTTTGGGGGGCATGAACTGAATTCAGTTAGGGCCCTTCTCAGAGCATTGACTGCCAGATGGTCCTTAAAATATGAAATATGATTTTTTTAAAAATTGAGTAACAATAGAATTGATGTTTGAGTAGTATTCAAAAGTTATACAATGAGATAAATAAATATAATATAAATAAAATGAGAAAAAATATAGCATTGAATTTTTGTTATGGATCATATCATTGTTAAAAACTATGTTAACGCTAAAGACATAATCGTAATCTTCAGTTTCACAGTTTGAAAAAGCGGGAAAAAAACCAACTTTCATAAAAGTTTTCTACAATTTTCCGATTTTAACTGAACTTCTATTAACATTTTAATTTATTTCAAGTTAAGTTGGGGGGCACACTTAACCCCCCCCCCCATGCCAATGTACTTCATAGTATATCAGTGATAAGAATAACTTATCTTATAATTTTGCTATGTTTGCTGAATTTAATTAAGTTATGAATATAGTAATGATAATTAGTAAATTGTCACATTTCCATGTTCATATTTTTGTACTTATCATGTTTAGTAGCTGAACGTAAGGGGGGGGGGGAAATGTTGTATTTAATATTTTGATGCTCTCTCTCTCTTTTTTTTTTTTCTCTGTGTGTGTGTGTGATTTTGGAATAGTAACTTGAATTGGAATAAGAATTAAATCTTTGATCAGAAGAAGTATTTAATATAGCAAGTTATTTAGTGTACCAGAACATATGCTTAGACATTCATCAGATTCTACTTAGTGCAACTTCATTAACTATAAACTTTAGACTATTATAGATTTATTGATTATTGAGAAAATATTATAACTCATTAACTAAAACAGCTTCACATAGAATTCATGTAAGAAACTTTTTGAATTTAAATCATCAGGAATTAAAAGCAAGAAATATATTGATTATTATTATATTTTGTTATATACAGGGACAGATTTTAAAAAATTTGCTGCTAACTTTTTAATGTGAAAATTTTTCCTTTGTAACGTGGGCTGTTGTACAGTCAAGAACAATATATCTTATTTATGTCACAAATTAGGTTTGAGAATGTATTGTTATTTTATTATGTTTCTCCTCTGCATGTCAATAAATTTAATTAATGAGTTACCTATATTAGTATCATCTTTGAAAAGTGTTCCTTACTTAATAAATAGGTCTTATAGACCTATTTAAAATGTTGAATAAATCAGGTATGATGATGTGACATACTATAAAATAAAGTCAAATATTCATTGTATAAATATCAAAGTATTCAAAATATTTATAAAACTGTAACAAATAGTATATAGGCATGTTTTCATTTCTGTTGTATTACTCTTATAGTGCAATTAGTTCACTGTAGCTTATATCTAACTCACATTTTATATGAGTTTCATCTTAAAATTAAATTTAATTGATGTATGAGAATTCTTTCAGCTGCATAACCATTATTATTATTATTATTATTATTATTATTAAACTTTTTTTTTTTTTTTTTTTTTTTTTGGGTGGTGGTGTTTCATGTTTGTATGACAGTTATAATAAACTTCTGATTTTTGTGATTTAAAAATATTGGGTATTGAATATATAATAGCAAATAAGTAATCGCTACAACTACTGTAGTATTATGATTATAATAATGATGATTTGTAAAAAATGTAAATATGTTCTATGACAGGTTTGAAGAAAAATAAAATGAATGTGGATGAGAAAGAAAGGTTTCTTTATATGTTGTTATTTTATACAGCTCATTTCAATTATGCTTTATTGACAGTTTAATTTCAGTCTTTAAATATTTCAACTTTTTTACTTAATTTATGGTTTCAGTTAATTATAAAGTTTTCAAAGTTCAACTGCATATGAAAAACTTTTGACTATCTTTCTCACAACTTTATTTATTTATTTATTTAAATTTAATATTACTATAAGTGTTAAGTGAAGTATACAAGAAGTTAAAAATGAACTTACTGTTATTAAAAACTATGGTTTTTTTCAATGTTTTCTTCTATGTCTTGATCATTATGATTATTATTATTATTTTCAGCTGAACTTCTTGCAAGTAGATCTGATCTAAAGAAAGCCTTTTTCCTAGCAAAACAAGCTGATGCATTGGTAAGATCTCTCATAACCTAAAATACACAATGCTATTCATTTTATAAATAAAATTTGAATCATACATGCCTGGAAAATTTGGAATATGAATACTCATTCATTGAGTAGTCACTGAATTATCATCATTCTTATGCTAAGTAAATATGAGATATCATCCCATGTTCATTGAGAGTAAGGAATTGGTTGACATAAGTAGTGTTAATAGCATGTCAAAGGTTAAGTTGATACTGAAATTTCAAACCTTAATGGTTGAACTAAAAATTATCAGATTTATTAAGAGATAGAGAAGCTTTGCTCCTGAGGTGGATGTAATGTTGTATGAGCATGGAGAACTAGGGCATTTCAAGCATGTAGGACAATTTGTGAATGCTAACCACTATTGAAAATCGCTTGCTGACAGTGTGCATCCCACATTGTTTATTTATTTTTTTAAAAGGAAGATCCTCCTACAGTTTGAGATCATCAGATTGCTCTTGGGCTGAAATGGTTTGAAAAACATAGTTTTGATTTGCAACACAGGGATTACTCTCCAACACCTGTTAAATTCCTTCTGTAGAGGGTTGCTGTCATATATCTGGTGAAAGAAGGCTTGACTAAGTACTAAACAGGCTGTCATAATTCACTGATCACTGAACTTATATATATGTGTGTTAGGGAAATGAAATTACAACTTCTAAATCACACCCCCACAAGAAAAGTGACACAACTAAAAAATGTGGCATTTGAGAAAAATCAACTTAAAGAATACTATACAGCTTGAACTAGCATTACAATAAAACTGATACAACTGCCTTCAGGTGGACAAATTGTGAGATAGAAAGGTGTCGCTTTTTGTGCATGATGGGGCACTTCATATATATTTTTCAATGACATAACCTCAAAATTGCCAAGTTTTTACTTGTGTCACTTTTCTTGCTCTGGTGCAAAATGATCAATAATAATAAAATGTCATACCACAAATATATATGCATACACATATAATAATAAAACATTATAAATTTTTTAACAATTTATGGAAAATTTAGACTGTGATATTGAAATAAATAATGAATGGTGATGGTATTGTGCAGTGTACACTGTACAATGGATTACATATTGTACAGTGCATTGTACACCACAAAGGTGGTTAACATTTAAGATTAAATTATTCAGAAACTGTCTTGTTGTGGGATAATTTTACATTACTTAGGTTAACCCTTTCAGGGACACTGTTTGCACAATGCAAACGTCTAAATCTAATCTTAATTTAAACTGACATTCAATGTATTCCAGGTAAATGAGCAGAAAAATGGCTAGTGCCTCCATCTGTTATCATTTTAAAGAAGCAAAAACATTTCACAACCTTTAATTGGAAAAATTTTCAAGGTTTTTAAGGTTAAAAAAATCAGGAAAAAAAATTCTGCACTGTGCAAACGGTGGAAGTTGTTGCTCCTGAAAGGGTTAAGGCCTTACCATTGTTCAGATTTGCTTTATGAAGGATGTTTTTAATATATGAATTTCAATTTCTACTTTTTGGTATGCTATTGAAGGGAAAAGTGTCATTATTTATCCATCTATATTTATCTCTTTTTCCTTTCTAGGTTAATGATGGCTGTTATGATGATGCCAGTGCAGTTTATCAAACTGCTCTTGAAATAATGATTGCCTCTGTTACTAGTTAGTAAAAGTTAAATATTTATTTAAATTTCAGTTATGTACATCATACTGCAAATACACTTATTATAGTGTTTTATCTTTTTTCTATGGATCTTAGTTTTATTTATTTATATTTAAAGACATTTTGACATTATATTTTACATCATTAATTAAGATTCTTAAGTTATATGTTAACAGCGGAAAATATTAGAGTAAGAAATCATGTGTAATTTATTTTTGTGTCTAAATTATAGCATTGCATGTTATTGTATTTAGTTAAAAAAACAATAACATAAAATGATTCTAACTGTGTATGTTAGCAAAAAATTGTTTTCTAAAACAATTAATGTTTGTCCAGCATGTGATAAAACATATGTTCTAAAAGATGTTTTGTGCATCCAGTCACAGTAAGTATATCATGTTAGCTTGAGTTTTTATGAACTGAAATTTTTTCCCCCTCAGCATTGTGATGAAAGAGAGAAACTGTTCGCTAATTCTTCCACATATAAAACCTGAATATATTTATCTAACTAGAAGCATTGTTTTGTTTAATACATTCTATGTTCATTCTCAATGTTGTTATTAGTTGATAACTTCATTGCATTAAAATTATGTATTTTAAGGGGAAAAAATCATTAATTATCTTTATTTTAAGTTAAGTTTATTTTCATCATTGTGTGTTGATTGATTGAAGTTACATGCGAGAATAAAAAATGTATCCATAAACATTTTGTTAATTGGAAAAAAAAAGAGTTTAAAATCTTATTTAATCTGTTTGCACCATTTGATATGTGAACTGAAATACCCTTAAAAAAAAAAAAAAACTTGATTTGGGATTTAGTACTTTAAGTAGATCTTTATAAGTTAAAAAGTAAAGAAGAATGATGCAGAACATGTGTAATAGCATGTGTTTACACTGGTATTAGTCAAATGAAAATAAATCCTTGTGTGTATCTTGGAAAATTTTAGGAATTAATTTACTTATTTATAGAGCATATAAAGTTAAGATATTAATAAGATATATTTTGCAAATTAATTTATCTATTTAATAAGATAGATTAATAAGATATATTATGCAAATTATCTTTTTCAAAAAAGACAACGCATCCGAGACACTGGGTATGTATTCCAGTCCCTTAAGTCATGTTTAATTATGTAATTTTTTTGCATACATGAAATTGGTGTAGATATAACATTATCAGTGTTATGCATTTAGATTAATAATGTTCTATCATGGGTTTATACTTAAGGCATTATACATATATTTATAAAATTTCTTTTATTACTTATGTATATTGTTTTTGGTCACTGCTGTGTAAACGGTTATTGTATAAGAAAAACTATTCAATTGCCATATCCTCATGCAGTCATTGATGAGGCATAGTATAAAAAATAACAAATATTCTCAATTGTTTGTACATGTTATTTTCCATCATATATTCTGATAGAAAAGGAACTTTAGGTTACTCTTATCTTTGGCACATTAATAATTTACCTAAATTAATTTATTTCTTCAAAAGTTAATTCCATGCTACTCATTGTTCTTCTGCATATTAATAATTATTGTTTTATTCAAACTATAAACTAGTTTAAAACTTTTTGTTGTTATAATATACTAATTTGGTCTCTTTATGTCTATTTCTAAGCAGACCCCTTTTTAAAAAAATTGTTTTATGAAACAAATTGCATAAAATAACAGTGTTTGCCTATGAATAATTTTAATTATTATTTTTAAAATTGCTAAAAAGCTTATTTATGCTTTTTTTCCTTTCATGCTTCTCAGATGAACCGCCTGGACCAAATAAAGACCTTATACATAGTGAGGTATATGGATTTTTACTCTGCAAATATTTATTCTTAATTGTATATGTCAAGAAATATCTGTCTACTATAATTTTTTTAAATTTAAATTTTCAAGTTTTATATTTGTTTCCAGTATAATAGTATGTTGAAAACTTTTCTTCCTTGTAAGAGTTGTCAAATTAGGCAAGCACTTAATATTTATCAACTCTTCTGAGCTATAAGTATGAACTGAAAATTTTGTTAACTTTTTAGTAAAATTTGTTGCAGATTGTCATATAATTTTGTCATTTTTAAAGTTGTGTGTGAAAATTTTTAGAACTAGCAGATTAATTGTATTCTTAATATACTCAAATACAGTTGCAACATTAATAATTTGAATAGTAATGACAGACATATAATATTAACCAAAATGGAAACTACTTAAGTTACATTACATCATTATTCATCAAAATTTTTAAAAATTACATTTCTTCAGTTCTTGCATGCCTTTTCTAAAATATATGTAATTTTTATAATTAAAAAAAAATCTATTGGGAATTTATATTGATTAATTAAAATTTACTGTTTTTCCATTCTTTCTCCTAAAAGCATTAAATTTAAAGTGCAATGTTTTTTATCGTTGGTTTATTTTTATTTTTTGTGTTTATATTCAAGATGAGATTGGCTGAGCCTCTGGGTCTATGCTATATATTTTAGTTTTACCCCTTAACGATTGCATAATTTTCAAGAAAACGGTAATAAGAGTGCCTATTTTTTCCAGGGGATTCCATTTATTTCTCAATCTGCCACATTTAGTTTAAATAAAACCATCTCCAATTACATTATAAATAGTTTGGTGCTGCCATCTAGTATGCAAAATAGAAAATAAAATTTTTTCAGGGTAAATGAAATGGATTGTTTTAATCTTTTTGGTGTGTTACTTTTAAACACTCCAGCCCAGAAATATCACGGGCTCAAGAAATAGAAGGTGAAACCTCACCCCGTAATGTTGATGGTAGTGAGAAGGAAGGGGTTAAACTTCAGGACCTTCTAGCAGCAGAGTTCAGAAAATATTTTTAAAAAATGAACCTTTATGTAAAAAAATATTAAATTATATGAGAATTAATTATGTTTGATTGAAAATACTTCTTTGCTTTTTTAAATACACAAACTGTAAGCAAACTGAACCCTGGGTTCAGGCTCTTATACTCAAAATCATGAGGGCAGAAGTTATCTCAGTTTAGGGTTTTCCATGTTTGGTCATGCTCAGATCTTGAAATATAAGCCAATCACATTTCTAGTGTATTTGTATATCTATATAGAATATAAATTAATTTTTGCATACTTAAATATATATGTTTCAGTGTGGATAAATTGTTTTATTTTAATAACACTAATGTGGTGAATGATTTTTAACAATTTAATGCCGCTATGATTTAAATTAGAAATTTTTTTATCATTAATATTTGTGTTATAAATCAGGTAACTAAATGGATGGAAAAAGCTGAAGATCTGAAATTGTATATGTCAATTCTAAAACAACAGAAAAAGATTGCTAGAATAAACAGCCTTAATAATACCATACATTTTAATGCAGCTTCTGGTAATGTTGGTAAGTGAAAACAGTGTTCTTTATTATATTTATCTATTGAGTTTTTTTTTGGCAAGGCTTCTAAAAGTTTTAAAGCATGAACAAGTGATGTGTTTTGTAAATTTCAGTCTAGATTTGTGCTTAACAATTAAAATATTTTTAACACTTTGATATGCTTTTAATTTTCTTACTGAATAATTTTAGTCAAAAGTTAATTTTTTTTGGGACACGTAAAAGATCATTTATAGCATGGTTCGAACCCTTGTTATTTTTGTCCTTTTTTTTCTCAATTGAATATAAAATTAAAAAATATATTACTGCTCTTTATTTTATTGTTTTCGTTTTGTGTTTATGCTTTAACAGAGGTGTATGATTTTAAAAGAAATATAATTTTTGTGATTTTCAATTATTGTAGGTTTGCGTAAAAAAAGCATTAGGTGCAGAAAGGGTGCTTGAATATTTTTTTTAGCAGCAGTGGTTGAGATCCTTCAGTTGGAACAGCTATTGAATTTCTTCCTAATCATCTCCATTGATTGTGTTTTTCTCTTTAAAACACATTATAAAAAATCCAAGTCTGTCTGCAGTAGAGAACCCCAAATGTTTAGGAAAGAGTGTACAACTTTTTAAGTACCCAGTTACCACCCACTCCATATTTGTCTTTTAAATAAAATTCAGAGTTCTCTGGTAGAGAACCCTTGTAATGAAGTAATAACTTTTTTAGCCTTAATAAATATCAGGTTAGTTTGGTTTGAGTTTGATATTTATTTTCTTTTTTCAATATGTGTATGAAATGAAAATCTTTGTAGCAGTCAAGTGTGCCATAATACATTGCAGTTAATTTTACTATAAATAAAAGTGAATGCTGAAATGAATCACTTTTGTACTTCTCTTTGCAATCATATACAAATATATGTATACCACAAATTTACAAGATATGCACATCAAAAAGGGGGAAAAATGCAATTCTATGTTCTGATTATTACAAACAGTGTTCTTTTATGCAAGCTTTAGTTTACAGCATAAAATACCTTTTTGACTTTAAAGTATCGGTAAATGGTTGAATTAATAAATAAAGTAAAATGTATTTCAAGAAAGGTATTTGCTGTCATTAAATTGATTCATATATGAAAGTATGCTTTATCAATAACTGTTAAAAAAAATTCAGGATTTTTGACAGCTTATGCATTAATTCAAATAAATGCACATAATCCTAAAAATTACTTAACTTGATCATAGATCTGTCTTCTCAGTGCAAAGAAAATTATTGTGGAATTTTATATTTCCCTGACCTGAATTTGACAAAAATTTCTTGAAAATTCCTTTTAAAAGGAGGAGTTGTTGTTAATGCCCCCTGGTTGGAGGTTCCATTCACCAGGTCCTAATAGGCTAATGGTCTGAAAGGGATGGCTCCTGTTTTGAATTAGCACCACAAAGATCGAAGTCCGACTTGGCTAAAGACTGGTAATTTTGAACCGAGTCAAGTGACGAGACCGGAACACTTGACCCAGCACTTCCAGAGGTAAATTTGAGAACTTGGAGGACAATGCAGCCATGACCTATTTTATGTGCCCCGGCCACCATTAGTGAACACAGCGGTGGATTTGCAGTGACGAGCATCGAACCAGGGACATTAAGATCCCTGGCCCGCTGCTCTTGCCAACTGGGCCACCGTACCCTTTAAAAGGAGTTTTCATTTGTACTAATTTTTATGTTCGAAATATTTATCTGTACTCTTATTGAATGTCTTAGAAACATTACTAAAATAATGGTCACCAGTCGCTGTTGTTCATAATGGGTAGGCAAAGTGCATGTTTCTGATATGACTATTTTATAATACCATGCCATCATCTATTTTATTTTCAAGGCAAAAAAAATGCCTGGATTTCAGAGTCAGAAAGTGATTTTGGTCTGAACCATAGTTACAATAGGAACTGTTGTACATAACTTTTAAAACAATGTTGTAAAACTTTTCTACTAGTTATAAAACCCTATAAAAGTCATAAAATTAAAAATGCGTCCCAAAAATGTTGCAAAATTAAAATCAGTCACTGAAAAACACTGTCGTAGCTGAGATAAGTCATGAATTTTCCATTGTATGAATAGCCTAAATGCCTTCCAGTCTTCTGTGGGATGCTGTTTTTAAGAATATTCCTGTTAATATTAAAGGTGCATTGTTCCATATGATTTCTTGCAATTATTGCATTTTTTTTGGGATGTGTGTGTGTTTGTTTCTCTTATGTATTGATGAAATCATAGATAGACCATGTGGAAATCTCTGAGATTTTTTCCCCCTGCCTATTTGCACACAAAATGATGAAAAGATTAAAAAATTTACAAAATTGAAATAATGAAGATTAGTCATACAACTACTGAAAATATCTTGAAAATTTGGGAAATAGATAGAAAAATTTTATTCGAAATAAAGTTAACAATTTCAACAAGGTGCAAAACCCCTTATGGTGCATTTTTTTCAATGGGATTCTTTGCTTTATAAATGCACGTTTTTCAAACATGCACATGGCTATATTTACTTCAAAAACTGATTAATTATTTTACATTGACTTTTCCCCCCCATTATGAGTGAATTTTTTTTCATTAATTAGAATTCATAAAAAAAAATTGTAGAAATATGTTTAAAAATGAGTGTTTTTGATTCTAAGTTTTAGGATTTCAGTCTTTTTGCAATTTACATGTGAATGATTATTCTTTAATTCACAGTGCTTGGTTAAAAGTTTCAGTATGTCAATTAATAAAATCTTTTATTAATTTTTTTTCTAATTTTTTAAGTTCAAAATTTAGTGAAATAGCTAGTTTATAAATAAGGGTTAATATAAATAAAACTAATAATTTCTACTTAATTTTCCATTATAAGTTTTTTTTTCATCAAAAATTGCTCTAAATTTTTTTGTTAGTCAAAAAGCTGTCATGTAATCTTTGGAATATATTGGGTACTTAATTATACTAATAATACTTAAAAAAGGCTATTTATGTCTGTAAAAAATTATATGACCAAAAGCAGTTAAGTTAAAATCATAAAATATCAAGTATATAAAATCGGGGGTGGTTAAAAAAAACTGAACAAATTACTCATCTCCCTTTTGAATACAACTAATTATACACAGTGTTTACATATAAATCTTCATATATAAACACTGTATATTCTTAGCTGCAAAATAGAATAACATGGTCAAAATAAAATTGACTTTCATCACTGAAAAAGATTTTAAGCTATGGAAATTGTGTGTGTTGAAAATATTTCAAACAATTTAATATCTATTTTATAAAAGATAAATGAGAGGTGTAGAAGATATATTTACTATAAACATATTTCTTTTAATAGTAAGGCAGTGAGATTAACTTTTGCAAATATCATTTATCATGATTAAGTGTTGAGTGTTTCAATTCAATTTACTTATCCATTCTTAGAAAATCCGTTTTATTAAAAAAAAAAAAAAAAACTAATTTAAAACTAATATAATGGTAGTTAATCAATTTTAAAAAAAAAGAATTACTAGAAGAAAATTGGATACCTTATCATTTTGTTTGTTTGATGTGTTTCTATGAAAATTTCTTAGCTGGAAAATTGAAGGTAGGTTACACATTAACAGTTGTGACAATCTGATGATAACTAGTCAAAATTCTCTTAAATATTGTTTGCAGGGGGGGGGGGGGGATGATTTATGATGTTTTCTAATGTTTTGTTACTGTTCTTCATGTTGTTCATAAAAATTGAAACTATGTAACTATTCAGAATCATCATTATTAAGAGTTATATGAGAAGTGTTATGATAATATGGTACCTCCCCAACTTTTTTTTATCCAGCAAAATTACTATGCTCCTTGTTACTTACCTGCATATTGTAAAATTTGTTTTCTTGTTAGTAATTGGTTCAAAATTACATATGAAATAAATTCATCAATTTGAGGAAAAATATATAAACTGAATAATTAATGCTATAAAAATTATGTAACATATTAAGTGAAACATAAATGGAAAAAAAAAAACCCAAAAAATGAATCTTACAAAATATGCTACTTTTAAATATTTTTCACTATGGATAGAAACATATTTCAGTTGATAGCCCATGGGCTTGATTGTTAATGACATATGTGGATTGCAATTTTACACCTGCAATAGATATTTAGAGTATCACAATATCTACAGCTGTGCAGTTACTGTATATATTCCATGTCTGACACATTATCTTAACTTTTTGCATGCATGTTACAATTTTTATTATAATACTTGTAGTAAGCATATAAAGTTTAATCTTATTTCTTTTCAGATTCCACATGCTGCATACAGTAAAAAAGAAAAAGCATGTATATATAATTTTTATTTATTAATATATTTGTTTGCTGAGATATGCAAAAAGTTCTGGTATAATTTGGCAAATTTATATCAACACCATTTTATTTGCTGGAGAAACTATTTATTACAAAAGCCTTTGTAACAACCAAGAAATAAATTATGAAGTAATATATATACTCTACTCAAATAGACCCTAAAATTTCATTCAAATGTCAATTATTTCATCATCATGTTTGAGAACAGTTCGAACTTCTCTTCAGTTGGAAATAATTAAAAATGAAAATAGGAAAGATAAATTAATGTGTTTAAAATGCTGGTCAGATGTTTTGTATTATTTTGGAAATTTGTTATCTTGCACATAGGGCAAATTTTAAATACAAGTATATTGATGATCCTTTGTGAGAAGACATTACGTAAAACTATTTCAAAATGACATGTTTTTGAAATCGTGTTTATTTTTTAAATTATATAATTGATATCAAAACACATGTTAGTTCATTTATTTATTAAAAATTGATAGAACTTAATTTTTATCTGAGATAAATAAAAGTTTCATTTTTATCTCAAATCTTTTCATACTTACTACCTTTGGTATATTAAATACCACAATCATCCTCTATCTTATTTCGTGTGAAGTGATGAAAAAAAATGTATAACAAATTCAAATATGTAATTATGTCTATTAGAAAAGCTAGTCATGTGTCAAAGATGAAATCTTTTAAATACCATCTGTCTCACCAAAGATGGACAATCAGTTTCATAGGCCAGAAATCATAAGAAGCTTAAACATCTGAGTTAATTGTTAATTTCACTATGAATGAGTTAGCTTTTATATTTAGTATTGTAAAGTATCTTTGGTTAAGTGTTTTGCTGCTTTCGTTGCATTTTCACTCATCTAACAACAGTTAAATAAACAGAAATTCAGTGAAACCTTGTGAATGCACAATACAGTAGGAAAGTTCGGGGTGGATCCCATTATTTCCCCAGAAAAGTGTTCAACTCTTTTATTTAAAAAATTAAGTAACTGAGGGTGTACAAAAGTACAACATGCATAAGTTGAGAAAAAATTTCTTGTATTTTTGTGTCCTGAGGGTACTTTCAGAATTTCTAAATTTATTCAGACTTATTAATATTAAATTCCTAAACCTAGGGATAAATAATTTAAACTTCAGTTGAAAGAAAAATTAAAACTTAAAATGAGTAGGCACACTTTAATATTTTAAAATTTTGAGTCTTTGCAAAATATCTCAAAACCAGTTTAAAAAAATATCTTAATTGCCTTCTCAGAAATAGCTCCATGAATGACATTTTAGTAATCATGAATAAAGAAGACATTCCTTGTATCAATTATAACAAAGATATAGATCAGGGGTCAGCAACCTTTTTTACTAGGAGGGCATATTTCAGAAATGCAGGAGTTCGGAGGGCATGGCTGGAAAATATTAATGCAACATAAATTCAAATTTTAATTTAAACAAAACAATCTTAAAATGGATAATTAATGCGATATTTGATATTGGAAATCGGCAGCCAACTTGTAATGTGGCACATAGTTCAATTCCCAGTTCTCAGGCATTTGTCCAAATGGGTGTCAGTGAGGTTTGATCGAAACTTTGATTTTAAGTATTTCATATTGGAAAACAAAGATTCACTAACTTAACTCTATGCACAAAGAAAGTTCAGTTTCAGAGCAGGAAAAAGAAGCTGACTCACAGTGAAGGGAGAGTGACGCTGTCGAGAGAGCAAGTTGTTCAATTTTTGATTTTTACAGTTTTCAATTTTTTAACGTAGGATTACATTCCTTCATAATGGTCCTCCAGAAAGGAAAATTCCAGACACTTAAACCATCCGTCCTCACGAGTTACAATTTTGGAAGCGTGCCAAACCCATTCTGTATCGCTTTGACAAATTAAACAGAAAAGTACCAAGATGCATCAAAATTTTGACATACATATATGTATATATACACATGTACATATATTTAGATACATATATACATACAAAAGAGGTAAGCGACGATAAGTAATCCTACGTTAATAATCTGCAATAGTCTTGTTTTAAGAAACTACCCAAATTTTTTTTTTTTAAACTAAAATTATTTACTACAACTATGAGCGTTTGTTGCTCAGATAACTAAAATTTAGATATTTGAACGATGAGCACTTTAAAATTGTTTCGAGGGCACCACGTTGCCAACCCCTGATATAGATAATGGATTATATCAAATAAAAGTGAAAAATTATGATTGATTTGAAGACAGTATTTACTGTTATAATTAAATTTCACTGACAAAGATCTAATTAACAATACGTAATCTTATGTTCTTGTTTATACTTTGACAACATGGAAAGTAAAGAGTAAAGATATACTAGTTCCAAGTCTTTATAAGCCAGTTACCTACTGCAATTCAGAAATTTTTATTTTATACTCCTGTGGAAAGTTGGAGGTTTTCTTAAGTAGCCAGTTTTTGATATACTTTATTTTACATTAACAAATTCCCAAAATTATCTAAAATCTTAAATTTCATTTAAAATAAAAAAATTTCTTACTATCCAAATACAGGGGAGGGGGAGCAAAACTTTAATAGAGGATTTCCTCTCTATATTTACATTATATATATTTTTGCCTTGTTAAGGGTTTTTGGTATAACACATTGCACATGAACTAACACTAAATATAAACAATCACGACTACTTGTGTTTAGTATGCCTACCTTTTGGTCATAAGTCAGCATATTATTACAGTACTGGTGTGTGTTTCATGCATATTACTCCATGTAATGCATTTATGAGAAGTACAATTTTAAGAAATGTACAAAACATTTTATTGCCTGAAATGTTTCAATTATGATTACAAATTATTAATGATTTCAAACAATGCATCACTGATTCTTATCTGAAAACATGTGACCAAGATTTTTTCTAATTAGTTTGTGATACTGTGAAATAACAGAAAGTATGAAATAATGACCAATACTGCATGTAACCATTGTTATTACAGTTCCTATCACTTCATATAGTAATCTTGGAGAAAATATTTTCCATGCCATTAAATGACGCCTCAGAATTAAGGCTGCAGTAGCATGACCAATAAGCTGTGAAGAGAAAAAAAGTTTTTTTAAAAATGATATTAATTAATACAACAGAAGTGTACAAACATAAAAATGGCTCCTAATTAATTTTAAAATAATTTTCTTTGACTTAAAAAAAAAAGTTAACGATTTTATAAAAAACTAGCTGAATACCCGTGCTTTGCTATAGAGTACATTCAAATTAAATACAATGATCAATGTATGCAATTAATGGCCAAAAAAAAAAAAAAAATTATAAAAAAATCGTAATGGGTATTTTTATAGACAAATAATGTAGAAGAAAATATTCAAATTAAATCTAATAGAACATACTAAAGAATAAAGTACAGTTAATATAGTACAGTTTGAGGAACATTTCTCTTACTATAATTTAATATTTTTTTGGATAATGTCCAATCGTCCTGTCGCATTAGAGAAAAAAAAAAAATTTTTTTTTGTCAATGTATTTCGCTATGCATGTGATGCAAAATTAGTTTAAAGTATCACAAAAAGAAAAGAAACCACGTGATCAGCATTTAAATTCTAAAAATTAACGTTTTAAAAATTCACCAAAAATCAGAAAAGGGAGGTAAAGATTCGAAAAAGATTTCATTTTAAAGGAATTTTTATTATTTTTCTCATGATATAAATTTTATAACCCTCAGATTTTTATTTTAAATCTAAACTTAAAGAAAGTTACAAAAATAGCTTAAAAATTTAATCTAAAAAAAATCTTAATAATTTTTCAAAAATCTTTCTTAGTGCACCCCTACACTATAAGAAGAATCGCCATGCAAAATTTCAGCCCTTTAGGTTCAACAGTCTTGCGTTATATGTCAGTCAGTTACAGAACTGTTTTATATATATAGCATACGTGCCAAGTGTTCTGTAAAAAACGTATTCGTTCCATTTTTTAAGCTTTGTTACAAAAATACGTTTTCAAGCAAAAAGTCCCGTATTTTTACTTCCCCAGCACCATCGCTTGTCCCCCCCTTACATTGTGATTTCAAGATTCCCCTCCTAGCAACTTACACTATACAAAAACTTCCTGGACAGCAAGCAGCTTCTACAACATTAGAAAGAAAGAGAAAGTCAACATCATGTGCTTCACCTAAACTAATAAAAAAAAGTAAAATCAAGCTCATTTGCTTCACCAATACCAGTAAAAAAATTAAAACTAATGTCAAGTCCTTCACCCAACTCTGTAAAACAGTTAAAACCAACCTCATGTGCTTCTCAAAAATCAGCAATAAAAGTAAAATCACTTGCAGAGTCACCATCATCTACCAATAATAATAATAAATGCATATTGCAGTGGGAAGACATTAAGCTCAAATCTTGCTTCTTACATTAAGCTCAAATCTTGATCATGCTTTAGCATTTTTTGTGAAAAATGTGATTGTCATTTATGAAACATATAATGTGATGTTTTAAAGTGAAGAGCCGAAAATTCACAAGATGAGAAGAGAGTTATCGAATTTTTTTGAATTGTTGGTGAGATTTGGGAAAATATCTGTCACAACTAGCTCGAAATGTGTATTTAATGTGAAATTTGATGTATTTAAAAATCAGAAGGATGATAAAGATTTAGTTATAGGATCCGGAACATCAGAATTTGTCAAAGAATTGTCTGCAAGCGATATTTTACAGTTCTATTCTTGTGTTAGAAAATATTATACAACATCTCGTTGCTCTTTTTTTCTTTTTTTTTTTTTCGATTCTGTCGCACGCTGTGTTCCTTATTTTTTTCTTGGGAGGTTGGCAGCTATGATATAGATAAGAATTTCAGCAGGACATAGATTGAATGTTTGATTGTTGTCCATTTAACTTCTAGAAAGGAAATAAATATGAAAACTATACTTCTTCTTTCAATATGAATGTTATGACAGGACAAAGTCTTTAAGATAACTGTCAATCTAGTTGCTCTCCTTTTTGGGAATGTTGCACACTAAACAATAAAGTGATAAATAATAGAATTTACATGGGAAAAGAAGTTAAGTTGCTAAGATTTGAAGTATGCTTGAAAATTCTAATTTCTGTTCATTGCTCTTATTTAAATGTTTTTGCACAAAATTTTCTTTTTAATATTCAACAAAATTTGTCTTGCCACAGTTTGATCATACATTTATACAAATTTCTCAACTAAATATTCTCTGTTTCTATAAAACTTATTTATCTATATATATAAAACAGTTCTGTAACTGACTCATTCATTCATTCACTGACTGACTGACATACAACGCACAGACCAAACCGCTGGACCTAAAGGGCTGAAATTTTGCACGGCGATTCTTCTAATAGTGTAGGGGTGCACTAAGAAAGATTTAAAAAAAATTCTTCTTAGATTTTTTTTAATTAAATTTTTAAGCTGTTTTTTAAACTTTTTTTATGTTTGCATTTAAAATAATACATTGAGGATTATAAAATTTATATCACGAGAAATATCATAAAAATTCCTTCAAAATTAAATTTTTTTCGAATTTTTACCTCCATTTCCTGATTTTTGGTGAATTTTTAAAGATTAATTTTTAGAATTTAATTTATTAAATGCTGATCACGTGATTTCTTTTTCTGGTACTTTCAATAAATTTATCGTCACGAGCGTAACAACTAAATAGACAAAAAAAATATTTTTTTCTCTTTCTAATGCAGCAGACGATTGGATATTATCCAAAAAAAATGCATATCCCTTACAATTTTTTTATAAATATACATATATAGATAGATATATATTTTACATCAATTGTATACATTGATCATCGCATTTATTATAAATATATATATTTATTTTTTGGCATAAATTGCATACGTTGACCGTTGAATTTAATTTCAATGTATTCAGTAGCTAAGCGTGGGTTTTCAGCTAGTCTTATATATATTTTTAATTCTCAGTATGGTTCTGATGATCAATGGTTCTCAAACTGTGGTACACACACACCTAGGGTCATGCATTGGTTCATGAGGTATGAGAGCAGCTCTCAAGGGGAAAATAATAATATAAAAAGAGAACTAAACACGGAGGAAATTTTTCAATTAATTATATGAAAAGCATGTAAAACAGCTATTTTTTTTTCAAAATTGTACAAGTTAAATTCTTTAGTTTAGTTCTATTTTTCAAGATGGACCTAAAACATAAGTACTCCTTAAGCTAAATTTTGCACTGGAAACCCAACTGAAAATTTGAACTGAACTACAATAAAACTCAAAGCTGTGTCCAACCATGCTTACTCACTATTCTTAGAAAAAATTTTTGAGAATTTATTATTTTTAAATTTGATGATTAGAACTGAGCACTTTGATAAGAAAGTTATTTCCGATTTATTTTTAGTCTTTTTTTTTTTAAAACAAATTCCTAATAAAAATATTTAAAAGTTTCATATATACTTAAGAACTAAAAAATAATTTAATTATAATCTATTGATAACAATTACTCTCAAGAGATAATGTTAAAGAAAAAGTAAGATCCTAAAATACCTTTGTCGCATTCATAATTATTTTATTACAGATGTTTTAATTTTCATAAACTTCTTTAATAATTTACTAGGTGGACATAAAAATTCATTCATTAAAACATGTGATCAGAGAAAATTTGTTTGCAGGTAACAATCTACAAAAAGTTTAAAAACCACTGATCTAGATAACATTATACCTCTAAGAGATAGTAAAATACACTATGGCTTTTGTTCTTGCGAGGCTCTTACAGTACATCATATAAAGCACAGATTGTGTAGAAAAGCAAAGAAAATTAATGGTAGAGGGGACTTAAGTACACAAGTATCTTATGCAGTATCATAAATGACCTGTATAGCTATAATAAATATTTTTTAATGTACAGTGAATATAATTTTTGAATACCAAAGACTACTAGAATCATGATTGGAATGATCTTATGATAATCAGTATCATAAGATCATAGTATATGACAACTTATATGACATAGCATAAAATCAAGTTATATGACATTAAATTTTTTTAAGCATGATTGGGAACAATTGGACAAAGTTTCGACTTAGTATCAAAGACTAGTCAAATTCATACACAGAAATAATTGAGATAATATAACTTTTACAATAAGATATACGCTTGGGAATCAAGAGTGTTTTGAAAATGTTCAGATTGATATAGATCTAACATCATCCAACTTTCATAGAATTTTCTAATAGCAGTTTTACTGTATGATGCTAATAACCTTGAAGAAAAACAACACTGAATTTGACTATCATGTCTATTTCTTGTATTTCATAAAAGTAAAATGATGAAATTACATAATTTTCATACCCAATTACAATAGAAAAAAATTAGCTACTTTTAAATTTTCTCCTTTGCCCCTTCATATAGTATTGGAAACCAGAGAAATACATATTAATTTTTCTTCACTCTGGATTGTGCACACATGCTATTTATTTTTATTTTATACTTTATATTTCTGGAAGATAGCTAAATGAGAGATATAAAACTAATGTTACTTTAAGAAAACCAAATGAATGCTTAACAGATCAACATGAAGAGAAAAAAAAAAAATATATATACTTCACCTTTATTCCAAAACAAAATATGTACTTCAAATGTAGTCGCCGGATGGATGTAGTTGAGCATGCAGTTGGTTGTGACCAAACTAATATGGCTGGTAAAGCCAAACCATGCAAAATATTTGAAGAAAATGTATTTATAATCACTAGAGCACAGGATAAAGTATAACTATAAATTTCTTTATGAGTGAGTAAGAAAGCAGCATCCCACTGTACAGATGAAAAGGTGGCTTGATGTGCTGAAGCATAAAACCAGTATCTTGATGATAAATTCCATATCAAAACATCAATCCATATTTGAGGCTCTGAAAAAAGAAAAACTTATAAGGATATAAGATATTTAAATCACTTATTCACTGAGCAATTAAAACACCCTAGGCAAGAAGTCTTATAAATTTCAAGTCAGATAAAGGAAATATAGAAATAAATGAATAGTAACAGTCTTGTTAAAAGAGTAGGGTATGTAGATCAATAATGATAAAAAGAGCATTAAAGGGAAAAGTACCCAATTTTGATGAAATCTATTATTTTTGCTAATATTTTATATCATATAGCACTTTACACTGGCTTAATGCTTTAGTGCAATATTGTGTCAAAATCAAATTATTTTAGAAATGCGATTTTTTTCAGACTTTTTTGCAAATATCTACAATGTAACTAATATAAAAAAGAAACAAAATACATCGAATAAAGATATTAACAAAAAAATTATTTGTTCTGTTAATTGCAGCAAAGATTTGCCGATAGAAACACTAAAATTTAAATTTTTGAAAAATCTTTTATAAATTACTATTATAATTTGTTAAAGTAGCTCAGTTTTGGTGCAATTTCACAGAAAATGTATGTTTTGGAGCAGATATTGGAAATTAGTGCTGAGGGATGAAGCACCAGTAGATACAAGACTGATCTAATGCTTTATATAGAGTCTAAAAGAGAATTATAGATTTATTTATAAACTGTAGATTTATTTATAAACTACTGTTAACAGACTGCAAGTAATAGAAACTTCACTTTTGTAAAATTCAGTTTTGTTTTACATTCACCATATATGAAACAAAATACCTTCAGTAATATGAAAATAGTTATTCTATATTTATATAAATATGATTTTGAGGTACAGAAGTAAATTATAAGCCAGATATAGAAAAGAGTATTAAGAATACCTCCAGCATTTGTGGATAAATCACTGAGGATAACATGTAACAAAATAGATGCACTCATAAGTGTAATAGCAGATGACACAGCATCTCCAGCAATCAGGTATAGTAACTGTGAAACTATGAACAATAAAGAACCTAGACTTTCACTATAGATTTCTTTTGATGATAAGGTCCATGACTTCTCTGATAATATAGGAAACAATATAAGAATTATGCTCATAGTCACACTGATGAATGATGCAGCACGAGTTAGCATGACCTGAAATTACATAAATACATATGCTCATTAAATATTTAACCTTAAAAATAATTTCAGTACAGATTGATATTGAATAAACAGAAAGAATCCTTGTATATCTAATATATTTTATTGTATTTTAAACAAATATAGTTAAAGCCACCACAAAATACAGAACTTGATGGTGAATAGTCTTAATTTGGTAATGCCACAGATTGATTTAAGTTGACTTAAATCAATCAGGAGGCTGAATAATCAGTGACTGTGGTATTTACTGGACCCCTTGATATACTTATTTTTAAGCATTATATAGTGCACAATGATTTCTCAAAATGTTTGGAAAGTTGTACCAACACTATTATTTAAAAAATAGCATTCTTGCAGCATGTGTTTTGTTTGAATGTGATGATAAAAGGATATATTTCTATTTTTAAAATTTTTTCATAAGATAGAAAACATTTCTCACTGTCACATTAAAAAACACAATTAAATCTTATATTTCTAATCTTAATCACTATGAAAATCTCATCAGTACATATGAAACTTCTAGCAGCAGTAGCAACTCTCCTTCCTTAAGACAACTGATTGAATTAATGAACTATGAAACTCTTTTTCCTAAGAATAACAACATTCCAAATTAATATGAATTTTTTAAATGTTAACTTATGAAAAATTTATAAAGTTGAATATTGGAGAAGAAAAAAAAAAGTTTTTATAAATATTTAGATTATTAATGCTCTTATTTTAACCTTATCCTTATGGGATGGGATGGCATATTTCCCAAGAATGAATATATATATATATAACCCCCTAAATGGCCGTTCTTACAAAGGGAGTATGAAATTTTCCGTTCTAAAGAGGGAATAAGAAAAATGGGCCCCGTAAGCTAAAGGTTAAGGGAGAGGATTTGAAGTTATCAAACCAGTAAAAATTACAGAATAGGAGTGAAAATTAAAATACATTGATATATTTCCAGAACACTGTGTTATCTCTTATTACTGTTACATTTCAAAATAATCACCATACATTAAGTTTTGTTCTAGTTTACACAGTTTTTTTAATTCTGGTCTTTACGCTATCAATTTGTTGAGAATATTTTAAAGAATGTTAGGTAGATAAGTAAAAGTTTTAAAATATTACATAAAACAATAAACACACCTCATTTCCTTTCAGTACCCTTTCTACTGCTTCTGGAGATACAATATTTAACCACCAACGCAGGGAGGTGAAGACACAAACAAAGAAAATACCATACCTAATACTCACAGAAGTAGCAGTTCGAAACTTTGTAGAACTCTTGCAACTTGATAGGTATAAAAATATAACAACAGGAACAATAACAGATGCCAAAGATAAAAAGAGCCTCAAAATTTTATAAGACTGGGGCATATGTAGCTTTTCAAGAGATAATGTAAAATTTGAATCTACACAAAACATTTGTTCTTCTCTACACTTAAAGAATACAGAACCTATTCGAATACAAAGCATAAGGCACATCAGAAGTAGTAGCTCTACATAGTTAATTTTTTGATTTTGCTTAGACAATCTCATTTTATTAGTCTGAAAACTTTGCTTAAAAAAACTGATAACAAAAGGATAATACCTATAGAAAATGACTGATTGCAAAAGGTATAAGATGATACGATCTTCATAAACAACAAAGCTATTTGAAAAACTACAAAAAAATAAAATGAACAAAATTAAAGATTGGACACTGAAGAGATTCAAAATGCACTGAAAGAAATGTGTTTTGAAGCGTATTATAAACGTAAAAAAAATACAGCACAAGAAGATTATAGGAAGCAACAGATGAGATGAATAAAATACAAATAATATAACATTCACAAATATAAAAGCTATAAAACTCAATATGATAATTATATGGTCATTACTAATTTGTTCAGCAGTATAAATATTAACTGACACAGCTGAACACAAAAGGAGCAAACCCACAGTCATATATTCATAGTTAAAAGTAGCCCACTTCTTTTCAAATACCTTAAAAATATTATGAGTGTATTCCATAAAGCCAATCTGAATTTTAGAAATAAGCTCTAGATTATGAGTTACATTTTGTGTTACACTTTTCCATAGATGTGAAATACCTTTTAACCTTTCCTCTTCATTCATAATAAATAAATTATCAAATTCCTTTGATTGGAAACTATACACCTTTAAATACCTATGAATTTGCAAGGCATTTTCAGCAGCAGCTAAAGCACCTCCTAATAAAGCATCTACATTTTCATTAAAGCAATAATAATCTGAATTAAGAGAAAACAAATGAGGAATGATGGACCCTAAGTTTGAGAATGGAATTGGAAGACCTAGAAGCAAAGATAATGTAGGAACAATATCTATCTGAGCTACTGATTGAAGATTATGTACCTATAAGAACAAAATAAAGCATATTTCAATCACAGAGATAAAAATTGCCTTATTTACAGAAAAATATCTTTCACACACATATAAACAGATGAAATATATTGAAATATTTCAAAATAACACAGAAAAAGTAAACTCTTTCTCTGAGAAAAAAATTGAAACATTAAAACTTTTAAGTTACAAAAGGTAAAAAATACTGTAATATAAATATTACATTAATTAATTTAAGCAAAATAGATTTGATTCAGTGTATATCTCACTTTTTCATAGTTAATCCTGAAAATAAAAATTGAGAAGTTTTACATAGCATTCTGCAAGAATTTCAAAAACCCCATGCAAAATTATTTTAAGCACCTATTTTAAATTTTTTAAAGACATATTCAAAATTATTATTAACTGCTTATCAAAATTGGCAAGACATTATTTTACATCATGTCAGCACCTATTTTAAATTTTTTAAAGACATATTCAAAATTTTATTAGTATAGATTATTATTAACTGCTTATCAAAATTGGCAAGACATTATTTTACATCATGAAAAAAATAACCCCTTCAAGAAATAACTTTGTATTCTATCAAATTAGTGACTCAGTTATTTGGGCAACATTACATTGAAGGAATACTTGCTAACTCAGATATTAAAATCTTAACAGAACATTATCAAAAGAAATTCTGATGCTAAAAATATTTTACACTAAATAATCCTAAGCAACTATATGGCATAAATGCATAAGTATTCTTAAAATTGAAAACAGATCAATAAGTTAGCTTACCTAAACATATATTTTATTTTAAAATTACTTAATTTTTTTTCGAAATTGGACTTAAAATGAGGATAAAATACCAAGGACAATTTTCATATCAGCACTGAGAAGGACCTACTTAAATTCCAAGCTTCTAATTTATTATCCCTGACAATACAAATCACTCCTCCTTTAATATACAAACTAACTAAATGGCTACACATGAAATTTATTAATTACTTTTTGCCACTTGTATTTATACTTTTGTGACCAAAACTATATGCATCTGTTAGAGTTGAATCCATTGATAGGTAAATAAAAAAATAAATATATAAAAGTGACATACAAAAATAAATCCTTTTAAATTTTTTCATGTCATTATCGATTATACTGCATCAGTTGAAAAAATTCATAAAATAATCAGCAATAAATTATCAGAAAATGCTATTAAATAGATGAATATTTAAAACATAATATATAATTCTGATACGAGAGTAAAAAACATTTTATTCTGAAGAGATAGATGAATGAAAGTATAATTTTCCATGAATCTGTAAAATAGATAAATTTAAATTTATGAAAATTTAACATTTATGTTTTGTTTTCCTTATCTGTTAATATACAAATAACTTAAGTAAAAGATGTATTTTTACTTTTTTTTCAAATCCCTCCCCCCAAAAAATAATTCTGAGGTCTGAATTAATTTTTATCACACTTAAATGGGAGGCAATCTTCCTTGGTGGCATGTTACTGTTTTCATTCCAAATGTGTTTAAAAAAAGGCAACAAACTCTGCAACTGAAGATCACTAAGTAGTCTAGATGGATATGGGAACAATAACAATGTTTTATAACTGAGATGCCATTGACACTCCAGAAAAGTACTAACTTTTTACACATACTTTGCATGATATTAGTCAAATGATATTGCAGCAATTCCACAAAAGGAAGCCCAACTTAATGATAAACTTCAACTACAGTAACCACCGCTTATAGTGATCAGTGGTTATAAGAATCAACCGTTTATAAGAATCAATATCGCGAAAACAAAAACAAATGTATTATTTGCATGTTAAAATTTTCGCTTTAAAGAATCAATCCACCGGTTTTAAGAATCAGTTTACACTCTTTGCTTTCCTTTCATTTCTCCAACAAAGCCACTTAAACCCTCAAAAAGCACGAAGTTCTTTCTTTTTTTTAAAAGAAAGATTGATAAGATGTGTATGGAATATAGTCATAAAATGCATCCCTTTCTTTGTTAGACATAACATAATAGTTTCCCCATAAATGCTTTAGCACAACACTGTCCTATTAGCTTGACGCAGGGGTATCATTACCCGTCCGGGTCTGATTTCACTTTTCTCTACTGACAAACAAAAATAGGGACTCTTTTTTCCCACCTCCCACATCTTGGTTGCGGCTTCCTGGACCATGAAACACAAAAATCTTCGGCGAAGTGTCCACTATCACTTAGGCAAACGTGACATTAGTAAATTCAGCACATTATCAAACCATGAAACGTAAGCTAGAAGGTAAATCTTCGTCTGAGACTATTAGTATTGAAAGAGGTATAAACAGCCTCCTGAAAACTTCATTACATCAAACTACAATAGAAAACTTTTTCTTGCTTCCTTCCTGTAGCTGAAATGTTAAAACTGTTAAGCAGGTATGTTGTAACAAATATTGGATTTTTTCTTCTCTTACTGTAATCATGTGTATCTACTTATAGGTCTAAAAATTAAGTTGTGTTTTTAAAATTATAAAAAATAATTTTAATGAAAGATAATTAACGTAAATTAAAGAGTATTTTATGGTAAATTATCGCATGTATATATAGGTGTGTGTGTGTCTGTCCAAAAACCTAAATTTCGGCTATAAGAATCAACTGCTTATAAGAATCAAAGACAGTAATGACAAACATGATTCTTATAAGCGGAAATCACTGTATTGTGTTAGCTGAGATGTCTCTCTGATTAAATATGATGCAAAATAGTTTCTCTAACAAAATCTCCCCCCTCCCCCCACTTCATGTACTGTTTAGATGCATTTTGAAAAACAATCCTTAGAGATTAATAAAATTAAACCAATAAACTGTACACATAGAAAAGAAATATTATTAGAAATTTGTAAAGAAATACTAGAACTTGTTAAAAAGTTATATTTACTTCATAGACTGAAATAAATTTAAGATGTTCTTCAATGAACTTCTATGCTTGTGGCATTTTCATTATAAAGCCATTTATAATTTGAGGCAATCTGCATTCCTGTCTCCCAAAAAATTAATTATTCATGTCATTATCAAAATGATTTTTTATAATACTTACATTACTATCATACACAAATTTTGATGGACTGTATAAGAAAAGAGCAGTTGAAGTTTCATTAGTGCTATCACCTCCATGATCTCCAGTATTAGTCATTCCATGATCCCCCAGAACAAATAGGATAGTATCTTTATTCAGAATTTCAATGATTTTTCTACAAAAAATAATAATTTTACATAATCAACAAGAAAAATATAATTATATAAATATATATTTACAGAATTTTAAATGTAATTTAACATGACAAAGGACTAATACCAGTGAATTTCAAGGTGTTTCTTAATTATCTTTGACCTATAAATGGAATTTTAGAAAAATAAATACTTATCATATAAATTTCTTCATTTTAGAGAAATATTTTCGATGGCATATGGTAAAAAGGCTTCTCATTCCCTCTTGAACCAAACATAATTTAAAGATCATTTATATTTAAAAAATAATTTTTTGACAGAAAAAAAGACTATTACTACTGTTTAAAGATTCCAAAACAGACTTTGTGGTCTTGTTATTTTATAAAGAATGTAAAGAATCAAATTTAATTTTCTTATAATATGTATGTGGTCAAAATATTTATAAATGAAATATCAAACAAAAGTCGGTACTTCTCCATTAGTGGGGCCCCACATAAAAACCTGCCAAATCTGAGCAATAGCTTACTCTAACTGCAACGTTAAAGATTTTTTGTTCTTCCCGTTCCATGTATGGAAAGTTGTTTCATTTATATTAAATTCAGTAAAATATTTTGACTGTTAGCTTACTTGGAGTACTGTTAGCTCAGATGGACTTTACAATTTGGCAATTACTTACAAACATGGTTTGATGGATCACTTATCCCTTTTCTTACATCTTTACGATTTATATACTTGTGGTGCCAAGAGTTGATGTCCATTGAATTTTACTAACTCCAGCTCAAAATAAACCACAACATGACTGTAGACTGGAACTATATGAGGGAAAATTGTGCTAATGCTTTGTTGTCATAACAAAAATAGAAAATAGGGTGAGCAAAAAAAAAAAAAAAACATTTAAATAGACAAAAGTCTTCCCACGAAGAAAAAAATCCACGTTGGCTGTGTTCTCTCCCCTCAGCACATTTTAGGTGGTTTATGTCGAGAAACAAACAAATGTTTTCTTGTTGCCATTCCCGATCGTACAGCAAAGACATTAATAGCTGTGATAGAAGAAAACATTGCAGATGGAAGCACCATTTTTTCAGATTGTTAGAAAGGGTACAAAACTGATGAATTGCAAACTACCGGCTTTGAAAACTTTAGCGTAAATCACAGTTATAATTTTGTTGACCCTGTAACTGGATGTCACACCCAAGGAATAGAACGGTTGTGAGGCAGTGCGAAATGGCACAATAAACACCATCTGGGAACTCCTCGCCAACATTTAGATTCATATCTGATCGAGTTTATATGGCGATGCTTGCATCCTAAAATGGACATGTTTTTAGCAATACTAAAAGATATTTATAATTTCATGCCTGCTTTTTAAATTCATCTTTTATTTCTTTGATATCTTTTTTATTTCATTATTTTCTTCTTTTATTTTGATACATTAGTATGGATGTAATAAAATAATTGTTTACGAAAGTCTTGTTTTTTTTTAATGCTCCATTTGACGACAGCATTTATGCTTGGTAACAACTGGTGTCCGCCAATGGAGTAGCACCAAAATTTTAATTTGGCAACAATTGGGGCCCCGCTAATGAAAAAGTACCCAAAAATCTTTATGCAGCTTGTAAATGATCATAATTGTTGAAATTCAAAACAAATTATAAGTTAAAGCATATATTCATACATACATTCTGCAGACAATTATAAAATAATTCATAAAAAATTATGAACATAAGCTTACATCATAATATCATTCATCTGCAGTAACTTTCTAGACATTTCTGGATGTTTTGGACCATAACGATGACCACAATGGTCAACTCCAAGGAAATGAGCTATAAGGACATCAGTAGAATTCCTTTTTATTTCTTCATAGATGTGATCTAAAATACCGTTATCAACTGTATCAAGGTCCTATGTAACAAAAAATATCATTATAGAAAAAGCTTTAAAAATTACAATAATTAGCACAAAATCTTTACATTCTTATTTATAAAAATTGACTGTTTTGTACACCATATACTACTAAGAGAAATTAACAACTTGAAATTCAACATCATTTAAGCAATATAATTATCAGAAGGAAATTCATATGGAGAAAAAAATTTTTGCTCTTTGGGGTGAAAAAGGAAATTATTCATAGTTATAATTTGAATATGATAATAAACATAGCCACTTAGTAAGAATAAAATTAAAGTTCATTGATGTTAATGTTATTGATGTTTAAATGTTAAAACCCTGCAACTATGAGATAAAGGGGAGAGAGAGAAAGATAGCAATTAAAATTAGGATGTTTAATTAATTACTCATTTCTATCTATCATAAATAAAGACTAGCTTTTATTATCCCATGATCAGAAATTACTAACAATAGCTCAAGTTCATGATAAATAAGATCATCAGGGGAGAATCATTGGTCAAAACTTATTACGACAAAATTCTACTAATAAAAAATAAAGTCAAACACTCAGACATAAATAGTTTATCTACTTTAATATATTCTATAACCTTACAATTAATGACATAAATATTGTTAAAAATTCAGATTAAATATTAATTTTAAAAAAATAGCCCATTCATAATTTATATTTCAATTTAGAGGAAAAATTTTAGAAGAGTTTTATAACCAGATTAGGATGTTTTTTGAAGGTATAAAGATTTAAAACAGTACTAATAACAAGTTTCAGAGAGTTTATATGATAACATCAAATAAAAAATTCAACATTGTAGATAATGTAAAACAAGATATTGCTGGTTTGGAGCAAAACTAATTCTAAAAAATATTAAAAAGAAATAAATGAAAAAAAATTTAAAATCTTAATCATCAAACGTACTAGTAGTTTGAATTTAATACATTAAAAAAGAACATAAGCCAGAAACTAAAACATGTTTATATTGATATACAGTGCAAGAAAATCTGAAAAGAAATCACTCATTTCTAAGCTTTAAAAATACCCATGACAATATTTTTTATGAAATGTAATAAAAGAATTATAAAACACCTAAACATATTTTATTGTGATGCATTAAAACGATGAATAATGAAAAAATACCAGATTTTTCTGACTTAGATTTATTTAAGGACTTCAAGTCTACTTCTAACTTTTTAAAGGTTATACAGTTATCAATATTTACGCATTTCATAATTCTACAATCTGTCTTAAGATCAAACCGTTTCATGATTTTTTGATTGATTATAATAATTTGTTAACTGATTATAATAAAAGTTGTTCATAGTTGGTTCTGAAGTTTGAAATAGGTGTTTTGAATCAAACCAGGGTTGTTGTACTCCTTTAAGATGAATGAAAATACATGCAACCTGGTTTCTTAATATATTTTTTTTAAGCTCTGGAAAATGCTGAAGTCAAATTAAATATAGTTGAGTGAGTATATTCAATGTAAAACATCCCATTTTAGCTTTAGATAAAGAAAGTTCACTTTTAATCGAATATTAATACAGTAAAAATATTAATAAGTTGAAATATTTTAAAGTTTATTTCTACCATGTGAACTAATCCTTACATAACAATAAAACAGCTAGTACATTAAAATATTTTCTAAACATATTTAAACAAACATTTAATTTTACTAAAATAACTATTTCAAAAGCCATGTAAATAATAACTATCCAAAGCACAAAATTAATGGCAAGGAAAAAAGATGGATTTATAGCTCTAAAATTCTTAATACTTTCTACTGGAAATAAATACTGTAGTAATAGACAACAGATACAATTTACTATTTCTTTTAATGCTAAGAATCTATTGGTATCAGCAATGAGAAATCAGCTGAATTTTTGCACATTCCTAGTATATAGGTCCTATAGTTTTTGACATAATAAGTTCATACCATACAAAAAGAGAGAAAATATACTGCTGAGCTGAGTTAGAGGTTTTCTAAGCTAAAAAATTTTGAAAAGCAATGCCTTGAGGCCTGTGAAAGTACTTTTTGATTTAACGCATGAAGGCACAGATAATGCATCTATCACAATAAATTACATACAGGATATTGTACTAATATTTTTAAATAACTCATATACGTTTTTATCAATGGTTATTGAATATATAATAAAAAAGAAAAACAATATGTATACCTTAACATTGAATGATGGGTAAAAAAATGCGCGGGAGAAGTGATTAGGAAAAATACTATCCCAAGTATCATCTCCCATGAACACAACATTTTTATTCATCCGATTCATCTGTCTAATAATATTATCTTCAGCTATCTGTGAACTAGCGAAATTTCTACTAATGTCAATAAATGTAGGAAGGCTGCCAGTAGTTATGCCTTTTAATCTTTGCGATGTTGTAGTTGGAGGATCAGCAATTAAAGGAAGTAAGACAGAATTTTCGGGAAATTTCTTTACATACTTCCGAAACACTGGCATTTTATTTAAATAAAATTCTCCATCTCTGTCTCTCGAGCTGTTTACAAAATCATAGCGCAAGGCATCTATGATAATGATTACAGCTCTATTAAAATGCTGAAGATAGCTCTTCTTCACATCCTCTTTATATGAAAATTCTAGGCCTTGAACAAATTCATCATATAAATTATGAAGAGATGAAAAGTTATGGCAAGAGATCGAATTTCCAATATTAACATTTAATGTAGAATTTTGATAAACTATATGATGCTTCATTAGATATCCAGAGAGAAACAAACATGTCCCAACCACATAAACTGCATACACCCAAACAACCACAAGGCAATTTCTCAAACTCATAAGTGTTTAAAATTTTAGGATAAAATTTCAGCTTAACAATATTTCAAAATACTGAACCAAACCGCTCATCGGAACTGAAAAACATCAAAAGATTGAACTTAAAGTTTTTAATATGTGATTAATTAACTAGTATAAAAAAATCACAGTTATCAAGGGGATTATTTTAAGTTACTGTTATTTAACTCGTTAAGGTATCTGACCACGTTTAAATAATCATTTTCGAAAAAAATTTCAATTTTTTTTAATTGTTTCATATTAAAGATGCAACTTTTAGCTTTCAAAAGCGGTTTACAGTTTGTTTCTAGAGTCATTAGAAACTGATATACAGCTGTTTAATTATCAGCTGTGAAACCGGAAGTGCGCATTTAAATAACCGGAAGTTGATAGTTTTAAAAAGAAAAAAATAGTAACCATCTATTATTCCTCTTAATTTCATTAAATAAATCTCTGGGACATATTTCTGAATGTATATCAAATCACAAAATACATCTGGCATGGAATTATTTATAATGTTTGAGGGTTTTTTTGTGTGGTAACTTGGTTCAAACTATTTACGAATGTTTACTTTTGATCGCTGATTGCATGCTAGTTTTCATTGTATTTTTGGTAATATTTCATCGTTTAATTCATATATAATACTTTTATTTACAGTATTATTAAACTTACTTTATGTTATAATGCCTATGTTATGTATGAAATTAAAAAAGCAGAGCATACATGCTGCTGCAATTATACTGGTTCATAGTCTGGTATGAAACCAGTTGGTGCATACCGCATATTTGAGAGATCTATCGCAGCATATAACCTTCAATCTATTTGCTGAATACTATGGTGATGGCGACTCTAAAAATTTTTTAACTGTTAAAAAGTTTATGAAAACAAAGGGAATGTAAAAAAAAAACTTGAATGCATTGGGCACATACAGAAAAGAGTCGGAAGCCACCTTCGCAAGTTAAAAAGTTGTACACCTGGACTAGATGGAAAAGGTAAACTCACAGACAAATTTATAGATAAGCTTCAAAATTATTATGGAATTGCCATACGCAGTAATGTTGGAGAGCTAAATCAAATGCAACAAGCTGTGATATCTGTCTTATTTCATTGCTCTTTAAATGTCTCCCATCCTATGCATGGCCAGTGTCCTCGAGGACCAACAAGTCGGTGCAAAATTCAACGTGCTATAGCATCAGGAAATACTATTAAAGAAATATCCTCTGGTTTACCACAGAACATATTAAATATTGTAAAACCTGTCTATATGGAATTGTGTGACAAAGAATTATTAATGAAATGTTTGCATGGAAAGACTCAAAACGCAAACGAATGTTTCAATGGTATTCTGTGGTAGATAGTCCCCAAAGCTGCATGTATCACTGGAAACATTGCGTTTTGGTGGAAATATTGCTGTAATACAGTTTAATGATGGCACTATTGGCAGTTTTCAATGTATTAAATATCAATCCAGGATACTTTACGATAAAATATTATGAAATGTTAGACAGTGTTCGTCTTAACGATTTCAGTGAGAAGCTCTTCACACTTTGCAAAAATGCAAAGGAAAAACAATAGAGCAGTCAGAAAAAAAAGTACACTATTACTGAGCTCAAAAAAGGTGTATGCTACAAAGCTGGTAAATTTTAGGCAACTGCTGAGTTTTTAAGGTTGTAATTTTTTGTAGTTAAAACTTTAAATTGAATTTCTAGAAAACTGAATGTTTTGGTATATTGTTATAGTACAACAATGATAACTACTATAATAATGTTCAGAATTTAATGAAATTTTATATGTATGTTTGTTATGATGTTATGGATGCAATGAACCAAAATATTTACAGTATCTTACCTAGAGATAAATTATTGGCATATTTTATCAGAAATTTCACTTTTTTTCTTATTTTTTTTTTGTATTAAATTGCTCGATTGGCCACCTTCGCAAGTTAAGTTTACTCAGTTATACTTAAGAGAAACATCATTATTTTGCTTCATTGCATGCGTAATCAATGTATCTCTACATTTATACAAGAAATTATGATATATTTCACATATCCTTTTAATTATGAGCGTTATCGTAAAGGTAAAAAAAGGCTAATTTTTTTCAATTTTTCCAATATTTCACCAAAAATAATTTTTTTTTCCAAATTTTGATATTTTTCTACGTTTTATAACCTGCTATCAGTTTAACTGCAAAATTTTTTTATATAAAACCCAATTTAAAGATTTTGGTTTTGAACGTGGTAAGATACCTTAAAGCTAATGTAGTTGTTTGATCCCGAGTGGTTCGGCAGCATGTTCATCAGCACAAATGGATTGCTGTTATGCTCACCTGGCGTAATTTTAGATAAAACTAAACAAATAATGGAAAAGCCCATGAAAGAGGGCGATGTGTGCGGACGTGTGTCTGAGCGCTCTCTCCGAGAGTATGGGCCTGTTTTCATAGGAGTCCGTTGCGGAGCGTTCAAGTATTGAAATATATTTAACCAATGACAAACCTCCAAACGATTAGCAATGAAATTTTTAGCGCCTATGATTGGTTTATTTTCGTCTTAACGTCATCTTTCCCTTAACGCAACAAAACGGACTCCTATGTGAACAGGCCCTATTCCTGCTAACTTCTATTCTGTCATAACGCATGTTCTTCCATCTATCGTGGAAATGCTAAGGACCTTCAGTGATATTTCTACGGTGACCCGCGAGGAGATATATGGAATTCTGGCTGAAATCTCCTTGTTTGCTACAACTACAGGATATTCAATCTCAACATTTCCAAGGTGGGGGACTGCGAAGCAGTGAGGGTTGCCAAAGAGTCAGGGTTGCCAGGGTTGCTACGATGAAATATAATCAGGTATATGCCCTCTACTTCCCCTCTCTTGGAGGAGTACAATTTACGTTCGAGCGTAGAGCTTCCCTTCTCTCCCCCTCTAGCTATTCCGGGAACTATGTTCCCTCTGCGGTTCCTCCTGAGGTGACAGCTGACGGAGCGCCTCTGTTGGCTGACGAAAACTCACTGGCTAGTGCGCCAAAAAAGGGCTAGAAAAGATGGTGCCAAGAGAATGGCCCCTGATCTTGCCGTATGTGTTAACAAAGCAGCTCGAACCGACGAGGACGGTTTTCGCTATCCGAGCAGTAAAGGCAAACAGGTATAGAATCAAACAGTCAAATCCTCTAAACATAATTACGAAAGATAATGTCCCTGTGTACGTTTTGATAGATAATAATGAGATGGACACCTCAGTCCTTGAAAACCAAATAAATAGTAGTGATAGCCCCAAACCCGATGGTCAGTCGGAGAAAAGGGAGAGAAAGCCTCCTCATTTTCTCATCATCCCGAACGAAACTTGAAGTTTCGCGCTAAATGCCATCAGTGCGTTCGCACTTTCGGTTCACTGCAAGATGTTGAGGAAATACATCAAACCCTCAGTAGCTACGACTGAAGAGTACAAATCAGTGAACAGTTTCCTGCTCTCGGCCAAAGTTAAATGCAGGACTTATCTCCTGGATGAGGAGAAACCATTTGAAGTAGTCCTCAGAGGGCTACCTGCCTGCACCTCTCCTGAATTAATTAAAAAAGAGATTGAAAATTATGACTTTCTCGATGTAAAGATCACTCCGATGTTCAAAGGGCCCCAAACCAAACGGGTAGCCATGCCGTTGTTTTATGCTCAAGTATTAAAAACCGAGGACGTAACAAGAATTTAGAACATTACGGATGTCTTAGGTATGGAGGTGATAATCGAAAAATATAGGGGCCAAAAAGGCCAAGTCAGTGTTTCTGGTGCCAAGGCTTTTGGCATAGTCAGGTCGCTTGCAGAGTGCCCCCGTTGCGTTAGATGCGCTAAGGAACAGCTGTCTGATGATTGGCCGGTGAAGAACACTATCGAGACATGTATCTGTTGTAACTGCAATGGTCCTCATTATAGGTTCACTATAGGTCCTCACTATAGGTCCTCATTATAGGCGAGTTATAGAATTGCCCGAATTTTCCAAAGCCTAAAAATTCTAAAAATAGGACTAAACTAGCTAAGACGTTAACGAGCACGAATGTGAACCAGGCATTTAGCTATGTTAATGCTGTGCGAAACTCGCGTACCTCTGAACCCTCCCTTGGGGAAAGTCAAAATATGGAACCGCCTAAAAATTCGACCCCAGCTGAAGCCTTTTCGGATGCCGAGTTTATCCAAAATCTCTTAGGGCCTGTTCACATAGGAGTCCGATAGCGGAAGCGTTAAAAAGTATTGAACTATATTTAACCAATGAAATACCTCCAAACGATTAGCAACGAAATATTTAAGGCCTATGATTGGCTTATTTCCGTCTCAGCGCCAACTTCCCTTTTACGCTTCCGCTACCGGACTCCTATGGGAACAGGTCCTTATAATTCGAGGCGAATTATGCTTGCGCTACTATTCTCCTGGCGTTTAAAAAGGTCTTGTCCGTCCTCTGGACCGCTTCTACCGGAGTGGACCGGGTCTTCCTCTTGCTTACCTGCCACGTTGTTCCTAAGTTTGTTGGTTTCTTGTTCGAGGATAAAAACTTTTGTAATTTCTCCGTTGACATCTGGAACGCCAACGGGCTGTGGTCGAGGATTGCCAAATTCAGGCAGTTCTCTGCAAATGGAAGTGTTTTTGGTTGCGGAGACCCACTTTACCTAGAGTAAACCCCTAATGTAGCGAACTACGAATTTTACCATGATGACAGACCTCGTTCTTCGCATCGTTCTGCCGGCGGTACTGGAATATATATTAAACGGCCGATTCTTAAACCGTTCGTTTCCACTCCCCCTCTTAAAGCATGCGAATGTACTCTGGTCGAAATAAACCCTCCCGGGCATTCAGAAGTTGAAAATTGCGGCCATTTACGTGTCCCCTTCCAAGCATTATAAACTTCTCCCTGATGGTTTAAATTCATTTATCGACATTTCGGCTAACTACCTTATTGCAGGTGATTTCTATTCACACCATCACTCCTGGGATAATAGGAACTTTACTATGCGAGGTGTGCACCTTAGGTGTTGGGTTGATCATATGGCTCAGGGGATCGCACCTCCCTCCCCTACTTGTTATGTTGGCCCTATTCCTTCAAACATCGATTTCGGCATAATCCGCAATATCCCTTTCTCCAATAATGTCGAGGTGATAAATGACCTTTCTTCTGATCACCTCCTGGTGGTACTAGGGTTCGAAGTGGGATCTTTTAACACCAACAGCATTGGAAGTCTTGCCATTCATTAGGATAACTATGGACACTTACTCCCCAGCTGGCCAATCAGTAGGCGGAAAGAGGTTGACCCGACGATTGCTTAGTTTAGGGACTTTCACTAGGGCTTCTAAACCCCGTAGCTCCGAAACCTAATTATTACAAACTTCCGAAGTCCATTCGGGACCTGATCAGAGGAAGGGATAATCTTAGACGTGACTGGCAGTTTTCGCAGAATCTTACTCTCAAAACCCAAGTTAAGGCTGCTATGTACTAAGAAAAAAAATCGTATTTCCCTTTTCCTTTTTTCACAGACTCTTGTGGTGGGAGGAGTCCAGTTTTTCAGTTCGAGAATTCCACCCCCCTTAGGATTGACATTTTGAGGGATTGTAATGGCTCTCTATAGGGGGGGGGGTTAAGCGCTGCCCATAAATTTTTTATTTAAAATATATTTTTGTCAACTATTTACAGGTACATAAATGCTGATAATCAAATAAAATTGGTATTGTCAGATAGCCTGAAATTTTCTGCAAAGCTCTACAGGATTCATTTTATAAATTTCGTGCACCGAAGGAATTTATGAGCGTTTAAAACACACTATACCAGATTTTTCCCCGAATAATTTAAATTTTAAAATATTAATTGCATTTTTAAAGAAAACGAAAAATGTACACACATGTAAAATTTCTTTCTCTATGACGAAGTACAATTTTTTAAAAAAATCTTTGAATCCAAGTTGTCAATCCATGAACAAATTTTCTCCATAGGTTAACATTGAGGTGAGCGAATCCAAAGGGGTTTGTACATAGCAGCCTTAATCATCTCCAATCCAATATCCGGCACGAGATCAAGATTCACTCTAGAACTCGATGGAATGACTGTATTGAATCTCTCACTGCTGTGGATAAATCCATCTTGAGGGCAACCTTTTTAATTCGTAGGAGACGTAAGCATATCTCGGCACTCAACAGCCCTAACGAAACTGCTGTTTCGAATAACGATAAAGCTGAGATTTTGTCTAACAGCCTCGCTAGATAGTTTACCCCTATACCAGGATGTAATGGACACCCATTCCCTCATGCTAGTACTTCAACAAAATTATCATGAGTTAAATAATCAAAGTCACGTTTTAAATAATTTAAATCCTATTGCGAACACTTGTTGTCAGAGATTTTATATTATATTGATAAGCTCAAAAAGAGTAAAGCTTCTTGCCATGATAACATTTGAAGTAACATGTTAAAATACCTTCCAAATAAATGTACATAGTCTACCCTGCATGCATGATCAATAGTCTCTTGAAACTAAACTACATCCTCAGCTGTTGGATGGATGATATTGTTGTCCCCATTCACAAGCCAGGATCCGAACCCACTAACCCAGTTAATAATCAACCTATTAGTCTCCTCTCTTTACTTTCTAAAGTCTACCAATATGTCCTTGTTAGAAGGCTTGATGAGTTCTGCAACATCAACAACATAGTTCGCCCCGACCAAACGGGGTTTCGGAGGAAACCTTCAACTCAGCATCAGCTATGGCGTGTTGTGGATCTTATTCAGGATGCCCGTTCTAAAGGTCAAATGACTGGTGTCATATTCGTGGATATTAATCGCGTTCGACCGAATTTGCCATGATGGTCTTATCTTCAACCTCCTTAAACTCAAGTTTACCTACCAACTGATAAAAATCCTCCCTGACTATCTTTCAGGCAGATCGTTTTCGGTTCGTGTCGGAGATAGTATCTCCTCTCCTAGGCCCATTAAAAGTGGAATTGCCCAAGGTAGCCTACTCGGACCTAAATTAATTAATATTTACGTGAACGATATGCCTAATCATCTTAACGTCGAATAGCGTTATATGCCGATGATACCGCCATTATCACTTCTCACAGACACCGTCACATTGTGTTCCAGAGGCTTCAAAATCAATTAAATGCGTATCGTGAATGGCTTCTTACGTGGAAAATCAAAGTGAACGTCGACAAATGTACTGCCGTGTATTTCATGGGTAGCTCTATCCCCCCAGATAATAACTTCCTTCTTAATTAAGAACGGATTCCCTGGGCTGACTCTTACAAGTACCTAGGTGTCCTCCTAGACTCGAGACTAACCTGGTGCCTAAAAATGGATGACCTGTTTCGAAAATTTAAGGCTGCACAGGGTTCCCTCAGCTATCTATTGACATGGAAAAGTCGCCTGTCAATAAAAACCAAGTTGCTTCTTTACAAAGCCTTCGTTAGACCGGTTATGACTTATGGGTCTATTGTTTGGGGCACCGCTGCAATAACTCACCTCAAGAAATTACAAGTAATTCAAAACAGAATCCTAGTGAGTAACGCTATCCTTCATAAAGACCTCAAGATTAGGCCCTTTTTACCCGAAATTAAGAAACTTGCTTGGAAGTTTCACAGAGGTATTAACTCTATCGAGAACACTATACTTCATTCGGTATCGGCGTACGATCCGATTATCCCGTCGTCTGCAAAGTGACCCAGGTTCTTGCTTTACCGGCCGGATAATGCTCCCCTCCAAAAAGAGGAGAAGGGGATAAAGGTTTTTTTTTGTTGTAGAGAATTTGACAGCTTTGTTTGCAGCCGTATGGTTAGAAACGAGTTTTTAGTTTCCTGCTTTTACTGAGTCACGTCTCTCTCTCTCCGGTGCGGGGTCTCTTCTGCGCTCCCTCGAAACTACCCCTTGTTATCTGGCTCGCTCGGACGCTGTCCTGTGCGCCTGGCTGATGGAGCTATCATTGTCAAAGTCCCTCGCCCTGTGCGAGCATCAATCCTTCCCGCAGATAGAAGCCTGCCGCAGCCATCTTTATCTCGTCTCTGTTTTGCGGAGGCGTTAAAAATGGTAGACACAATTAACGTGATTTGATGTTGATTAATCCTGAATGGCAGTTGTTTTACTATGATTAACATTTGTATGAGACAGACTGATACTGTACAAACAAAGCTACTGACTTGTGTGATGATTTACTTATGGAGGAGCGGTGTGTTAATTTTCTGATGGAGGAATGCTGGATAAGAATATTCTACCCTTTGAAAAATTAAAACTACTCGCCCTTTATATATCATCGCAAGCACTAAATAAATAAGTTAAAATAAAATGAAAATTATGCATTTGCTTGTTCTATGAAAAATACCGGGAGGAAAATTCCCGGTATTTTTTTTTTCCGAAATTAACATATGAATTGGAGATCAAGAAAAAAGTAAAACAAAAATAAGGGAAAAGGAGGTATCAAAGGAAATTATATTTTCGCACGTGACTAATAAACAGTAGCGATACAAAACGTATTGCCACTGTTACACATAAACGATGGGCATGTGACGTCATGGTTGTTACCACACAGCTGTGACTGTATCTTTTGATGTGCACTATATCTTTTGATGCTGTAATAATTTACTATGCTTCGCAGCAACCACCCAAACAATGCATTGTTAACTAACATTCCTATGGTCTACAATCCATATGAAATCACTGTTCAAAAATCAAAACGATCGACGCCTAAACTTTTTGCCAAAATAGAAAAATATCAATTATCAAGTTTGAAACAATTCGTCGAAACATTTAACATATTCATCTCTACTTGACGACCTGTCCAGCTTGACTACAAAAAACACAGCCAAACTACATTACTCTTGTGCTAAGATTTAAGCAATAATTATAACTTAACTGTTTAGCTGTTGTTGTTGCTAATCTCTATGTTTAGCCCCAGCCAGACGAATCCCACGAGTCCATTCGCCTGCACAAAATCATCAAAATCATATACCAAAAGAGAATGTGGATTGTTACATGTGGAAGCAGTAGAGTCAAACTTATGTCACCATGGCTCTCATGTGAGTTTTCTATACGTACTGGAATTTTGTGTTATAATCAAGTCTCATGATTAATACACTTTCACACGTTTTTTCCTTTAAAAAAATAATGTTGATTCCTTGAATTTTGAAGTTACTTTGATGCGTTTTGTTTTTGATTTTGCTATCATTTGTCATTAGTTTTCACTACTTATTTGTACTGGCTTTAAGCCGTTCTTAATGCAATATATTGATCAAACGTAGTATTTTTGTTTAAAGTATCGTATTTTTTAAAATTTAACCATACAAAATGTTTGTAATGTTATTCAAAACACCAATCAAAAACATTTTCTGTTTTGGGTGTTCAAAGAAGTTTTATTCTATTTTCGAGAGACATTATTTGATTTAATTTACTGAATAGTGTTCAGCTTTTACCTCAGTTATTATGCACGCCTAACTCGCGAAGATTCGTGTTTATAACTTTCATATTTTTTTCAGTTTATTCATAATACATGATTTGTAACTACCACTAAAGGTTAGTAAGAATATCCATGTATTTTATGTTGCAATAACTTTCCAAAACTAACCGGGGAGTCTATTAAATGTAATACAAACACTAAATAATTGAAAACTGGAAGGTCAGATCAGTCCACTTCCTTTCAGAGAAATATACAACAGAGTTTTACTTTTACTACACTTGTAAACCCCATTCATACTTCACATAGTAAGTAAGAAACAGACAGTAAACATTTTGTATAATGTATTAGCAATCAATCATCAAGAGCATAAACAGGAAGCGATATAAACGAGGATTCTAAAATCCACAAATATTTTAATTATTACATATTATTCACCAGGTAAAATACAGAAAATGAACAGTTCGAGCCATTGCAACTTTTTATTTGGAGAACTACGGCAGTCGTTTTTAACGATATCTTGATATGTATGAACTCGGTAGGCATCGTCTCTTGCTGTAAACGTTAGTATCTATCTGTCTTTAGTACGATCAGCAGATACCGTTTTAAACTCGTCACCGAAATCGTTGAAATTATACTGGATGTTCCTTCTTTATTTTTAGCCAAAGTTTTATTAATTGTACCAGTGTATCATTGAATTAGATTTGTTTACATCTAGAAACTTTTGCTCCCCAGATCTGAGGATGCAAGGCGGGTAGTTTTCCAAAAAAATTATCTAAAAATCTGAAATTTTGCATATGGCACCTTTATTCTCAGTATTACAGCCGAAATACAGTTAGTCAGTTCACCATCTGGATGAATCTCTCTATTCTAAAAAAAAGTTACTCCTGCTGCCGCTGTCAAAAGCTTGTCACGTTATCTCCTCCGAAACCGCTGGGGGTATGGGGTCGAGAGCGATACCAATGGATACAGAAAAATGGGGGGACCAAAGTGAGACATGTCTAATCTTCGTCGGACTTTAAGTTTTTTTTATTTTATGTTTTGTAGGAAAATATTGACTTTTTCATCTTCAGATTACGATAACTCGCCAAAAAATGATCGTAGAATTTTGATCTTTTTACAATCTAAGACTACAGACATTTCTCTTTCAAACTAGACCTCATTTGTTTAAAAATATTTTAAAACAGACTAATATTTTCATCAAAAAATGAAACAGTTTTTCAAGAAATATCGTCCCCTATGTGGATGTAATATCGATGCTCCTCGAGTTTTTATCTTACAAAGAAAATATTTACATCATCTGGAAGCTGAAAGAATTCTTATTCATAAAACCTCATTTCAAGTCTATATCTTAAATTTTCGATTTTTAATTGAATTTTAAAGCTGATAATTCAACAGTGATGAAATGCCCTTCGCATTAAGGGTGACAACAGTAAATGGATGGAAGCTGTTACATTGCCCGAGAATCACCCCTATATATCTCGCTATTAGCCATAACAGAGGAGCGAGCCTAGGGGCGAAGCCCCTAGTGTTTTAATAAAATAAAACAGGATAATTTAAACTTGACGTAATAACAAAAATTAACAATAGAGTCATCCAGATGTAGAGCTGGAAAATGGAATAGACATGTATCTCTCATATATTCAGCCCGATTGCTGCTACATTAAATGTGAGATGCTTGTCAGTTGCATTATGTTAAGTTTTGAACATTGTTCCGAAAAATGGATCACGCAATCTCACTTTTTCTTTTCTGTGAATCATATTAGGCTTGAATTCTTTTGCGTTAAAAAAAGAGAAAAAATTAAATTCCAATTATGATTTTTTGTGCTGGAATGTATGTATTGACCTGCATAATCTTAATGTTCCTTTATAATAAGGTTTGAATCCAAACGATAACAATAGTAAATAAAGCTCTTTAAATCCCTTTGCTGTCTTAGAGGAATTTCTGAGTACATTTACTTTTATTTTTTTTTTCAGGCATCCTTTCTCCATGCTTCTGGGAAAGGAGCAAAGATGTCAGAGTTCATGTGCAACCGTGATAACCGACCATCCAGCAAAACCTCTCAACAGGCACGCTCAACTTTTGATGAAGTTCAACGAAGAGATATTTAAGCGTAATGTCCTCACCGATGTAGAGTGCATTGTGGGAAGACAAGTATTTAAAACCCATCGAGCTGTTCTCATTTGTTTCAGTCCCTATCTTAAGAAAAAGTTATTAACCGCGGAAGGGAAACCCACGTCAAATAGAGTAAATAGATATTACTTTTAACTTCTGACTTATGTTTTGTGTTATATTAGTATTAAACATTTTGCATTATTAAACTAATTTAAGAAGGAATAGTTTAAAAAGAGAACATGATCAAGTCTGGCAAGTAAAAAAAAAGTTACTTTGATCAAAAAGTTTTTGCTATCACTAAACAGTAAAAATTATTCAAAACTGCTTCTAATTTAAGAGTTTGTGCAAACTGTGATCACTAACACTTATAACAATTTTATATACAACAACGTTCTGACTTATACATCCATAATATTACCAAAATATTTCAAAATTTTTTATAAATTCTCTTTCGATATACACTTTTAAAGGGTATTAAAAATGTGTTTTAGATTGAAAAAGATATATATGTTGAAAATACAGGTATGTTTGTTAAATTAAAATAACTTTAGGTCCTTTTAATCACTCCTCTCATTTTTAGAGGTAACTCAATGCAGGCTAAATAATTTTCGACTTTTAAAATTTCAAAACATTAATTTATTACAAGCCTATATTTATTAAATATTTACATGGACCAGTATCACATTCCTGCATCGTCGGTCATTTCTCTCCGTAAGCTCCTCCGTATGTACACGTCGCTCCAGTTATGTCACCTTCGTAAGACAGACTCACCGTATAGAACGTCCTGAGTTTCTCTAAATCGCCTGGCTATGAAATCCGAGGCAAAGCCCCAGACAGACTGTCTGACAATAACTAATAAGGAATAAAAAAGATATCACGATGACTGAGTACACTGAGTATCTCTCGAGAATCCCTGGAAGAACACAGTATTCTGCCTGTTTTACAGATTAAAGCAACTTAATTGTATGGCTCGGAAACAGATGAATGTATCTTAAAGATGAGAAGTTGCCCTCTAGTCATCCAAATAGGATTTTCTGTGCTGGGATGTAGTATTAACTTGCATAATCTTAATGTTTCTTCATAATATCCGTGTATTAATAACATTTAGAGCTTTTTGGATAATGACTATTGCAGATTCAAATTCTGAAAATTGGGCCGGATGAGTTTGAAATATTGCTTCAATATATGTACACTGGCAACTTAGGGGTCGACTGCAATACCTTTTTGGATGTCTATAAAGCAGCTTCATTATTAGAAATGGAAGATGCCAAGCTAGACTGTCTGCAGGTGAGTTTTTTGCATGTAGGTGATTTTATTTCATAGTTTTTTTCATGGAATATTATGAATCTTGATAATTTTCCCGATTAGATGAATTTTATTTATTAAGAATTTGAATGTACTCACCTTTGTTTTGATATGTTGTTGAAATAATTGGAAAAGCCGTACATCATTTTTGAAAAAAAAAAGAAAAAAAAACTAAAAATTTAAAATTTCAGAAATCTTATATAATGAGTATCTTGAAATTTCTTTAGCATTAAACTTAATGCCATATAACCTAATTAATTTGATAAAGACGTTATGTTTTACTCCTTTTCACTTGATTGCTGATTATTGAGGAACATTTTAAGGACACATTTTTCTAGTTGTAATTTAAAACCTTAAAAATAAAAGTAGCATTTTATCAGATTTTATTTAACTTTCTTATGCATTTCATTTTACATAGTTTGATAAAAGATATTTAATAAAAAAAGATTTCTTCCGGGATTTCAAAGCCACACTGCTTTGATACTCCCTATTTCCTGAATGAGGTCATCCTATTTCGTCAGAAAGCTCTACATTCATTCTTTACAGACCTTCTGTCGCTCTTTAAATCAAAGCACAGCTCAAAAATACTCACCTTAAAGTCCAGAAAAATAGGAGTTCAACCCACCCTTAATTTATTAATAGCAATACTGTTGTCACAACTAGAAACATGTCTGGTACATTGTCAAGATCGACTGCGTTCTCTCATAAGGGAAAATTACACACTTGGGGGATTTTTTACTCTCCCGTGTAAGCCATCTTTGCCTAGGCAACTTTCTACCTTGTTCATTTAATAAAGACTGTAATCATAATTATTTAATAAAGACTGTAATCATAATTATTTAATAAAGACTGTAATGATTTGTAGTGATAAATGTCGGTGAGACTATGGCCATCAAAAGACTGCGGACTATCAAGATTTTGACCAAGTTTCCTGAAGTATCTATCGCCCAGGTGCCATAGATTGAAATGTAAAAGCCTACAATTCCTCAGGATAATCAGACGTTGAGAATTTTTATGGACTTATAAAAAATGTTTTTATTTATTTGAAAAGTTTGTCTTGACAGCTCGTTAGGATGAAACAAAGCTCAATTATGCTTCTAGAATTTTTGCTAGCTTACTCTTGAGAAGTCATTACAAATTGGTCTTAGAATAAGCTGAATCTCTTAATTTGTTAAGGGGAGTCATCACCTTTTGAACCTTCAAAAAAAAAAAAAAAAAAAAAAAAAAAAAAAAAAAAAAAATCGAATTTTACTTTTTTGCATTTTTAGAATATTTGAACATTTCTGAATCATTTAAAACAAACCGCGTTAAAATATTTCATCTAGAACATTAAAAACTATGACATGAAAGAAGCAGTTCCAATGAAAACATTACCAGTATAGGAACTTTAAAAAGGCCTTTTTCTCGTAATGATCATTTTCATGCTTGCGCGCACTGTATAAAGGAAACTACTGCAGATATTGCTTTCATATTTTCAGGATAGGTGTATAATGATGCTACCAAAAATATGCACCCAACTTTTCTTAAAAATATTTTTACTATGAATGTATAGCATCTGACTTGTAATTTTAATGGACTTTTTCAGTTTTTTTAAATCTGATTGTCCCGGAGTAAATATTTTTTGGGTGTTTTAAAATTTAAATAGGTGTAGAAATATACCTAATATTTTTACATCACGAAAATGAAAAAATTATTATGAAACTTAGTAAGTGTTTTTGTAAGTCTGCGCGCAGTGTATCCAGTATAAATTTGAAATTTTCAGAAAATACACTCGCTTCTTACATCATAAATAAAATTCTAATTTACTTGCAATAAAATGAATTCAGGAAACGTAATCTATAAAGTTTAGAGAAGTAATACTGAAAATTTCATATATAATGGACAATAACAAAAAAATCATAGAAGTTCGAACAAACAGCAAAAATTCTGTCTTTTCAACTTGTGTAAAGGTGATGACTCCCCTTACAGAGTTGCGTGAAGAATAGAAGAAAAAAATAGATGGACATCTTTGTTCTTGTCAACAGAGAAAAAGGCAAAATTCCTAACACGTAAAAAACAAAGAATGTAAAATGTTATATTGAAAAGTATAATTATGTATTTTTTTTTATAACATATTTACGCTTCGTATATTATAGATTATAGATGGGAAAGACGAGATACGAACTTATTTTTATGCTTATGTACTGTGCAAGAAATTGGGAGCGCAACAGAACTGGCATCGAGCTTTTAAGCTGATCACTCATCGTTTCGAGGAGTCCGTGTTCTCCAAAGAGTTTATGCAACTGAATCTGAATTTTATTATGGAAATACTCTCTGCACAATCCATTGGTGCTCGGAGGTACATCAATTAATTCCCACACTTTTCTGTTAATGTCTCTAATTTCTTTACTGTAGATGCATAAAATGTTGCATTGTTAAAAGCATTCGAAAAATTATATATTAAAAAACAAAAAATTAAAACTTCCGTTAAACTATTCAGAACCTCTTTCAGTGAAACTATTGTCTTTCTGGCTGTCCTAAACTGGCTGAATCACGACTACAGTAGACGAGGCGTTCACGCTGCGGCTGTGATGAAATGCGTGAGATTTAGCTCCATGACCATGGAAGAGATTGTGGCCTGCTACCATCCTCCTTTCTTGTCCCACGTGGTTCAAATCCCGGATGTGATGATGATGTTGTTCAGAGCAACTTGGTATTATATTTTTGGTTTTAGTTAATCGTAACGTGCAAGAATAACTATAAATGCACTGGTGTCAAAAAGTTAAGTATAATCAATATACTTGGAAATATTTCATATATTAACTATCAAAATAGAAGGGAACTTGGCATGCTTGCGTTAATACTTAAGCATAAAACAGATGGGGAAACACAAATAATACAGAAAAATTTTGCCATTGTAAGAAATTAACATAATGGGATTTTTGTTGAAAGTACATTGAACTGAAATAAACGGGGAAATTTGAGATGAGAAGAGAATTACTAATAAGAATTCTAATCCCTTGAAGCCATGCAAGTATCGTATTGATCTATGTGCCTCTTTTCACTACCACGAGCTCAGTGGTTGACTAATTTAAGGGCCTGTTCACATAGGAGTCCGTTGCTTAGCGTTAAGGAAAAGATGACGTTGAGACGAAAATAAACCAATCATAGGCGTTAAAAATTTCATTGCAAATCGTTTGGAGACCTATCATTGGTTTATTTTCGTCTCAACGTCATCTTTTCCTTAACGCAACGCAACGGACTCCTATGTGAACAGGCCCTTACTCTTGAAGTACAATAGTTCGGAGATTCGAAACAGTTCCCAACGAAGGTGGACGGTATGCAGTTTGCCTCCCCAACACATCCTACTCATGCTTCATCGAATACCGATATCATTCCCTTTATTACTCTTCTATTCTATGCGTTAGGATATATTCACTTTGAAGATAGACATCTACCTTCTGCGCCCTGTAAAGGCGCGTTTTACTGTTCATGAATCTAAATTCTAGATCCGTTGCGTAGGTTTAACGAGTTTACGTTTTCGGGGTAGACACTGAGTTCTATTATCGAAGACCACTTTTTCAAGCCCTCTTGATAAAAAATTGAACAGGATCTGTATTCGTGTTCAAGGACTTCATGCAAACGTTTAATAGTATTAATATCCCGACCGAGGATGAATTTTCATAAAATTAGAATTTTTTTACAGCGTATCCTTAGCAGAAATTTTAGACTGTGTCTTTGGTGCCATTATAGGGCATAAAAACGAAATCCCGACTAAGTCTAGTATAAGGCACTGGACAGTATCTTAAATAATATTTGTGTAGATCTAATTATTCACAATGCCTTACTTAGGACTAAATTCCAGGCAACGGAGACTCATACGCAACCCGAATCACGGAACCTCCGCTGTGTTTTTCACGGAAACAAGCACATTCGTTGGATATAGTCTGATTTCTGTTTCTTTTGAACCTTCTGTAAACGACTTGACTGGAAAATACTGAATCTACTTTAATCTTTAAAAATAGCTTGGCACCTGAAGCTTTCAGTATGGAATATTCCCGTTAAGGCAGATCGAAGCTTTCAATTCTCCCCACCAATGTATTTTTTTTTCGCTCAGTTCGAATTTGAAAACTTTCTTGTTTTTCGAACTGGACTGGCAGATGCTGTAGATTCTATTTATTAAATTTCTGATGCTGGTATATGAGCACTTGTTTTAGCTATTTCCTTCAACCAAAGGTAAAATTTGATAGGGGATACCTGCTTTACGGAGCTCCAAAATATGCAATAAATCCTCTTTCACAAAAACTGGGCTCTCTGTTCTGTACTTTTATGACCCTTTTCGAGCAGTTTATAGTACCTGTATCAAATGAGTAAAATATATCTCAGTCTCGTCTGACTATAGCAAGATGATATGCAGAATTCCTTATTGGAAGAAGAGCTGTTTAAACCAACTGCAAAACACCAAAAAAAAAATTTGAATTTTTCGGAGTGGGGAGGGGGAAGAACGAGTATTTTTTACTTGTTCCGAAACGTCTGTCGGATTATTTTTTTCTCTTTTGAAACTACCTTTACATGAACCTTGATTTCTTGCATCAACACCGATTTATGAAAGAGTTTTTTTTTTCCTGGAATTTTTCCGTGAATGGCTAACTCCTTATTCTTCTCACTGAAAGATGCTATGTGCTGGTATATACGTTCTTTCTTCAAAACTTTCCCTTTTTATCTAAATATCAATAGTTTTCATGATTAAAGTCACATTGGTGTCATTATATATTTTAAACAAGATATTTATTTGAATAAGGAAACTGTAAGAATATTTTTTACACTCACTATGTATGAAACAAAATTTGTCAGTAAAAATTGAACCTTTCCACAAGGACCAACTTGTGAAATGGAGTCAAAGTTATTTTATACATGAGTCAAAATTTGTTAGTAAAAACAAAAACTTTTCCATAAGAAGAACCAGCATGTGAAATGAGAGTCAAAGTTGTTTTGGCTGGAAGAAAGGTAAATAAATATATAAAATTTCACTTACGGAGAGGAAAATTAACGTAATTAAACATTTCAAAAATAAGTACATGATGAAACTGATATGTTTGTAAAAATGTTATTAAAATCACGATGCACACAGTATATGTAAAATTGTTATCTTCTCAGTTATATAGCTGCCAAGTCTGAAGGACAGGAAAATTGGTTCAAAGAATATGCTAGTCCTAAAAGAAATCTAACTCTCGAGTGTCTGCCCATGGAACTCTGGGTAAACATATTAAAGAGTAATAAAATAAACTAGAAATTTCAATAGCACAAGTACCGTAACTTGGATCCTAGGGGGTTACTTGGACCCAAACCTAAAAAGTGTTTTAAATTACACCTAGGTCTCTTGTCAATAAAATATAGGTATAATTCACAATCTCTCCGTCAGATAGGAGCATTAGCTAGGTCCTGAGGCACTTTATCACGTTCCCGCTCTTCCCACCTTTTTTTAGATGAGATTATGTTGCTTTGTGATAAAAACACGAATTTTTGTGACCTTATAACTTCCACCTTTACTTCTTTATAGACTGCAGTCCCAGATTAGGTAAGGACAAATTTTCATTTCAAATACATTCTTTAAGAATATAACAATAGTTTTCGATGGATAGAGAATCAATTAACCCAGTAAAAATTATAGGTATTAACTGGTGTGCTGATAAATTAAAAATGGGGTTTCTTGGACCCAAGCAAGAAGTGGGTCCAATTAACCCCTAGTCACATTTTTGATTGGACATTCTCAACTTTCACTGTAAAAATAATTAATATCATTACTTCATGTCGGGTTCCTTTTATTAAATGGTTAAACCGGTTCATGTGCATTTATTCGCAGATCTGATACAAAAATGCTCCGAAATTACAAGAGGCCTCCTGGGAGCAGAAAGTATGCGGATTTTACAGCTGAAAAATTAGAGGAATGTTTAAATGCTGTGAGGTCAGGAGAAATGTCTCAGATGCCTCAACCCACTTTAAAATTAGTAGGTCCACTATGAAAAGGAGACTGAAGAATGGTTTATTGAACAAACCTGGACATCCAATCATATTTACTAGTGAAGAAGAGTTGGCCTGTGCCAGTCCTTTAGACAAAATTTGTGATTTTGGATTTCCCGTAGACAAACTGGATTTTCGATTTATTGTCAAGTCTTATCTTGCAATGCATGGAAGATCAGTGAAATGTTTTCAAAACAACCTCCCTGGGCGGGACTGGGTAAAATTAGTTTTGAAGACTCATTCACTGTTAACAATTAGATTTGCAAATAAAATGGGATTTGTTTTCTGTTTTAATGTAAAATAATTTTTTCGTACATAATTCTCTATTTTTATTTCAAGATTCTAGGTGCTACTTGAGCCCACTAATTATTTGAATTGGACCCAACCTACATTTTACATGAAATATACAAGTAACCCCAATCAGCGGGTTACTTGAACCCAAATTTCAATAATTCATTAAATATATATATAAGTAAAATTTTGGTTTGAAAAAGACCTAAAATCCTGGGGAATCTTCAAATAAATTGTTTAAATCAAGTTATCAGCACAAACATGTTTTTAAGGCTATCGTTGGGTAAGAAATGTACAAAAATCTTCACTTTTTGGGTCAAAGTAACCCCAATCTACGGTACATGTAAATGTTATATTATAAAAAAAAAATTCTTTTCCCTCTCATTGTTGATATAGATGAAGAGGAAATTAAATAATTGTCGTAACTGAAGAGCCACGACTTATCTTAATAAATTCATTGATTAATCTACATAAATACTTTGTTTTTTATACTATAAATAGAAAATATTGAACATAAAAATAGTAAGTATGGAAAGACCTGTCATTCAGTTGCTGTAAACGGGGAATATACTTTGTCAAGTCCAGGTACTGATGTATCAACAATATAATAACTTAGACTACCATTTATTTTTTAGTAACACATGCGAAGGGAGTCTACAAGAAGTTTTAACAAAAAAGTCATTTTTAAAAATATGTTTTAAAACGATGCTTTACATCTTTTAAATCACGCTTTGAAATTGCAATATCAGATTAGGAATATTTTCCATTAATGGCCATACATTTTATAGTCATTCTTTAAAATTTGGGGTTATTTCTCATAGTACATTTTTCTTTTATTTCTTTACGTTAAAATAAGAGTATTTTCTTTTGTAAATAATGACTTACCCAAATTTTCAACTGCTCAATTATTATTAAAATTTTTTTTTAAAATGGAGCCTCTTTGGTTAAGATTTTATTCTATTAAGTGAATTATTTTCATTCCTTAAGGGTGCTGTGTACTAACCCTATTAGATTTGCTCACCTCAATGTTAACCTATGGAGAAAATGTGTCTTCTATTTACAGCTGCATAAATGCTGATAGTAAAAAAAAATTTATATTTTCAGAGAGCCTGAACTTTTCTACACCTTGCAATAGGATTCCTTTTATAAATTTCGTCCACCAAAGGAATTGATGACCGTTCAAAACACACTATACCAAATTTTTCCCTGAAAAATTTAAATTTTAAAATGTTATTTGCATTTTTTTAAACGAAAAATTCCCCAAGGTGTAAAGTCTTTTCTCTATTACGGAGAACAATTAAAAAAAAGTTTTTCACTCCAAGTCGGCAATCCTCGGTAGGGATGCGACATCGACAACAAAACATCGATGTTTTGAAACATCGATATTCAATATTAAAACCTCGATGCTACTAAAACATCGCCCAAAAACCATCGATGTTTTTAAAAATCCATTCGTTAAAACTGGTTTAGTAAGCTCTAACATTAATGTTACTTCGGTTAGTCGTGGGGAGATTTAATTTTACTCTCTGATTGGGCTGACGACACAAATGACAAAACTGTGTTGCTATAGTCAGCGCATATTTCAGAATTTCCGTCATACATTTTATAACTTTTATCAGGAAATTGAGGAAATTATTGCTATAAAAACAATTAAACGATGTCGATGTTTTGAAAACATCGACATCGATGTCGCATCCCTAATCCTCGGACAAATTTTCCCCATAGCTTAACATGGAGGTGAGAGAATCCAATAGGGTTAGTACACATCAGCCTTAAGTTTATAAAACGATATTAAAATCATTTCTCTTGCAGCACAAAAGAATGCTTGCTCCAATTTCTACTGCAACTGACTCTCACAGACAAGATTTGGGAAGACCAATAATAGAAAAAAACAACTCTGATCGATGGAACATAGAATCTGCATTTTCACGGCTGCTGAGAGACCCTGTTGAGATCATTGCTGGCAACACAGGGAAAGAAAACGAAAATATGGAACAGAGAAGAAATTTTAGATCAAGATATGGCTATCCAGTTCCCGAGAAAGATGGTAAAAGTCTCAAAAATTCTTCTCTGGTGTAATAATTATCTTATACACTCTGTCACAAAAAATATATGCACCCAGAAGAAATCGAGCTACTATCACGAAACTTGGCAGGAATGTAGTCTGGTAAGAGATATGCAAATGATTAAAATTTCGACGCTAATGAGACAAGGGTAAGCGCGCTATGCGCATATAAGATGTGCAGCTGGGAGAGTTTAAAAGCTCGTGTCATAGGGTTATTCAAACAAATCTGTCGACTTGGACGGTATTGTAACTAGAGATGCCTCTGAAACGTAACCGGAGACAGTACGAACAATTGTCGGACTTTGAGAGGGGGCGTATAGTAGGCCTCAGAGGAGCAGGTTGTTCGAACTGGCGTATCGGCCGCCACCTCGGTCGGAGCGATATGGCAGTTGCTCAGTGTTGGCAACAAGGGATCACGGAAGGGATAGTCTACCATCGCGGAGGGTCAGGGCGTCCCAGGAACACAAATGCGTGTGAGGATTGCGCAATCATAAAAGCGGCCACGTCCGTACCATCAAAGTCGCTAGAATCGGTTCGACGCCATTTACGACCTTCCAGACATCCGATGGTATCAAGGGAAACCATTCGGAGACGACTGGCTGACGCAGGTATAAGGAGCCGATGTCCATTAAGACGTCTACCACAGACCCCACATCATCGGCATTGTCGATTGGATTTTTGCCGACCTCGGGCAAGCTGGAGTGTGACCGACTGGAGGCGTGTGATCTTCAGCGAGGAATCCCGATTCAGTCTCAATGCTGATGACCAGCGCATACGCATGTAGAGGCAGCCAGGCCACCGGTCCGATCCGGCATTTGTTGTCGAGAGGCATACGGCGATTACACAAGGTGTGACAGTGTGGGGAGTTATTTGTTGGGACATACGATCAACTCTAGTCGTCCTTCAACGCACTTTGACGGCACGCAGTTACGTGGACGAGATTTTAACACCAGTTTTACTGCCTATGCTATCAAGTCACCCAGGTGCCATTTATCAGCAAGACAACGCTCGTCCACATACTGCGCAACTCTCCCAACAATGTTTTCAAGGATATGACGTACTCCCATGGCCTGCCAGGTCACCAGACTTCTCGTCAATAGAGCACGTCTGGGATGTGCTTGGAAGGCAACTGCTGGTGAATTAACTGCCCAGTTGCAAAGATTATAGCATGATCTTCCGCAGGAGGTCATAGGTGACCTCATTGATTCGATGCCATGCCGTGTTTCAGCTTGTATAGCTGCCAGAGGTGGATTTACTACTTACTGATTTGTAACCTTTTTCATTCCATATCTTCTTAATAAGACAGTCTGTTCTTCTGAATTTGTAATAATTTGCTTATCTCCTCATACACTACATACATGTCAAGTTTCGTGATAGTAACTCGTTTACTTCTGAGTGCATATATTTTTTTGTGACAGAGTGTATTTTAAGAACTTCAATAATAAAAGATTTGAGGCAGAATTGATGCAATAAGGGAAAAAACAGCGTTTTGGGAATGTTAATAAAAATGTTTAAAATTGTGTAGCTGAGTAGTGGTTATCATAAGGTTGTTATTTACAGTTGCACGGCGGCACTTGGAAATTTTTTCTTTTGGAATATAGCAGTGGGATCGAAAGCTGCATCTCTTTTTGTCCCAAGCTAACTCACACCTCTCTTCTATTAAGGAGACAAGTCGTCTAACCACCTCGGCCCCCTCTGCTAGTGCGTATCGGCCATGAAAAACCTGAAGACCAGAAGCTGCGTAGCAATACCTGCAAACTCAGCTGAGGGTTGATTTCCCCTGTTCGGTTTATGTTTCATATGGGCCTGGGCACCGTACGGACAGTACAGATCTGCCGACCAATTTGGGCAACCCGGGCCCCTTTAAGGAGACGACAAATCCCGAATATTCGGCAAAGATTTTCGTTCCTTTTATGAACTTTTCGGTTATTCCTTAGGATGCCTCATGCTCATTAACAATCTCGCGATTTCTTCATATGCTATTGCAAGTCGTGTGTTAACTGCGTGATATTGCGAGAGAAGATCATTTTTCATCATCGTCCGCAATTTTTTTATGTGAGTACTGCCAGAAGTCTCTGCATTTGAGGTGAAGTCCTGGGTAATTCCATTCAACACATCATTCTGTGGAAGCAGAAAGATGATAAAGAATCGGCACGACACGAAAAGTCTCTGAACATTTGTTCAAAGATGGTGACAAGAAATTAGGCTTCTCCTTAAAGAGGATTCTCTTCTCCTTTGTTCTAGTCGAACAGTGACGGTGTTTTTGTAGTTCTAGAAAGACTTCATAGCGTCGTGTAATCTGGATTCAGAAGCTTTGTGATTTCAAACATAAAATAGTACATTATGAAAGATCAGCGCAATACGATGGCTAACGCTAGAAGTTCTAGTAATCGTAAGATCTAATCATAAAGTGTTACGTGTTACGAATTAAGCTTATTTTAGTTTTTGTTTAACTGCCTAGCCAGTAAGGGACTGTTATTGTGCCAATGGTCAATCTTTGAGAAGGTAGTAATGTTCCGAATTTTATATAAATATTGAATATAGCTCATATTTTGTGAATAAAGCATTGGGGTTAAATGAAACTTTTACTTCAAAATTTATTGCGCTTAACTCTGAGATCTCAGCTGTTCCAAACTGAACTATTTTCTGGCCAAACGGTTGGCTTCAAATTTTGTGTGTTTAGTAATTTTCTAGAATTTGTTCGAATTTTCTTCCGTTTCTTCAAAGAGACTGGAAATTGGGAGACTATAAATAGATGAATATCTGTGGCGTCTGACAGCTTAGTAAACATCTTAAAAACTGTTCCTTGAGATACCCGACACTTTAAGTGTATTAATTTCATGTGTGTCGTATTAATTGTCTGCATTTTGCACAAATTTTACGTTTGAAAAATATTACCATGTATTTTTCTCTCGATGAAATGATTTTCCAAGATAATTGATTTTAATACTGAGTTGAACTTTTATTACTTATAACTCGAACGCCTAGAATTATTGTAGTACTCGTATATATATATTCCGCTGTCCTAACTAACTCAAGTTTGATTTGTGACACTTAGGGGCTGTTCACATAGAATCCGTCAGCGTAAGCGTTACTCGTATTGACACATTCAAACTAATCACAGGCCTTAAAAATTTCGTGGCTAATCGTTTGGAGGTTTGTAATTGGTTAAATACATTTCAATCAGGCCCGTACTGGCTCCTTTGGGGGCCCTCGGCTAGAGACTGAGGAGCGCCCCCCCCCCCCCCTTGCCAAGTGGGGGGTCCGTGGGTCCTCCTCCGGACAATTTTTTAAAATCACATGCTAGAAAACCATATTTTTCGCTATTTTGGCACTTAAAAAGTATTTGAGTAAAGGCAGGATCTTAATCAAAAGTTAAGCTATTCTGTTATAGTTTGCTTATACGTTTGCAATACATTTTTATATTATTTTCATTATATTTAATCTTATTACACTCGAGAAAAAATAGTTAATCAATTACAAGAGGTTTATTACTTGAAAATGAAAGTGAGAAACATTTTTAGATGTAGACAACTTAATCTGTGCTAAAGCCATCATCTAAATCCTACTGCAATACCTCAATAAAAAAAAAGAAAAAGAATTAGGGAAAACACTAATGAGTAAGACAAGTATATGCAAAGAAAAAAAGTTGTATTTTACTTTGATTGCGTTTTTAAAATCAAACGAAATAAAGGATAGAGGATGTAAATGAATTATTTACAATTTAAATTAAGAAGTAATCTAACCTAACAGCTTTTTGGCCAGTTCTTCACTAATACTGGCTATTTCATCTATAATTAAATTTTTATCTAAATTATAAAATAAGTCTCTTTCTACATTAGTAAATAGGAGATTAGACATAAGGTCTTGGCTTAAAGTAGACCTAATTCGATTTTTAACGACTTTAAGTTTAGAAAACATCCTATCACAGGTGACTTGTGTATAAGGTATAGTTTGAACAACTTTATAAGCTATTTACAGGTTGCTAAATAGTCCAGATTGTGAGAGTTGGAAAACAACAGAAAAGGCGCACGATAAACACTGAAAACATTGTTTCTTGTCAGAGACAAAGATCCATAAAGATCTACTTCAGATTCAGATTCAGATTCTAAATCGTCCTCTTCAGACTTTTTCAGCTTCATTCAGCTTGTCTTGTTTTCTTCTCTTCCATTTTCGTTCTCAATTTTTGCAGTTATCATAAAACTTTTGTATTGATCTGCAACTGTTTCAGCTCAACTAATAATCGACTTCTTTCAGTTTTACAAAGCTTAGAAACGCTGCAAAGGAGATCCCTAGGAAAACTATCAAGCTTTTCGATTTCATGAAATTTCTTTGTGTCCAACCAGGAACAATCTCTCAAAATTTCTTTGTTTGGATTGAATCTCTCTTCGATACTCGTCTTGGCACAATCCAAAATATTGAAAAAGACCAATTTATAGTTTTGGACTGTTGAGATTCCAGGAGCTTCGTCTTTTGATTTTTCACCAGGCATTACCTTTTTCTTTGAGGTTATTTTTTTCCTTGAAATCTACTTCCACTTTTACATCCATCTTGTAATCTTCTAAACTGCTATTAACTGTGCTAGCATAATGTTTTGTTTTTGAATACAGAACCTCAACGTATTTATCATTCCTTTTATCGCTTACTTGTTGAAGCAGCGTCTGTACCAAGTTTCAGGTGGTAGATTAGTCAATGGTTTTACTTTGTAAATATTTTGAAACAGGAGATATAACCAGAAATAAATCTAGAAATACAATAGACATAAATAAATTCTTAAATTTGGACCATTGACTGATGAAATTGCTTGACATAAACTTTGATTTTCTGTCACAATTTCCAATTGATATTTCTTTTAAAACGGTAATAAAATTGAATAGCTTCCCTGGGTTTACACCTTCTTCACTCCTTAACAACTCTTCGTCAATAATCGAAGAAAGAACTTTATGTTTGCTCCACCACCTTATGGCTCTTACGTTTTGAAACCTGTACAGTTTATTTATGAGCAATATGTTTTCTTTTTGCTTCTCTCTCCCATATGGTCATTCTTTTGTAAGATGAGTTTATAAAAACAGCAGATTCTTCCACCAATCCAAATAAGTTTTCTGCTTGGAGCAACTTTGTCGTTGAATCAGCCACAACTAAGTTAAGTACGTGTCCCATACAGCGAGTGTAAATAAGATCTTCATTTTCCTTTTTGAACTGAGCTAATAGTCTTTCATATTGTTAGCTCCGTCAAATGAACACGCAATAATATTTGATGTTGCAATGCCCCACTTGGCTACTTTTGATTGTATAAGTTCATACAAAGAAAGTACAGTTGAATCATCAACTACTGTTACTTTTAAAAGTTTTTCATATATCTTTCCTTGAATGACATAGCGGACGCAAATTGCCAATATTGGTCCATAATAGCTACATCTTGGGTATTATCTACCATCACGATGTATGTTATGTTAGTGTGAAGGTCTTTCAAAATAATATTACGACCCATCGAACAAATTATTTTGATTAGCTTGTTGATAAAAATTTTTGACAAAAATGTCAACAGAGAGACTCCTACAATCAGTACCTTTCCTGTAGTTTTTCGTTTGTTCATTATTTCCATTCTGCGCCTTTTGCTGTCTTCAATACATTTTCTGACAGGATTTTGTAAAAGCACATCATAATTTGCAACCAACATGACCAGTTCAAGAAAATTACCATGATTTTCTATAGAGTCCAGTGTATAAGTCCCTTCTGCTTTATCGCCTCTGTATGCATGCCTCCCAATAAACAAAACTATATCAGTTTAACGTTGAACAACCCATTATTTGGTGTGAACTTCTCTTTCTCGCTGTTTGTTTTGGTTACCAGTCAGAAGAGTTGAAATATCATGACCTTTTTGGCTTTGAAAAGCTGCCTTAGCCGCGAGTTCCTGATAACGAGAATCTTCATGAATCTCAACGGATTTATGTGAAATTCCCTGAAGAAATTCCCTGAAATTCCCTGAAGAAAATTCACTTATGATAGTTTACTTCTGAAGTACAGAATATGTTTAGGAGAAACGTCATGGCCGGTTTTAAATGAGAAATGTCTATTATCTTTACTCCAAAGGCCATACAGCAGGAGCAGTAGACTTTGTTAAGCGGAATCGAATATGATAACCATTTTCTATGAATTTTTTCACCATTCGGCAAAAGTCGGTAATAAAATTTGGAAGAGTCGAATGGCAGTTTAGTTTTTTTCCTTCACTAACTTTGGGTGCTTCTCCAGAAAAGCTTTTTGAATTCCGAGAGGGTCATTTTCGCTGGGCCAGATGAAACATCCAAGCTGTTGGGTAACCGCATCAGGTGTCTTTTAGTGGGTTTCGTCATTATCATTTTCTGTGTCAGATCTTGAATTAGTTCTGATTAGATTAGATTTGAAGCGCTAAAAATATGTTCCAATAAAAAAAGAGCTAAGATGTTTAGTTAGGAAGTTATGAGTCAATAACCAACTTGTTTAGAACGGTCCCAACCGAATCGACTCTCCGGAAATGGGCTGGATCGAGGGGTCAGTCGTATTTACCACTCACTAAATTAAATTTTTAATTTACCAAATTTTAATCAGTATTTTTTTAATCCCGCCCAGATTAACCGGGGTCCGGATTAGGGGGACTCTGCTGTACTTACGAGCGAATAAACTAATTCCAGCTTCCTTACCTGTATTTCATGTATCATTGTGACTAAAATGCTGACTTTGCGACTGAGAAGTGGAACTAGTTAACCAATTATTTAAACTTTTTTCAACGTCTAAAGATTTTCTCTTCTTTTCTTTCCTTTTCGTAGAGTCACTTTGATACACACGTTTCATGTTGACACAACTGACTAGTGCACTAACAACAATATACTCTGACTGAGAGGTGTAGTGGTAGGATGAGAACCGCCAAACTATTTGAAACAACTGTTTTTCACTAAACAACGAGAAAACTGATTTTTCTGAACCGGCCCAAACACTTGGAACTATTTGATCTGGGGATCAGACTTCCGGTTCTCTAATCTCAACTGTTCTAAGGTCTCAACAGAACTTAATATAAAAGAATAAATGTAAACTGGTAATGTTTTAACTGTTTTTAGTCTTTCTTCCATTCTCGATCCGGACTCAAGAACGTTATCGACTCTTCTCGTTCTTGAACGGAAACAACTGTTCACGACAAAGGGACCGACAACTTAACGTTTTTCTTCTCTTCTCCCAAACAATAAAATTGTACATTTATTTCAGTTAACAGAATTTAGACCCAAATAAGAACTCAAGTAATTTAACATATTTTTTAAATTATGGAACCTTTTAAATATTTGTATAATGTATCTGGAATTCAGGTAAAACATTTTAACAAAAAACGTTTTCCGCTTTAATACTATATATATATATATATATATATATATATATATATATATATATAATTATTTTTATTTCTGAATTACAACGTAGAAAAATATTAATTGGTTATAAATGTTTTTTATTAATTTCTCATTTTTCCGTTTCAAGATTAAAATAACATCTACAATAAAATTAACTTATTTGTTTGCATTTCTGTTATAACAGAACAGAAAACAGGGGATACCGAGTCTGGACTTTCAGTTTCTTTTTTTCGTCAACTTTTTTTTTTTTTAAACAGTTTTTCCAAACAATTGTTACACAATTCAACAAACAGTTCCTATGGATCCCAACAAACCCCAACAAACAGTTCTTTTGTGCGTCGCCACACACTGGTGGCTATACTCAAACGTATGCAGACTGACTGTTCTGCCTTATTGCTGTGTTAAGAGTAAATATTAACTGGCGTTTTAACAACTGCTTAAAATTGATTGTACACGCGCAAACTTCATGGGAAAAAGTAAAATGACTCTAGTGCAACTAATTACAAAGAAGTGTAGTTAAAAAAGTACCTGAGTAATAAAAAATATAAACCACTTATTTTGGGGCCCCTTGGGGGTGCCAAGTATAAACCACTTTTTTTAGGTCCCTTCGGGGCCCCTTGAGTCAGGGGTCCTCGGTGATCGCCGACCAGCCGACCTAGCCAGTCCGGGTCTGATTTCAATGCGAGTAACACTGACGCTGACTGATTCTATGTGAACAGGCCCTTATGCTGGGTTGGAACACTGGTCATGAATGAAGGCATTCCGAAATATTCTTTAGTTCACGAGGATGCACCTTTCATTGTATCATGTTTGTTTTTAAGCTTTTTGTGTCAAGGATTTATGGTACTCAGAGTTTTTAGTGACATTCAGAATTCATCTTCTTATCAGGAAACTACGTAGCTTCAGGAATAATTGTTTCTGGGGCGCGGTGGCCCAGTTGGCAAAAGCAGCGGGCTAGAGATCTGAACGTTCCAGGTTCGATGCTCGTCACTGCAAATTCACCGCCGTGTTCTCTAGTGGTGGCCGAGGCACGTAAAATAGGTCGTGGCTGCAATGTCCTCCAAGTTCTCAAATTTACCTCTGGAGGTGCGGGGTCAAGTGTTCTGGTCTCGTCACTTGACTCGGTTCGAAATTACGGGACTGGTCTTTTGCCCAAGTCGGACTCCGACCCTGGTGGTGCTAGTCAAAACAGGAGCCGCACCTTCATTGCCCATAGCCTTCGGGACTTGACCTGATGTTTGCTGTCTGTCAAGTGGCATAAGCAACAACAACATAACTGTTTCTTCGCTTCAGAAAAAGAGAAGATCTTCAGTGTACGGCAGTAATGAATAGCAAGGAGACATGAGATATAACGTGCGTACTCAACCATTTTTTTCTCTCGGGCCACGTGTATATGTTTGCTACGTTACGCGGGCCACGACGTAGTACACTATGACTTATCTATACTTATATATAAAGAGAGAGCGATTTTGTACGTGGAGGGTAATCTTCAGAACCACTGTACCTATTTGAAAAATTCTTTCACTGTTTGAAAGGTACATTATTCCAGATGGACATAGGCTATATATTATGTATATCTGATCAGTAGAAATAAAGTTAGGGGATTAATCCTAACAATCTCCATTGTTTCCGCTACTGTCTTCTACCGCTTTTTGTTCCGAAGATTTCAACGATCCTTATCGTGGTGCTATCGCGGTGGGCTTCTGTTTTGACGCTAGCGGTTCGAACCTAGCCGTTCTCCGGCACGCCTTTTTCTTTTAAAAAATCTATTTTAATTATTAACTAACATAAAATTAATTTAAGGTATTATTTAGGTTATTATTAAGGTAAAAAAAGATTTACAATTTATTGGCTATCAACTGGAAATTTATTGGTATAATATTTTGTTCAACCCGGACAAAGTCGGGACGGGCCGCTAGTAATATAATAAAGTAATGAATAAAACTCAAAACCTAAATGTATTCAAGCGTTTATTTAAAAATGAGTGCGATTTTAATGGTGAGACATACTTTTAACAGTTTTAAACAAATCAGCTTTATACCTGATACATGCTACTCTCAATACGTCATCAAGGTGAGAATCAGTAAGCAGATTTCTATGTACTTTCTTCATATTTCATTTTGGAATAGGAGGATTCACAAAGGTAAGTTGATGCGAACAACGTGAACAGCAAGTGACACATTTTTGTATTTTTCAGTCCCAAATTTCCGAAATTATGTTTATAAATTTACCTGCCTAATAATGAGTGTCTCGGGTCGCACATAAAAGCTTGGTTTGACCGCAGTTTGAGTACCCCTGCTCTAAACCACACAAAGCAGGTCCTCACAGTACGGGAAATGTTTCAGAGCCATGTAGCTGGGCCTTTGGAAAATCATTCGTATAAGCCGAGAATACGTATCATGTAAAAACGTATAACACGAGTTTGATTGTGCTGATTTATGATACATATGTATTTTAAACTGATGAACATTGAATTTAAATGTGTAAATTTCTCTCATTTAAATTATTTAAAGTTTTTATCGTTTATGAATGATATAATCATTGTTTTCTGTTCAGAAATTGCTGATGATCTTCATTCAACGATGAACTATTATCTGGATCGTGATTCCATCCTGAATGTTCAACCATTAAATTCAAACAATGTCGCATTACCTCCAGCGGATGAAAAGTTCAGAAATATGAGATCTTTAAACGATTCTGATGCAGAGTTTGAATCGGATGATAAAAACAATTCAAAGGGTGTAAGTTTCTACATATGTCTTGAATAATTGAATTATGAACTCGTAAGGTGTTTTCTGGCATAGTTATTTTCTGCAGTGTTACGCAGAAAATATTGTTTTAAAGACTTCGATGTCAATAAGCAGGAAATAATTAGTTTCGGTCCTTTTTGTACACCGACACAGATTTTGCCCTCATATTAAGACTTTTCCTCTTTTTTTAATCAATTGGAGGATTAGCTTAGAATTTTATTAATTCCATAAAGAATGCATCTTACACGTAGCTTCCTTTTCCGATGAAAGCTCCCGGACAGCTTAAATTTAATACAGAGCTTTCCATTTTCAAAGGCATGTTAAATGAAAAATTATTTATTTAATGTGCAAATTAACAATTTGTTCGATATATTTAAAATAACTCAGTAAAAAAATAACGACTGTTTTTGGAAAACGGATCCAAGTTTTGAGGTCGTTATTCTATCAACTGAATTATTCATGGCATGTGATGAAAGGAATTTTAAATAACTTCCTTCATATATTCCTCCTTTTTGAGAGAAGCGACTCGGTATATAGGTCTGTGCGAATTTATTCATTATTTTTTACTTAGTTACTCAAATATTGAGAACATTTAAGATGAATAATTCTAAAGTGAAGCCTGAGGTAGCCCAGTGGTAGCTAATGGGGCTTCTAGCTGGGGGTTGTCGGTTAGAATCCCGACGATGCCATTAAATGCCTCCATGTCTAGGCCGGATATGGGCACGTTAAATCTGTAGACCAGAAAGTCCTTTTATGATGTCAGAGAGGGTGGGAGAAGGTATAAGTCCACCATATGTAGCCCCTTGGAGTACTTGGTCTAAATTGGGGTGGCAGCTAATTCACCGGCAGAGATTCAATCCCGACAGACCTTGGTTGCTATGTCGGGCCCTGTCTGGAACAATGGGAATTGGAATAATTGTAATGTGCTTCGTAACGGTTATTCAACTTCCTTTCCAACGGTTGGGTGCCACTGATTTGGTTGTCAGTCGGAACCAGGGTTGAAACCCGTATCTTCAATTCTCAAAAAATTTGGAGATGCTAAACTACCATGCCGATGCGAGTAAGTGTTCTTAACTATAATTTTATACACAAACCCTTTTTGTACTTTCTTATGATGACGCCGAAATGCTGGCATTAAGATAAATATAAAACCCCCAAAGACTGGTAATGCTAGATAGAAATACAAAATTCACTTTAACAAGCATTATCGGAGCAATTATGTACTGAATGAGAGTTTCAAAGGCATCAGAAGGATGTTCTTCGAAAGATAAAACAAGGAAAGAAATTTTTACGTTTCACTAAGAGCTGTAAAGTATTTTATTTCGTCTCTATTTTTCATCTCCAGACAAAGAAGGCTGTTTTAAAGCATTTGAAATTCGTATAAAGAGATACATTGCTCGTACAATAAATTTTTTACACGGTATTTTTTCCTATCTATTGGGCTAGGAGGGTTTACTAAAACTCATTAACATAAATTGCATGTCGTGCATGCATCTATAGATGGGAATGATATATTTGTGAAAGAAAAATAATTTCAATATTTATCGCATTTACAGTGGACTTGTCGATTGTATTGTCTTTTCAAATAACATTTTCCTCAAATAAATTATCTCTGGTGTCCTCGGTCTCAAAATCTACGCCCAGATACAATTGATATCACTAAAATGTTCATTTCTTCAGTAAGTCCCATTTATAGGCTTCCCTTCAGCTAGGAATATTTTCTCTAGCTAAATGTCGAACCATTTCATTTAAACTTTATCTGAGAATTGTGGTTTTTGAACAGAACAATCACCTTTCGAACTAAGTTATGAAGACGTCCAAAGACGTAGTTATAAATAACCACTTTTCTAATAAAACTCGGATTATGAATTCTTGAAACCTCTACTGCCGAAATGTAAGTGACTTTGAATACACTGCCGTGGAAGTGGATTCCTTTTATTGCAGGAAGGTGTTTCAACGGTATATTTTTCTCATGCATGCAGAGAGTTTCATAACTTTTCCCCCAAAGTAGTCGGTATAAATTGTATCATCAAAAATAAATTCCTTTCAAGTAGTTATTTGGACCCTTTATGAGTAATAAATCGTTCTTCTTTGATAGGTAAGATTGTATCGGAAACTTTCTTCACCTAAGGAAAAAGAAAAGCAAAATGGTTTTAAACGCAGTGAATATAATGTTAGAAGAGGAGAACCATCTATCTCAAATAGAAATTGCTTAACTGCTTCTGACGAAATCCAAATAGTTCTGCCTAAAGAGACCAAAATTGTACATCTCTCGAAAGGTCCGCAAAAATATTCTGCTGCTGAACCAAAATTTGAAAATAAAGAAGAGTTTTACGCTCAAGAAAAGAGCAACGTAAGAGAAGAAAGCAACATTAAAAAGATGATTCCCCAAGGAGCTAGAGAAAGAGTTGCGACGAAAGTCACAGTATCTGATACTGAATGTTCTTCAATGATTTTAAATGAAACTTCTGCTGAAAGAAAAAATATTCCGCTTTCTCCAATAACACAGTCTCATATAGAGGTGAAAAACCTAGAGCATGGTAATGTTAAGCGGACTGTTGAACTGAGTAATCCACGAGCCATGAAAGCTGTTGAAAGGAAAATTGAAGTAAACAATTTTCCTATTACAACAATATTTAATAATCATTAAGAGGTCCATCATTATTTTATTTAAACGTGAAATAATGTAAACGATTTATCGTTGACAGTAACGTCATGTGTAAGGATACGTAATTTTCGTATTTACGAAATAGATACGAATAAATGCGAAATTTGTCGATATGAGCGAATAGATACGAAAATTATTTTTTTACTACTTTTCGGTGAAAACTCGGTGATAAACGGTTTTTTAAACAAAACTAGGTAATAATAGTAATAATTTATTAACATAATTGCTTAAGTAAGGTCATCCGCGGTTTTTAACTAAGAAAACTCACTCTCCTTCGGATTTGCGCCGAATTTAACCCGGACACTTTATCCGTACCGCAGTCGAACCTGAAAATCTAACTGTAAAAATCAACCATCAAGTTTTGTGGAACAATTTAGTATATTTAAGAACGTTTCTTGAGCGCCAAAGTCAAGGGTATTTCAACTACTTATAGTAGTCAACCAAGAGACTCCCATTGATGTTTTACAGATTTTAATTGCAACGAAATGCTGCTATCTTAACTTTGCAAAGGCTATACAAAGCCTCTATTGTCCAGTTAACAGAATAAATGCTGAGATGTCTTAGTATGTACAACATAGTAATTAATGACAGAGGGCAAAGACTTAAGGAACATAACGGGAAGACTACTACAATGTTAGCTTTTAACCAAGAATTTTGATGTACCTATTTAAGTAAGTAAAATTGCAATTTTTTTAAATAAATGTGAAATTTTTGAATTTATATTTTTTTGCGAATAAATACGAAATTTTATATATTGCATTTTTTTGGTTGCGAAATTTCGATAATTTTTCTGCGAAATTTACGTATCCCTAATCATGTGTTTTGTTAATGACGGCAGAATCCGTTTTTCGTCGGCTTTGCTTTAAGCTTAAGCTTTCAGGGAGTAGTTTAACTCATCAAAAAGACACGTTTCAATTTGACAATATTCTGAAATTTTTTTATCGAATTTCTCGACAGATATTAGTTAACAAAACTTCAGACAGAATCATCCATGTAACACATTGTAAGCAAGTTATTTTCCTACCAATTGTGACAGACATTTGAAATAAGGATTTAATAAGGGCAGAACCATATCAGTTGCTCAGCAGGATCATTACAGGATAAGAAATAAAATTTTTAGACAGTTTACCTGCTTTCACTGTTGTACATCTTATAAATGATGCTATTTATATGAAATTTATTAAAAAAAGCATTAAGTATATCTGTAGATATTTCGGACCTGAGAATATATGTGTAGAATAATATATGCGTCCAATTTTTTAGAAGCTTTTTGTAGTGTCATATAGTTATTGTTTGTTATAATACAGGAAAAAGATAGTTATGAGGAGTCTACATTGGTGTTGGATAAAGATGCTTCAAGTAAACAAGACACGAAGAAGCATGGATATATCCTTGTTGTGTGTGGAATGAACCCCAAAAATTTCAAGAAAGAAGTTGGTAAAATGCATATAATCTTATAAATCTCCATATACATTGACCATTCTTACCAATTATATTATGATAATTCAGTAAACAGTCAGATAATGTTTTGATTCCTTTAATAATATTCTCTTCATAATGCACCCTCGATGTAATATGGATCTTTAAAACCCTAGATAATCATTTATAAAATGAAAAAAAGAATCCGAGGGGAAGCTGTAGGGCCTCAGCCCTGTAGCCACCCCTCTGTAGATTTCACACATACCAGTAAGTATTATCTATACTAATATATAAAGAGAGAGCGGATTTTGTACGTGGAGGGTAATCTCCGGAACCACTGCACCTATTTGAAAAATTCTTTCACAATTTGACAGATACATTATTCCAGATGGACATAGGCTATATATTATGTATATCTGATCAGTAGAAATAAACTTAGAGGGGGATACTCTAGATTTGTGTGCACGGCCGCCATCTTGGATTTTTGCGCCAGGGTTTGGCGCATTTCGCATGGCGATAATTATTGCGTTCTGGTAAAAATAACCCAATGTCAAATTCTCTAATTTTAAGATCAAACAGTTATTTCTGATGTGATCTTTTAATTACAGTATAATAATTTTAGGTCAGATCTCGGCCTTGAACTGGAAATCTGAGTCATATTGACTATACTCAAAAGAGTAAATTATTTTTAAAACTAAGAGTCTTTTTGTTGAAAATTTTTGAATCCATTATCAGTTTTTCGTTAACTTATTAAATTTAAGTTGCTTTTAATTTTGTTTATCGATTGTCAATTAGTATACTATAATGATACACCATTTCATTTATTTGAAGTAAAAATTATCTGCCATCATTTTTTCGTATAATGTAAAATACAGTATACATTTTAAATACAATATATTTTAAAATCTATACTTATATATAAAGAGAGAGAGCGATTTTGTACGTGGAGGGTAATCTCCGGAACCACTGCACCTATTTGAAAAATTCTTTCACTGTTTGAAAGGTACATTATTCCAGATGGACATAGGCTATATATTATGTATATCTGATCAGTAGAAATAAAGTTAGGGGGGATACTGTAGATTTGTGTGCACGGCCGCCATCTTAGATTTTTCCGCGAGGGTTTGGCGCATTTCGCATGGCGATAATTATTGCGTTCTGGTAAAAATAACCCAATGTCAAATTCTCTAATTTTAAGATCTAACAGTTATTTCTGATGTGATCTTTTAATTACAGTATAATAATTTTAGGTCAGATCTTGACCTTGACCTGGAAATCTGAGTCAAATTGACTATACTCAAAAGAGTAAATTATTTTTAAAACTAAGAGTCTTTTTGTTGAAAATTTTTGAGTCCATTATCAGTTTTTCGTTAACTTATTAAATTTAAGTTGCTTTTAATTTTGTTTATCGATTGTCAATTAGTATACTATAATGATACACCATTTCATTTATTTGAAGTAAAAATTATCTGCCATCATTTTTTCGTAAAATGTAAAATACAGTATACATTTTAAATACAATATATTTTAAAGTATTTTATAATTCCAAGTTGTAGTGGATTACAAATAAATTTAAATAACTGAAGTTCAACTTTTCTCTCGCCAGGAACCTAAGTTAAAAAGTTAGTTAAGGTTAAGTTATTGGTTTAGGAAAAGGGTTTTTTTTTCTTATTTCCAACACAGCAGGATAAATGGTCAAATAATCCTTGTCCCGATTTTATTGTATGCACCAAATATTTGGTTAAGGTCAAATCTGAAGTAAAATTTCATTACCACAATGCCCTAACCCCCCCCCCCCCCCCAAAAAAAGAGGATCTGGTTACTCACCATAAATTTATGGGTTCATAATCATTTTACATTTTTCAAAGCTGAATTTTAGATAAATTTTAAATTGCAAGTTATTTAGGTGGTACGAAAATGCTGTATTTTTTTTCTAATTAACAATATATTGGCATAATATTTTGGTGATTCATTGCTATTAGTCAAAGAGTTAGGGCAAACTGAATAGATGGCATTGAAATTTTATCTGTAAGTAAAATTCATTTGACCAAATTTTTCATATGGATCATAATTTGAAAAGGTAGTTTTTAATTAAAAATGACAAAAAAAAATCTCAGTCCAACGATTAAATGATTTTTCAAAAATATTTCTAAGTTTCACAGTTTAAAAAGGTCGTTTTTATTAAAAAAGCTAAAAGAAAAACCCAAAATTTCCGATATTTGAGAATGATTTTTTCAAAAAAGTGGTTTTTATCAAAGACCAAAAATAAATCCAAGTCCAATGTTTAAATGATTTTTCAAAAAATTTTAAGTTTCATAATTTAAACAGGAGGTTTTTATTAAAAAAGCTAAAAAATTCAAAGTCCAGCGTTTTGAAAACACCGCTTAAAACACATTGGCGAGAAATTTTTCACTCCTCAAAACACGGTAAAATCACCAAGTTGGCGCAAAAAAATCCAAGATGGCGGCCGTGCACACAATTATTAAGTAACGAAATATTAATTTGAATATTATTTTAGGTGCTTAAAATAATTAAAAAAACATTCTTTACTTAAAAAATTACCTTTTTTCATTACCTTTTTTTATTTTTGTATTTTTATTTCATCTCTTACTCTAATTTTGAGATACCAATGTGTATCTATACTTCTATAATCTATCTATATATATAAAACAGTTCCGTAACTGACTCATTCATTCATTCACTGACTGACTGACATACAACGCACAGACCAAACCACTGGACCTAAAGGGCTGACATTTTGCATGGCGACTCTTCTAATAGTGTAGGGGTGCACTAAGAAAGATTTTTCAAAAATTCTTCTTAGATTTTTTTAAATTAAATTTTTAAGCTGTTTTTAAACTTTTTTTACGTTTACATTTAAAATAATACATTGAGGGTTATAAAATTTATATCACGAGAAAGATCATAAAAATTCCTTCAAAATGAAATTTTTTTCGAATTTTTACCTCCATTTCCTGATTTTTGGTGAATTTCTAAAGATTGATTTTTAGAATTTAATTTATTAAATGCTGATCACGTGATTTCTTTTTCTGGTACTTCCAAAAAATTTATCGTCACGTGCGTAACAACTAAATAAACAAAAAAATATTTTTTTTCTCTTTCCAATGCAGCAGACGATTGGATATAATAAAAAAAAATGTATATTCCTTACTATTTTTTTATAAATATATATATATATAGATAGATATATATTTTACATCAATTGTATACATTGATCATCGCATTTATTATAAATATATATATTTTTTGGCATAAATTGCATACGTTGACCGTTGTATTTAATTTGAATGTACTCCGTAGCGAAGCGCGGGTTTTCAGCTAGTATGTAATAAAATTGGACGCATATAACAAAAAAATACGTTACGATCTTTGATAAACAACTTTATAAGTTATCTGTCTTTTGAGAATTTCTATTGTTATTTTACTCTGATGTCGTACGAATGTATTCTTAAAATTAATGTGTTAATTAAATAAAAAAAAAATTCAGGTAGTTTCTTCTGACGAAACTACCACGGGTTATTAACATAGGATTACTTGCCGTTGCTTACCTCTTTAATGATGTATGTATGTGTTACGTATAATATATATATATATATATATATATATATATATATATATATATATATATATATATATATATATATGTGTGTGTGTGTGTCAGTGTCAAAATTTTGACTCATTTTGGTACTTTTCTGTCTGTTTACTGCTTGTCCAAGCGATACAGACTGGGTTTGGCGCGCTACCAAAATTATAACTCGCGACGACGGACGGTTTTAGCGTCTGAAATTTTGCTTTCTGGAGGACCGTTATGGAGGAACCTAATCCTACGTTAAAAAAACACTCCCCCTGATTTCATCGGGTTGAGTTTTAAACTCATATGCACAGGGTAGAGAAGTCAAAGGAGATTTTCCTTATGGTTGAAAACTGAATCCAGTGGTATCAAGTGATCTCGATACTGATTCCTAGCTGTTTTTTAACTTTAAGAAACAGCTAGGCTACTGTATGTCATTGGCTACTGTAGCCAATGACCCTCACCCCTTCTACTGCCTTAGGTAACGATAGACCCTTAATTTCTCGACATTTATAAAAGGTGGCCCATTATAGGTGCATTTACCTTAATAATTATATTAGAGACTAAAAATATTTTATTTTTTCGAAAATGTTCATGAGTTTTGGAAGAAAATGATAGAAATATAGAAATATATAACCATATGTTTTATATGCCATGCCATATGTTTTGAATGTCGCCATACTGTGGCATCCAAACTCTGGTTTTGTTTGCTTCGTTTTTCCCAGTGTGAAACCGCGGTTAGGAGTTCTTAACTATTCCTGTTGTTTTCCTACTCTACGCAAACGCGTACATTCATACGTACGTATTAATGAATTTGTAAAACATGAAATTTATTTTCATCTAAATAGAATACGTATTTACCTTTTTTAAGTTCAATATAAACAACGAATCAATCAATGTGAAAAACTAATGCACGTAACACTTAAGGATTACTTGTTTCTCTAAGTATATGTTACAGTTTTAATATACAGTTATTATTATAGAATTTTTTCCATGCTTTCGCACTTTATTTTGCATCGTCTTTTGCCGATAGCCAAGACAGATATAAACGTAATCAGAAAAGAAGGAAAATAATTTGATTCTTAGTTGAGGTTATAATATTTAATAAAGTACAACTAGCCCCTTTTTTTATTGAAAAAGTAAAGAAGGATATTTAATTTCACTGAATGTTTAACTTCAATGAATGCTTCACAATATTATTAGAAATCAAGTATTTAACCATGTCTCCGTTCTGATTTTTAACGCTCAGGAGGGGAAGTATTGATTTTGGACTCAAAGGTGAACAGATGGACCCCCTTGAAGAGGACACCTGAGCCAAGACATAACCACTGTGCAGCATGTCTTTACAATGCCTTGTATGTTGTAGGTAGGTGACACCATTTCGTTTTCATCCTTACGGCTTGAACCGTAGATATTTTGATGAAAATGCAAGTTGTAAGAATTTTTCAACTGTTAACATTGGGGACTTATCTATGCAAAGACAAGTACAAAAAACATATGCAAATCAAGCCCGAGTACCTGAAGCTCAGAATGTGTAACAGGTATGAGTTCTCGAATCTCTTTCAATTTCAGCACTTGTTTGTTATGTCTCATTAACTAAAATTTAAGAAGTGTAAATCGAAACGTGATAAATATATAATATTAAATAAATTTGATTGAACAATAAATCAAATGCTTGGGCTATTTTTTTCTAAACTATACATATTTTGAAATACGGTAGTGTAAAATATAAGTAACAGTCATTATTCTATACATGTGTTATGAAAGTAAACATGAGGTATTTTATATCATTTTGTTGAATTCGAAGCGAATATTTGCATCGCAAAGATTTGACGTTGAGTTCGCATCTTTATTCTTTGAGAAAAAAAATATTTTGCCTTTTCAGAGGTTTTAAAGTAAATAGATGCAAAAAGTAGGCAGCTTATTGTGGCATCAGTAGGGAGGAGTTCTCACTTGGTTTATTCTTTAAAATAAAATTAATGTATTTTGGGGGTACGATAGCGGATACTAATTATGGGTAAATAAATACTACGACTATATATATATATATATATATATATATATATATATATATATATATATATATATATATATATATATATATATATAGCCGGGGTAACCTAGTGGTTAGCGCGTCGGGGCTCAGTACGAAGGAAGCTATCGAAACTCGTCAAACGTCATTAAATGTTCTCAAGTTTGCACCATTTATGGGCATGTTAAATCTGTGGGCGGGAAAGTTTGTAGTGTTCCTCTGTGAAGTATGTACAGGGGGGGGGGAGGGTACAAGCCCCCTAGATGTCGCCCCTGGAGCGTGCTCCGTCAAAGTTATAGCTGCACTCGGGATATATATTGACTGACCTGAATGGTGATCGCATTTAACAAGAAGTCAACAAATCATTGCGGTGTATGAGGGAATGTCTTTGGACAAATGCCGGCATTTAATATATACGAGTATATATATATATATATATATATATATATATACACACACACACTCTTAGACAAAAAAAAAAACGACGCACCAAGAAGGAATAATGCAAATTGAACACAAGTTGATATGCATACAGGTTTTGACGGAAAAGGTAAGATTTTAAAGTTTGGCGGCCATTAAATGAACATGTGACGCTGCAGCGCATCTTAACTGCGCAACTAGTATGATATTAAAGAGAAGAAATTTCGATTCTCGGTCATAAATTCTTTGCGAATTTCATTCCGTGTACTCAGGTAGATAGTAACTATGTCTCGCATATAGGTGCGTGAACAATATGCGCAGATGTCAGCATTTGAGAGAGGACGTGTAGTTGGGCTCAAATAAGCCGGTTGGTATAATCGGCGAATTGCTCGACATTTGGATATGAGCGATACCACTATTAGACGATATTGGCAGAATGGGTTAACCATCGCCAAACACAGCGTCAAAAAGGAAGTGGTCGGCCTAGAGAAACAACAGAACGTGAGGACCAAGCAATCGTCAGAGCGGCCCTCGCAGCCCCAGATTCACCATTATCATCGATCGTACGTGCAACTGGTGCTTCAGTGACCGCAAGAACCATTCATAGGTGGCTCAGAGAAAAGGGGCTCAGCTCACGGCGCCCCTTGCGCCGACTTCCGTTCACCTCTGTACACCGACAAGCCCGTTTGCAGTAGTGTCGGGCCCATTCGACCTGGAATGTCACTGACTGGAGGAGAATTGTCTTCAGTGATGAATCCCGCTTCGAATTTTGCCCCGATGACCAGCGAATACGTGGCTAGAGAAGCCCCGGACAGTGGTGGGATACCAACCTTTCTGTCTTCCGCCATACGGGCCGACAACCAGGAGTGGTGGTCTGGCATGCCATTTCATTTCATAGCAGGACTCCTTTGGTTGTCATCAGCGGCACCCTTACAGCACAGCAGTACGTCGACGATATTCTACGCCTCGCTGTGTTGCCCTTCATATCACGCCATCCTGGGCTTACATTTCAGCAAGATAATGCCCGCCTTCATAAGGCGAGAGTTTTTACTGCTTGTCTTTGGGCTTTCCCAACGCTACCTTGGCCAACAAGGTCGCCGGATCTCTCCCCCCAATGAATACGTTTGGAGCATTATGGGCAGGGCCCTCCAAGCAGCTCGGGATTCTGACGATCTAACTCGCCAGCTGGACTGAATTTGGTACGATATCCCGCAGGAGGGGCATTCGCCACCTCTATCAATCAATGCCAAGCCGAATATCTGCTTGCATAAGGGCCAGAGGTGGACCAACGAGTTATTGACTTTTTCACTTTGCGAAGCCCTTTGTCTTGAATGGCATTCAATTTTTTTCAAGTTGTAATCATTTGTTTTTCTGTACATGTACATCACATCTACCGATTTTCGTCGCATTCGGATAACTCCTTGGTGCGTTTTTTTTCCGTCGAAAAGTGTATGTGTATGTATGTATCTATGTATGCATATATATAATATATTTATTTATATAGCTCCTGTCCAATATTATCATTAATATTGATGCGATATATCACAAACTTACGTGCTAAATCTATACCAACTTTAAAAAACTGTGTGACGGAATAAATTAAGGAAAAAATTAAATATTACGATTTTGGCGCCGTCACAGTGTTTTGTTTATCTGATATTAGGACTGAGAGATTAGCGGAATAAAGTTTTAAAATGGTGGAGATCTATTCATTTGAATGTTTAGGTATGGTAAGTTGCGGTATTCGGTTGTAATCTGGAAGAACTCAGTTTCAACGCCAGGTAGCGCTTGGGAATTATTTCTTATAATAAACTAGCGGTCCGTCCCGACTTTGTTCAGGTTGAACAATTATCTATCTTAAGAAGATATTAGGTAGGTATAATTTATTTTAAAACTTCATGGTATACAACATTTTTTGTTTCGTTTTTCTGAGGTTTTAAAATAAATTGATTATCCGCATTTCCTGACCTAGAGAGATCAACATATAATTGTCCATGAGTAAAGCAATCTTCCCGTAAGTCATGTTCAATATATTTGTATGTTTGACCTTGGGATTTGTTGATGGTGATGGCAAAAGAAATTTTTATTGGAAACTATAACGTCAGGCACTGAATTGTGTCCGGTTCGAACCGCATGCCGATTTTGATACGATTCAGCCCCATAGCCTATCCGCTACAAAGTCCACACACAAAAAAATACGAAAAAAGCACCAAAAATGTAATTTTTATTAAAATTAAAAATTCAAATATCCGGCTACGTCAGGCACTGAATCGTGTCCGGGGCCACCTTCGTGCCGATTTTCGTACGATTTGGCCCCATAGTCTCGCTGTTATCGAGGACAGCCGCAGAAGCTGTCGGAATAAGCAACTTTTAGGAGCAAAATCATTATAACATTAATAAAAAAATTCCGGGGCCCGATTTTCAAAAAAAAATATATGCCTATGTTTTAATCTGAACTATCAACTATATCTATACAAAATTTCAGCTCACTTGAAGCAATACCAATACTTTTTCACTTATAAAGGAACAAACATAGGCCTATTCGAAATAATCAACTAATTTCACAGTTTCAATGAAACACACTGATTTTTGAGTAAAGTTCAATAATTTAAGTTCTATTTACGCAAATTGTGCATGAAATTGTGCATAAATTCAAAAGCATAAAGTTTATAGGTTAAATAAAGTTCTGTAATATTATACCAATAAATTTCCTGTTGATAGCCAATAAATTACAAATCTTTTTTTACCTTAAATGTCCAATAAAAAGCGTAGTTCCAAATGTAATTTTCTTCAATAAACCCTTAAACGTAGCCAATTTCAAAAATCTTTTTTGTATTTATCAACACCTCCTCCACTTGACTCTTTAAAATATTAAATGTTTTACTGATAATAAATGAAAATGTAGTTTGATGTGTTGCTATGGTTACTTGACTATGGTTGACAAAGAAAATTCAAATGTCAAATGTTTTACTGATAATAAATGAAAATATCGTTTGATGTGTTGATATGGTTACTTGACTATGGTTGGCAAAGGAAAAGTAGTAAAGCAGGATGAAGCATAAGCTCAACATTTAGGCCCCTAACTTTCTTTCTACTGATCAGATATACATAATATATAGCCTATGTCTATCTGGAATAATGTACCTTTCAAACAGTAAAAGAATTTATCAAATAGGTGCAGTGGTTCCGGAGATTACCCTCAACATACAAAATCCGCTCTCTCTCTTTATATATTAGTAAAGATTATATCATTTGCAATCATTTTTTTAAGGTGGCTGCAATCCCGAAGAAACAATAAATAAGAATCGTTATGTTGCCAAGCGTTCTTGCTTCAAACTGGATTTACGAGACTTCAAATGGCGGATTATGAGTGAAATGAGATACTGTAGATATGATCACGGTCTAGCTGTTTATGATGGGAAGCTATATGCCATCGGAGGACAAGACGAAAATGGAAGGTTCGTTTTACTTAGTGAATACCATGCAAACACAAAACTCAAAGTTTACTAATGGTTTCTTATAAAGTCTTTTTTTTTACAAACAAAAAAAAAACTGATTCGGAGTTAATTTTATCATAACCATGACACATTATTTTAATTCATTTTAATTGCAGACTAATTTTTGCATGTATTAGCTATGTCCTGGAAATCCCGAAAATGTTCTGGAATTTTATTTGTATTTTTAAGGGCTCTAAAATATTCTGAAATGCGACGAAAATTTCCAGTAAATCCAGTACATTTTCTGTCAAATCAGGAGTTTGGATTTTTCACAATTTATTTTAATCTTGGCATGGCAGGAAAATACTTTTATATTTTCTAAGTTTATTTTTTTGTTCTTCTCTAGAAGGTTTTTATTCATCCACTATTTATATAGAATCAATACCGATGTAATAAATGGTCTTTGGTTTAGTCACATGGTACTCCGCCTCTTTTGTTATGGCGAAAGTAAGGCTTATGTCATCATTTGCCCTTCTGTTTAAATCGGCGTAAAGTTAAAGTATGTACTTTTCAAAGTGTCTTTGGTCTTTATTATAAGAGTGAAAGTATAAAGTGTGAAACGTGGGTTTCAGATGTTGAGCTTTATACTGAGCTAGATCCTGCAATTGCCTATTGAATCATTCGTTGTTCATAACTTAGGAAGACTTCAACATTTCACTATTGCTACCTAAATGAAAATTTATTTCAAGATACCTTAGTTAAATATTTCAAGGCATTTATATCTCAATTAGAATACGTTGTCAATATTTTGAGAAGTAACTTCTCTTTGTTCGTCAAAAAATGCTTTTGACTGCAATATTTTTGTTTGATTTGTCATCTTATAAAATACTCGTACCCTTTCACTTTTGACATTTCCGCATCAGCAACGTTCATTTGAAAGTTTTGCCATTTCTCTCTTTTAGTGGAATGATGTAAGTAGTGGAATTTGAAAGAATCGGTCACCATCCATCTAATTTCAAAGATGAACATACGTCGGAACATTATTAAAAACACCTATGACTTGGTAACATGTGGTCCGAGTTTAACGAAATTTGTTTTATTATTTTTCTGTCTTCTTTACTATCCCCTCCCCACTTCCCACGTGAGTGTGAGCTCTGTGACCTAAAAGTTGTGAAGGTTAGGACGTATAATTCAGAATAAGTATTTCACCACTTATTTTCAAGATAGTTAAAATTTTTTCAAAAATAAATTATACGCAAGCTTTATTAGTAACTAGCTGAAAACCCGCACTTCTCTACGGAGTACATTCAAAGTAAATACAACGGTCAATGTATGCAATTAATGCCAAAAATAAATAAATAAATATATATATATATATATATATATATTTATAAAAATATCGTAAGGGATATTTTTATAGACAAAATAATGTAGAAGAAAATATTCAAATTAAATCTAATATAAATAATACTAAAGAATATAGTACAGTTTGTAGAACGTTTCTTTTAATGTATTTTAATATTTTTTTGGATAATGTCCAATCGTCTGCCGCATTATCAAGAAAAAAAATATTTTTTTTTGTCTATTTAGTTTTTATGCACGTGACGATAAATTTATTTAAAGTGCCAAAAAAAGAAATCACGTGATCAGCATTTAATAAATTAAATTCTAAAAATTAATCTTTAAAAATTCACCGAAAATCAGTAAAGGGAGGCAAAATTTCGCAAAAGATTTCATTTTAAATGCATTTTTATAATCTTTCTCGTGATATAAATTTTATAACCCTCAAATTATTATTTTAAATGCAAATTTTAAAAAAGTTACAAAAAACAGCTTAAAATTTAATTTTAAAAAAATCTAAGAAGAATTTTTCAAAAATCTTTCTTAGTGCACCCCTACAGTATAAGAAGAATCGCCATGCAAAATTTCAGCCTTTTAGGTCCAGCGATTTCGTCTGTGCGTTGTATGTCAGTCAGTGAGTCAGTTACGGAACTGTTTTATATACAGGGGCTCCCAAAAGTGTTCGTACACTTACGATTTTCAATGAAATAGGGGTCTATCCATTAATTAAAATAAATATTTCAGAATGGGTATTTAATAATATGATCTATAATTTATTCTTCACAAAACTTCATGAAATATTTTGAAAACATAGTAAAACTTTATTTTTACGAAACCAGTAATCAAAAAGTAACAAAAACTTTACCTCACAAAAGTCATCGTACACTGAAATATTTTCGGAAAAATTCATAATAAAAATTATCGCCTGGCGCTTTATTTTTATTTTTGAATTGTGGTGGCATTTAAAATATCGTTTGGCTTTAATTTTTGCTCGCCTACTCCGTAATATTCTATTTATTATTTAAAAATGGCTCGTAGTCGAAAAGAGACTACAAACAGTATTCGAAAATTGATTATTTTTCATCATAGTAGTGGAAAATGAGTTCGGAATATTGCTAAATTACTTAATTAATCCCATTCTACTGTGCAGTATGTGATAAAACGCTTTAAAGAAGAAAATTGGACCGAAAACATGGTAAGAAAACGCCGTTGGCAAAGTTAACAAAACGTGATCAGAGATTTAAAATTAAAAACTTTGTGAAAAATCCACATTTGAGTGCTGTAAAAGATTCTGCAGAATTTAATGAAACATTTTCAACTTCAATTTCACCTGAAACTGTTCGACAAGTTCTCAGAGCAGCTGGATTACATAGGCGTTCTGTCCGTAGAAAATTTTTTGTGAGTGAGAAAACAGAAAGCTTAGGCTTTCCGTCTTACTATCAATGATAAATAAGCCCAAAAAGTATTGGAATAATGTCTTATTTGCCCATGAAAGCAAGTTTTAACAGTTTTGGTTCCGATGGGCGTATAATTGTTTGGAGAAGGAAAAATGAGGAACTTAATCACACGAACTTAGTAGGGACAGTTAAGCATGGCGGTGGAGGCGTCTTTGTGTGGGGGTGCATGTCACCATCAGAACTAGGTAATTTGGTATTTATTGATGGCATAATGAATGATGCTGTTTATATAAATATTTTAAGAGACAATTTAAAATTATCAGCCCAAAATTTGGGTATTGGAACCAACTTTGTTTTTTATCAACATAGCGATCCTAAGCACACGGCTCTCAACATTCGCCTCTGGTGTCTCTATAATTGTCCACAAGTTTTAAAAACACCACCTCAATCGCCAGATTTAAACCCAATAGAACATGTATTTGGATAGAACTGGCGGTTCGAGTACGAAAATACGACATTCACACGAAAAGCGAACTAAAAGCAATTATAATGGAAGAATGGATGAACATTGATGCAAAAATTACAAAAGAACTAAAGCAATCTATTCCCAGACGTTTAAAAGCTGTTGTGGATGGTAAAGAATATCCTACTAAATATTAATTTAACGAAAAATAAGATTAGTTACTAATATGTAGAGATTTTTTACAAGTGTACGATAACTTTTGTGAGATAAAGATTTTGTTACTTTTTGATTACTAGTTTCTTAAAAATAAAGTTTCACTATGTTTTTAAAATATTTAATGTAGTTTCGTTAAGAATAGATTATAGATCGTATGATTAAATTCCCATTCTGAAATATTCATTTTAATGAATGGTTAGACTCCTATTTCACTGAAAATCGTAAGTGTACGAACACTTTTGGGAGCCACTGTATATAGATTATTCAAAAAATCAGAATAAGGCACTATAATTTAAATTTTTTTTCTCTTTACGTTATAAAATATGTAATAAAAATACGCAACTGATACTAGCGTTACATTTCATTTGATCTTTTTCTGCAGACTACAGAAATCTGTAGAAGTTTATGATCCTAGACGCAATCGCTGGAGAGGTCTGCCGTCGAATATGTGCTGCGGTCGAAAAGCCATGGGAGTTGCTACTTACGCCGATCGCATATGGATCGTTGGAGGCCTCATTGAGTCCGGAAAAAATGGTCAGCTGCAAGCCATATCTCACGTAGATTGCTACCATCCTAGAGAGAGAAAGTAAGAGAGTCGAAACACACCTTTCAGGACTCACTTCGTTTCTTATCAACTGTAATCGCAGCTTTTTTTTTTTTTTTCCCCGCTGAGGCTTGGGCACTTGTTCTTAGACATTCGAACTGTACACCGCGGAAATTGATGACTACTTTTTGTCTGTGAGCACCATACAGGTGTGTCACCGTTTCTCCCTTGGTGGCACCTCAATTTTAGATCGAGCACCCTCGGGGCGACATCTGGGGAGCTCGTACCTTTCTCCACCCACTGACCACGTGAAAGGAGCATCTATTGACCTGTTAAAAATAGAAATATTTTATGATAAGATGAGAGAAAATTTAAACACATTAGACCATCTGTTGTACTTTAGTTGTACATTTTCACAGTAATACAGGATCTCCTAAAATCCTATGCTCTTTAATTAAAATAAATGTTAAACTAACTTCCGCAGCTCGTCATTGAGCTTCCCATAAATTTAATCTATTTGTATTTCCCCAGGGGAGAGAGAATAAAAGGCCGTTTTTCTGAAGTAGTGTTTACGGCTGATAATACGTCGTTTACTAGTAATGGATTTACGATTCAGAGTTTCATGCTTACTCCACACCAACGGCGACAGCAACGAAAGACAGACACATTTTGCCACCTGTCTCTGTGGCTGTCATAAAAGCCTTCACACCGCTAAGAGACGGGGGAGAAGAGGCAATTTATTTGCGCATGCGCATAATCTTCTCTTTCTAATTGGCTGTCGAGCATGGCGGCAGAAACAAAAGTTGAAAATTTCCAACTTGATTCCGCAGAAACCAGAGACGGAGACGAACCGGGGGAGTGAAAATTTGTTTGTAATACGCATGCGCGACAACGGAGATACATGATTTTCGTCTCCGTCGCCGCTGGTGTGGAGTAAGCATCAGTGTCATCGCTAGTAACTGTTGGCGAAATGATAGGGAGAAATTCTCAGGGATGTAGAGAAGAGGAAGAAAAGATATTTCAAGTTGTTTCTACTTTTTTAGTTTTTGAGATTTTGCCGCTTTCAGTAGAGTAAAACCGTAGCATGGAATATTTTGAATAAGAATATTCAAATATATGTAATAACACTCAACAATGCATTCTTGGGAGTACACTTCACAACTTTCAACAAATTTAGAAATTTTTTTAAAAAAATTATTCAGAAAAGAGTTAAAGACAGTAAATTTCAGATATTACACCGTATTATTTCACTAAGATACTAAATTTATCGCAAATTTTGTAACGATCTTTAAAGGAACTTACTAACGTTTAATACTTTACGTATTGTAACCTGGAAATTTTTAAAAATTTGAAAAGTAAGTGCTTTAAAAATGCAGTTTGCTTGATGGATAATGAGCAGCTCCTGTTTGTTTCTTCTTGAGCCATTTTTCTCAAGTAGTGTTTACAGCAATGTTTTACACGGAATTTTTTAACTGGAGATTTCTACGGTCAAACTGAAATTTCATTAATATACTGGTCAAAGTGTTTTTGCCCTTAGGTTCCGATTACACAACATAAATAGCACTCCACCGTACTTGCTCATGAATGAAGTCTTCTATTGTTGTTGTGTTGTTGCTTATGCCCCTTGATCGACAGCAATATCAGATCAAGGCCATTATAGGCTATTGAGCTGAATGATGCGGCTCCGGTTTTTAAGTTAGCACCACAAGGGTCGGAGTCCGACTTGGCTAACGGACCGGTCGCGTAATTTTGAACCGAGTCAAGTGACGAGACTGGTACACTTGACCCCGCATTTTCAGATGTAAATTTTTGGAACTTAGAGGACATTGCAGCCACGACAGATTTTACGTGCACCAGCCGCCATTAGCGTACACGGCGGTGTATTTTGTCAGCGACGAGCCTCAAACCAGAGACATTCAGATCACTGGCCAGCTGCTCTTGCCAACTGAGCCACCGCGCCCCATTGAAGTCTTCTAAATGTATGAATGGATACTAATATTTCAAGAAACAAATTTTGAATTAGGCTACAAAAATCTCATCTACATCGTTAAAGATGCAACTGTAGATTCAAATTCTTAAAATGGTTGAATTTTTCCCGAAATTGTTTGTCTCATCCTGATTTGAAATGGGTTCTATTTTATGATACTTTAGCTGATACCTTTTTAGTATCAGCTTACTTCTTGTCAGTAAGTTTCCATATTAATATTAGTAAAAAGAAGGACAAAACGTTTGATTACACTGAAACTTCCAAATTATGTTAGATCAGATTATCCGTGCTTTACAAATGTAAAAGGCTGGAAAGGAACTACTATTTACAGAAAAGAAAATACAATCGCCGGTAATATAGAGGCTTCATCCTAAATAAAAGAATGAAAATACGAATTTTAGATTTGTTTTAATCCAACCCTATTTAAATCAATGTATAGATTTTTTCAAATCTCTGAATACTTCCCTTTTGTACGATGTACAAGGCAATTTTTAGATTTTCCGTGCACAGACTAACATTAGTTAGTTCGGATAATCTAGGTTGAGAGTAATTTTCATAAGTAATGCTGCAGCTGACGAGGCCCATGGATACAACCAGTGAGGAAATCGTAAGCCGCAACCTTGAGCATGACTATTATGTAATTCATGTGTAACGCCTTGTTCACGTTGCTTTCAAAGCGTAGCTCATCGATAAAAATTTTAACCAATCACAGACCTCATTTCATTGACCACATGATACGTCAAACATCTCACAGGTCATGTCAACAATCTCGGCGCCAACGGAGTAAGGGCCTTTCACATAGAATCCGTCAGCGTCATGCGTTAAAGATTCCGTTGGCGCTGAGAAGAGAAACGGTTCACATTGCTTCCGTTATAGAAGCGTCAAACGCATCTGATTGGCTGACGGCCGTTGTTTTATACTCGGTGTAAACAGGTTCTCTTCTCAGCGCCAACAGAGCCTTTAACGCATCACGCCGACGGATTTTATGTGCACAAGCACTAACGCTGTGGAACAAGCACTAACGCATCGCAACGCAACTCTCCGGATGCAACGTGTACAAGTCCTGAAATGGAAGAAGTACGTAATATTTCTGCTTAAGTTTGCAGCTGACGATCCTGGAACTACAGTAGACCGAACAGGTGTGCTGCCCATAAGCAGCTTATCTGTTCGGTTTATTGTAAGTTAAGATTCGAATCCCTAATCGAGAGACGAGATTATAAAAATGTAGGAAAACAGACAGAACCTGCACTCGTTTTCTAATAAAAGCGTCAATTACGGCCGCTCTTCCTCAGTAGATATGAAGGGGCATATTTTGCTCAGCTCAACCCGAATCTTAACTCATAATGTAGAGCAGTGGTTTTCGACTAGCTATACGCGAATCATAGTAATGAGTAGCACCTTAACGCATCTTCAATGTACTATTAAATGAAGCTCCCCCCCCCCCTTCTGACAATCAAAACTGAGCGTAACAGAGCAGGGGGAGTTATTTGAATTAAGTTACGAAAGAAACATAAAATTTAAAACTAAAGAAGTTAAAACTGACTCACAATGTTGCATAAAAACGAATATCCTCATTCAACATGAAAGGATTTTTTTTTCGTCATATTTGGTGCAATTTTCCCCTACTTATGCGAATTAAGCTTTTCTGCATTAACAACTATTAAATAAAACAAGAGACTAAAATTAGGAAAGAATGAAAACACTATATGTATAATTATTTATATTACATGTAATCAGAGCTCCTTTATCTCCTTGTAATAGGTGGTATTTCAATCTTTATTCACTTCCTGAACCCCTGTGTTTCTGCAGTCTGGCTGTATGGCAAGATAAATTGTATTGCCTGGGTGGCATGGTTCGCACAAACGACGAGAAAACTCAAGCTACAAACGAGGTTTGGTTCGTTCATAGTGGCAATCAGCTGTGGGAGAAGGGCCCACGTCTGCCTGAACCACGAATGGGAGGAGTAGCAGTGATTTTGAGTACGTTACTTTTAAATTTTATAATGGTAGATCTCTGGGGAATGGGTCACTTAACGAGCAGGGTTCGGTGAATGATTTAAGAAGGGCTCTTTTTTCAAGAGGAGTGGAAAGTGGCAAAAGTGAATGTTAACGAGATCTCATACACTTTTCCTGGCCAAACCCCACCATTTGGTGGAAAGGGGATTGTAGCCAATCGTCTTCCACTCATCATGAAATATCGACATGTGGTCCATGGAAGAGCTGTCGATGTTCGAACAACAGGTGTCTTTTTCTGCTGATGGGAGATGGTTTAGCATGGGAAAAGGCAAGGGTTTACTAGAGCAGTGGCGTAGCGAGCATAACTGGCGGACGGGGCACGATACCTTTTGGGCACCCCTCCCGAAAAATATATAGTAATAGAATATATAGAATTTGTTAAAACGATAGACCATTTGGCGGCCCTCTGCTAGTGGCGCCCGGGGCATGATAGACCCCCTTGCCCCTCCCTCGCTACGCCACTGTACAAGAGACAAACGGAGAGAAATACACAACTTCGACTAATAATTGACAAGAAATTTTCAACTCTGACAAATGGAATATTGTTTGCCTTGATTTGCTCCTTAATTTAAAATGTTTAAATGTTTTCTTAGATTTTTCTCTAAGTTTCAAATTTGTTACTAAACAAGACATCTCTCATGTATTTATTAAACTTTTAAACTACATTTAAAAAAAAAAGGTTAATGGATTCAAGTTAAGAGAAGATATTTGACAGATAAAATAGGAGTTTGACGAAATTTTTAAAAATTCAAATTGCTAGAAATTTGAAATTTTTTAAAGGTAATGAAAGAAATTAGTAAAATGCACTTAATTTATCAGTAAAAATCATTATTGTACATAACGTTCATTGGAAGAAAATAACGAAATAATTTTTTCTCTATCAGTTTTCATTTAAGGAGTGATACTTAAACTCCCTTCATATATTTTGCTGTACACCTATATTTTATGAGTACTGAAAATAGATGTAAATATTGATTAATCTTCATATTACTTACATGAAAAAATAAATAAAAATGCATTTTTAGATAATTTTGATTATTTTTTCTGATGTTTCATATACCAAAATTTTAGCTTGCAGAAATATCGTACCGTGTTAAAATTCCAATATTAGAATTAACAAAACATAACAAACCAAAAACAATATTTATGGAAGCACTGCGAAAATGTTTAGCATTGGTGCTATAGTTTGATATAGATTTACGTCAAATTAATTGTTCTGCCGTCTCAATTGATTGCCTTACATTGGCCAGGATTAATGAGTTGAGTTAACTCGTATCTCATTTCACCCTTAAGTTGATTAAATCGATTTATTTGGATGGATGGTAAAGTAAGGTTAGTTTGAAACTATGACTATCTTGACGTTTTGGTGGTGTTTTCAAGAAAACTTTGAAAGAGATGCGAATCTTGTAGACACTATTTTCAGAAAATCGAATTGCAAAATATTACAAATCGATTTTAAAACATTTTTGAAACTTCTTTTGTTTTCTGAATTTTAGGAGACAACTTATACTTTTTGGGTGGATTTGATCCTGGTAGTGACTTGAACAATCAAAATGTCCACTTTTTAACTCCAGATGCAAAATCATGGGTTACTGGACTACCACTTCCTTCTCACCTCTTTGGAATAGCTGCAGTTAGTTTCTCTACAAATTAGAAAATGACTTGTTACTTATATTAAAAAATTGTGATATTCATGTACATTAGGGATTTCAATAAAGATACTTTACATTAAAAAAAATGTCATGAGCATTTTTTTCAATTATTTTTTGCATCTGTAGTTATGTATATTAAATGATTTAAGGGGACTCACGACCCTTAAGTCGAGGAAATAAGGCATATTTTCGTACTTTTCGACTGTTTGTAACAATTTAAATTTCTCCCAATTTTTCCAAATTTTATGTATATGATAAATTGATATATTTATTTAAATAAAAAAATTTTCAACTCTCAAAATAATTTTAAATAATTTTTTTTAAATGCTTTAGATATACCTTGTTTTTTTAAATATTTTTATTGTATGCTGGCTTGCGCGCAGAACTATAAAATTAATTTTACACTTAAATGTATAATTCTGTTTTATATTTAAAATAAATAATTCAAAATACAATTTAACATAAAACATTCAACATTAAAATATTTTTTCAATTTTTTAAAACTGCTCAAAATATACTTAAAATTTCCTGAAATTTTTGCACTAATTTACCCCTGAAAAAAATAACAAAATATGCAGTGATTGCAATAATTCTAGTTCAGACGCAATAAAATAACATGATTCTGCAGTGATAAAAATTTCATGGAATTATGTTTCATAGTTTTTTAGATATCAGTTGCGGAATGATGCAAAATTACATTTTGAGAAAAATGAATTTAAAATTTTTCTTACCATAAACATGATCAGTAATTAAATAATTAGAATATCAATATCTCCGGAACTAAGCGGAATATTTTCATACGATTTGCTTTATTTTGTTCAGAAATATTCAGGCTTTAACATATATTTTTTTCAAAAAATATAATGTTTTAAAGATTTAAGGGTAGTGAGTCCCCTTAATTTGGATAAGAGAAAGCTAAGTGTGTATAACTCATTTTTAGAATGTCTGAACTGGTAAAGCAAAATCCTGGAATTTTTAGCAGACCAAAATTTTTATTGAATTTATGATTTATTAGTGTACTGCCATAAAATGTAAAATAATAGTATACATTAGTAAAAAGTCACTAAGAACTTAAAGGACTTCTTCGATATTTCATGCTTAAACTGAAAATTTGTTTGCCCGATTAAGTGTCGATAGTATTGTCGATTCCAACAATCAACCGCCACATGCGAAATTGTAACCCGCATCCTTTAACATCATTTTACCTTGTAATCTAAGGCGTTCACCTTCATCGTAGTTTCTCGACTACTGCTTCATTCTGTTGAACGCGGGTACATGTTCAAAGTGCGTATTGCATACTAATGTTTATTTTTTATTGATGTCGATGTTTTTCGTAATGTGAATAAACGTTATTGCCTTTTTATCAACTTTCTGGTTATTGAGTCGTAATTTAGAAGATATCTTCTTTCTTTTCCATCCACTAAGCTTATATTAGCTTTTTAAAAATAAAGTTATACGTATTAACATAGCTCATAATAATCGTACTCAAAAGCATTTTATAAAGTAACATACAAAAGATCAAACACCCTAAACTCCTATAGCATGCTACACCATTTACACTGGTGTAAGAAATTAAGAGAATTTGCAGACTTGGCCAATTATCTCTAGAACTACTGTACCGATTTTAATGAAATTTGATATGTACATACATTGATACAATGAAAAACAAATAACCATTCAATAATTGTAAAACACACGCATGATCGTGCGTACCACTCGTTGGAGTCGGAAGGTATGAAACAGCGGTTGCAGAATAAACAAAAAAAATGGGTTAATAGATGGTGTTACTTTGCAGCAATCGGTTAATTTCAAATTGTAACAGCAAAAATGAGTAACCACCAACGTTTAGAGGATGGAATGAGGTGGCGAATTGTGGGGAGGCTAGAAGCAGGCCAATCTCAAGTTCAAATTTGCAGAGAGTTCAATTTAACGCCCAGCGTCGTGTGTAACTTATGGAAACAGTTCCAGGATACCGGATCCATCGAGAGAAAGCCTGGGAAAGGTCGTCCAAGAGCCACGACGGCCAGAGAAGATCGCCATTTGTCGATTATAGCGAGGCATAACAGGAGTGCTACAGCTTCTCAGCTCTCTCGTGACTTGAATGCAGCAACAGGATCCCGTGTATCAAGGGTGACTGTTTCCAAAAGACTTCATGAGAGAGGGTTATTTGCAAGAAGACCTGCTGTTTGTGTCCCGCTCACTTCTACGAACAGGAGAATCCGTTTATCATGGTGCAGAGAGCATAGAGATTGGAGTATGGATCAATGGGCGACCGTTCTCTTCACTGATGAGTCCCGGTTCAGCCTAAACACCGATTCTCGCCGTACGTTCATATGGAGAGAACCAGGGACCCGCTACCTACCCTCCAATGTCCGCGAAATCGACCATTATGGCGGAGGAGGTTTAATGGTCTGGGCAGGCATCATGTTGGATGGCCGCACACCTCTCCATGTCTTTGAAAGAGGCACTGTGACTGGTGTGAGGTATGAGGTATGAGGTCTTGGAGCCCTATGTTCGCCTTTTCAGGGGTGCAGTTGGCCCTGAGTTCATCTTAATGGACGATAACGCGAGGCCACATAGAGTTCTTATGGTCGACGAATGTCTAGAGAGTGAGGATATTCGCCGGATGGATTGACTAGCCAGATCTCCAGACCTTAACCCTATAGAGCATGTCTGGGACGCTCTGGGGAGGGCAATTGCAACTCGCAACTCCCCTCAGAGAACCATCCAGGGAATGAAAACAGCGTTGCTGAACAAGTGGGACCAATTGCCACAGGAAATGATAAACTGCCTTATTTCAAGAATGAAATCACGCTGCGAGACCTGTATATCTGTAACAGGGGACCATAACCCATTTTTTTGTTTATTCTGCAACCGCTGTTTCATACCTTCAGACTCCAACGAGTGTTACGCATGATCATGCGTGTGTATTACAATTATTGAATGGTTATTTGTTTTGTATTGTATCAATGTATGTACATATCAAATTTCATTAAAATCGGTACAGTAGTTCTAGAGATAATCGACCAAATCTGCAAATTCTCTTAATTTCTTACACCAGTGTATATCAAATCATTATAATGTACTCAGACGCATTTTATAATTACATTTTTCTTCTTTAAAAGAAATCCATATTACTTTCAAAAATTCCCTGAAAAGAGATGCAATTTTGACTGCCGTAACGGAGCTTGTACTAGCATACGAATCAAAGAAAATTGCAATTTGCTGGAAAATATGCATTTAAAAAATTTCTCCACAAATATGTTAAGATTATCCGTCAAAGAGGGGACATTTGAATAGGTTGGTAGTAGTTAAAACTTTGATATTAAAATACAATATAAAAACATGTACTTAAAGTAAGAGTACTAATATTCTTAGAAAATCTCCTGAAAGTGTATATGAGTCCTGTTTACAGTTCCCATTGACAAAAATGTCGCAACTTCCCTTAGATATCCTTAATGGAAAGCAACACACTTCTTACTTTAGCTCCAAAGTTCAAATGCTTGTAATCTTTTAGATTAAGAACCGAAGAGAGAAATCAGAATAATAAACCAAAATAAACTCATTTTATAAAATATGTCATAAATATTTTAGCAAGCCTTTCGACTTAGAATTGCAGACGCATAGACATTCCTACAATAAAATAAATATTACATTACAGTGTATAAACTTAGAAGTTAATCTGGGACTGTTCCCTATGGTGAAGTAGAAACAATTGATTGGCCTGTCAGAGAATAAATATATAAACTGAATGATTCCTTTTTCCGAAACGTGTACCCAACTGCAGTTCTCATTAATTGTACTATAAGTAACTTTGAAAGAGTTACCTTGTCATTGCGTTACGCAGGGCTTGTTTAAAGGTTTCTTACCAGCCTTTTAAATCTTGCACCAGATCCCTGGAGCCGAGGAATTTTATCTCCTCTTCATCCCATATCATCTGCCTGCGTATCGCTCATGGGTACTCCTGATGGACGAATGCAGACAAAAGTACCGGACCTATTGCGGTAGGATGAGCTAGAGCAGGAGTCGGCAACGCGGTGCCCGCGAAACAATTTTAAAGTGCCCGCCGTTCAAATGTCGAACATTTTTAGATATTTGAACAAACGTTCGTAGGTGTAATGAATAAATCTCTCTATTCTAAAAAAAAGTAACCAGCGCCGCCGCCGCCGCTGTCAAAAGCTTGTTACGCTATCTCCTCCGAAACCGCTGGGGGTATGGGGTCGAGACCGATACCAATAGATGCAGAAAAATGCGGGGAAGAAAGTAAGACATGTCTCATCTTCGTCAGACTTTAAGTTTTTTTTATTTATTTTATGTTTTGTGGAAAAATATTGACTTTTTCATGTTTAGATTACGATAACTCGCCAAAAATTAATCGTAGAATTTTGATCTTTTTACAATCTAAGTCTACAGACATTTCTCCTTTAAACAAGACCTCATTTGTTTAAAAATAATTTAAAACAGATTAATATTTTCATCAAAATATTAAACCCACTTTTCCGAGAAATATCGTCACATATGTGGATGTAATATCGATACTCCTCGAGTTTTTATCTTACAAAGAAAATATTTACATCATCTGGAAGATGAAAGCTTTCTCCTTCATATAAACCTCATTTCAAGTCTCTATCTTAAAATTTCGATTTTTAATTGAATTTTAAAGCTGAAACAGTGATTCCCCTTCAACAGTAAATGGATGGAAGCTGTTGCATTGCCCGAGAATCACCCCTATGTATCTCGCTATTAGCAACTTATTCCTTCAACTTGCTGTGCTATGATTGGCGCTGTGCTATGATTGGCGCTGTGCTTGAGCGCGCTGCTCGTATGCGATAGATCCCGGTGGACGCCCATTTTTACTAATTATTCTAAATATTTGAATTTTATTCTTTTAATTCTTATTATATTTTTTATTTTACTTATCTGAAGAGGGCTTAATTTTTATTTTACTGCTGAGCACATATTTTCTGATGTACATATCTTGCTACTGGAGGTAAAGTCGTAAGACCATCGCATTCCAACAAACTCAATATACCTTGACCTTGACCCTAACAGAGGAGTGAGCGTAACGAGCCTAAGGGCGAAGCCCCATGTTTAGTAGAAAAAAAAAATTGAAAATTGTAAAACCGTAAAAATCAAAAACTGATCCCTCGACAGCGTCACTCTCCCCTTGCTTCTACGATAAGTACGATAAATGCATTTAAAGCTAAATTGGCGCTCTGGAAATCACATATGGAGAAAGATAATTTATCACATTTCCCCACATTCAAAAATGTTTATAGAAAATTATTGCGATGGAAATGCTACAACCTATCAGTTTGCCAAACATTTTAATTCCTTATTGGCAGAATTTAATACCAGATTTGAAGAATTCTACAAATTGGAGGTATTCTTGACGTTTTTTATTAATCCTTTCTCTCATACAGAGGACTGTGTGACCAGTAAAATCGTAACATAATTTTATATTTCCAATACGGAGGACTTAGAATGGGAAATTATAAATATAAGCTATAATTTTGAATTAAAATCACATCATAACGAAGAAAAATTCTGGAATTTAGTGAATGAATAGCTTCCCATTGTTGAGGAAATGTGCTCTGAAATTGAACTCTCTTAGCACGTCGACATATACTTGTGAATCTTTGTTTTTCAATATGAAATACTTAAAATCAAATTACCGATCAAGCCTCACTGGCACTCATTTGGACCAATGCCTGAGAACTGGGAATTCAACTTATGTGCCACATTAAAACGAGTTGGCCGCAGATTTGCAATGTCCAATATCGCATTAACTATAAATTTTAGGATTATTTTGTTTAAATTAAAATTTGAATTTATGTATGAAAAACTTATTTCGCATTAATATTTTTATGTTTAAATATTAACCCCCCCCCCTCCTCCTTTTCATCCAACGATGCCCGCCGAACTCCCGCATGTCTGAAATATGCCCTCCTAGTATAAAAGGTTGCCGACCCCTGAGCTAGAGTATTTTCAAGAGGTTGTGTGAGAAAAATCTATCTCAAGATTGGTTGAATTGAATTTTTCCCACAGCCAATTGTGTCTAGTAGTTGCCAAAAAATCAAATATGTTAATTTCAGAATATGATACTTGTGTTCAAATGTATAGGTTATCGACAATGTGTGAAATGCTGTCATTCTGTAAAATGTATAGGTAATCTATAAAATGCGTGACGTTTTAAGGCAAAGTATGAAAAATCAGTGTTACGTATTTTAATATTCTATATACTTTGCCTAGGCATTATGTAGAATGACAAGCACAATATTGGAAAAGTATGAAAAGAGAATCATGAAAAGGCGTTTATTGAAAAGAAACGCCTTTTAATGATTCTGTATAAAAATGAAAGAAAATATACAAATAATGTACAGGACTTTCTAATTGAAAAAACAAAAGAAGACCAGTACTGACCTACTTCTTGTAACAATGAAATTTAGAATGGCATTTTGAATTGCCCTTAATTGTCTTTTTCACGCAAGAACATTTCATAATTTGGCACTTGGTCTTGCACATACACCTCACGAATCCTTGGGCTTTTCCTGTGAGTTGAGTGATAGCAGCTGATGGAAGAGGTATTTCGTGGTCAGGAACATTTTCAACTCACTCACAGTCCTTTGGACATAAAGTAAGCACTGTGTGATATGACATAGAGTTGACTCAAAATTCCTTGAGTAGCATTCTTGAGTAGTTCCAAGTCGGTAAAAACTGTCCTCATCATACTTATACATGCTGCTAACATATTGCGCAAGTCACACCCGTCCCTTGTCGACGTCAGGAATCGGAATTCGCACAGTGGGTCCCAAAGATGAAAGAGGAAAGTTTTTTGTCAGTTTCATTTTCATTTATTTAACCTGTATTTCAAGATTCAATTTAGATCAAAATTTACCGTCGACAGCATTCTCAATATCGAAGCAAATAGAACACTTAGTATCCCCATTACCTTACATTTTCTCATCTCCATCGTATTTTCTGGCATACCCACAGATGGCATGAACATTTCGACGATAGTTTTTGCATGTATGGGCATGAATGGTTTCCTTTAACAGACACAACAGGTAGCAGAAATAGAAGCCTCTATGGTAACCATGTCCTTTCCCCCACTTTGGTATCTTCCATTGTGGTCTATAATCTCATCCGTGTTTTGGCACAAGGCTCTCTCTATTGCAATAGAGTGAGCTCTTCCTTCATGCTGTATTATTTGAAATTTTTTCTATTATTTTTTTCCAGATGTACCTTAGTCTGAATGCTTTATAAAATATCTTGGGGTAGTGAAGATGTTGTGAGACCCACTGTAGCTTTACAGTCAGGGAGAACTTCATATGATGTTCCCTTAGTCCCAGAATAAAATCCCTGTTCTCCATAAGTTGGACGAAACGCCTTCCATCAGTCCACCGGTCAGTGTATTCATCTTGTATCTAAATACTAAATATATTTTCAATGTCCTGATTAGCTCTTTTGAAGCTACTACGGCTTTGTAAGTGGCGACGCATGTCATGGACGATCTTCAAAGTCAGCCAGTACTCCTTTAGGTTGCTCACCAGCTCACCACATCATTTTCTGTCGTTGTCAATTTGGATGGGGCTCCAAGCAACATGAATAAGTCCACGACGATGTACGATACTTCCTCCGCTGTCTTTGATGTCAGAGTTGAGAACCACAAAATTAGTGAGATGATCTTCGTACACCATTATAAACTTGTATTCCCTGTTAGCTTGGGACTGAACTCAATAAAATCGACCTGACAACGGGAATTGAAATTTGAAAAAAACCGTAGGCTTCACCACACCTTTTTAAAAACTTTTTTTCTGGCGGGGTTCAGAAAGATGAATGTAGATTTCAATATCATGATTTGTAAGGATCTTGTACTTTGGTGAAAGTTTTTTCAACATTCTGTCACAGCATCCTTGGACAATGGACAGATGAAACACATGAAGCACGTTAAATAACGCAAAGTTCGTGACGTAAGTTCTCAAATGTAATACCGACCACTGCGTTAGCATACACAGAAATTCAAGACCTGACGACTGAACTCCATCACAGAAATCCGCCCCACTTCAGCTTCACAGCACCGCACACTTAGTACTGCACACAACTCAGCATCCAGCAGGACGAAGACCTTCATATGTCAGATTGCAACAATAACCAAATCACTCCACAATGGCGTCCAGAATCAGAACATCCATCGCAAGACGATGCGAAACTAGGTACCGTCAAACAAAAGAAAATAAAAGTACAAACTGACACATTAACCACTCCGTAGCAACAAGCCCCCAGCCCGGAAGCCCAATAAAAGAAAATAAAAGCAAAAAAGAAAGAAAATAAAAGATATTGTTTCCAGCTACCCGTTCCTGGTTCCACTTGACTGTGCTATCTTTATTTATTTATTTTTTTACTAAACATGTACATAAATAAATTCAACAATACATTTCTGAATTTGTTTTACATTAATAACAAGGTTTCATAGTACAATAGAAAATATGCAAAGGTACAACTCGTACCTGTACATTACTACCAACTAACAGAAATCATACATAAATAAAGAACAGCAACAAATAACAAATAATTAGCATTGCACCTCACTCGTGCACTCTCTCGAAAATGCTCTAGCAATTGATTCTTCAGTCTTGTTTTGTTGATTTGTTTCTTGATGTCCAGTTCCCCAAGACGATTTATATACATAGAGTGGATCTCTGATACTTTGAAAAGGAGAATACCTGACTTAACTGATGTACTAATGTAACTGGTAAGTTCTACGAATGACCTCATTCATTTTCTCATCTGTGTTTTCTTCTTTTAGGCTTGCCTTACGACTGAGGCTTCTGTAGCGATTTCTAAGCTGGACCAAACATGCAAGATGGTATTTTGCCTCCATTGCTATAAGATCTCCTCCAATTATTCTTGTCATGAGGTGTGTGTCACTGAGCTGTGTGATCATAGATCGAATATTGCTGTCAGTATCAAATGTTGAAACATCATGGAGAGGGTCTTCATCTTTGCTCTTTTCGCAAAACAAGCAACATTGTATCTCCGATGCTAAGCGTTTACTAGTATGTTTATTATGATCAACACCAGTTTGTTTTCTCTTGATTGTCTTTGCCAGCTTCGAATTATTAAACTTTAGATGGCAAGATTTGTGCCACGAAGCGGAATCAGAAGCAAAGTTGGCAGCAGTTTTATTAATTCCGAAAGACAGTTCAACTCGGAGAGCATCAATGCTGTGGAACTGTTCTACATTCTTTAGGAATGTTGTGCAGGCATCTGTTTTTTCACCACTTGTCCCTGGGGTCAGTAAAGAACATTTCAAGCTTTCACCAGTGTCATGCTGGCAATTCACGCATCGATCCCAGTTCACATCCATGTTAAATTATTCTGGAAAAAATAATGGCAATATAATTAGAATTTAGTCTGTGAGAAACACTACATAAACAGGAACGAAATACACGATGGTCAACATCAGCAACATAGCATCACAAATCCCATTTTTTATGGGCTTTGCAGTAGTGGGGCCTCGGAAAAAAAGATTCACATGTGATATTTGGTCGTTGTCGGCCATTTTGGATTTTAGTGCTGTACAGGAAAATTTTTAGAAATTCCAGAGGGCTCCTAGGCTAACTTTTATTAGTATACCCTAAGGTACCTTCATACCAAATTTGGTGCTTTTATCCGCCAGGTAACGGTAATCTTAAAATGCAGCTCTAAGCCACCGGACTCTATGAGGCATCTTGACATTTATGAGTTTTTCGCGTTTTTTTGGCGTGTGCTCTAAATTCCATTAATGTTAACGACCTTCTACCTGTCTGTATAAATATTTCATGCTCCAATGAAATTTTTATAAAAGATTTTGCCTTACAATTTATTTTGAATGTAACAATAAAATAGTTTGGTAAACAATATCTTTTTCTTTCTGCACATTGGCTCATAATAAAAACAATAAATGTTTTTCCAGTGCCCTCACTAGAGCCTTTGTGTACTAAATAAATAGAATATTACTTTTCCTATTCTTGTGAAGTGCATTTCTTCTAATTATTTAAATTGTAATATGTTTGAAATTTCTTCAATTTGGAAGGAGGAGGGAGAGGAAAAAGGTTTTATGGAAAGTAATTTATAAAATGACCATAACATGTTTGTGCATGAAATGAACAGTTATACATTTCCTCATATAATGAGTTTTGTATGACTGTATATTTGTTATTAAATTACTTTTCGTTTTAAAAAATTTAATTTGTTTAAGTATTACTGTTTTGTGTATTATGTATATGTGTTTCTTTAATCGTTTTTTTTTTGTTAAATATATTATAAAAATTTTGCTGTTTCTTACTAGAAAAACTGTTAAACTTGAAAACCGTTTAATATCTGAACAGCAGACGAGCAAATTAAGAATCTCGGACCCACAAGATGACACATGAATGTTTGTATTATTATAACATATCCATCTGCAATATTCACACTCTAGTCGTATACTTTGATCCAATATTCACTGAGGGTAAGGGCTTTTTAACCAAACATCCACGGTGAATATAATTACAAATAAAGACATTAAGACCATGGAAATGGATGATGGTGCATTTTTAAGAATAAACTTCAATTTTTAAGTTTAAGCAACCTTAAAAATCTACCCCGCAAAAAATAAAAAAATATTTTTTAAAATTAAACTTTCAAATTAATGAAAATGGGAAAGGTATGGGGAAATCAGGATATATAAAACCGCTTGCAAAGTTTTGTAGAAATGTAAAAATGTAGAAATATCATTTTTCAGAAAATTATAACTTTAAGTAAAAATCCTACTTAAATTTTAACACCCCTCCCCCCAAAAACAATTTAATTAATAATAAAAAATGAAAACTATGAAGAAATTCAATGTATCAATATTTTTAATGCAAAAATATACAGAAAATATACCAATTTTTAAAAAAAACTTAATTATATTGAACTTAAATTTAATTAGCAGCAAGCATACACCACACCCACTTGAAAACTTTTTAAAATTTATTTTTATGATGAAAAATAATGATATAAAATAGAAAGAAATCTTTGAAATGTACGATTAAAGCGTTAAACAATTATTAACAATTTATTGTACAGTTATTAAGAAGCTGAAAAGACGACATTACATTACGAAAAATGGAAAAGAAAAAAAAAATCTAAGTCCCCTTCATAAGCAAACACCCTCCCAACCACTGCGAAAATGAGCGAGTAGAATTTCCATGAATCGAAATGTACTGTAAAGAAATACAGTGGTGCCACGGTTCTCATCGTTTATTGGTTCCAGAAGGCACGACGAGTACCGAAAAAATTTTTCCCATAAGGATTAATGTAAATTGAATTAATTCGTTCCTGATAACCAGAAATTTCACTTTTTATTGGATAATTTATAAATTGATGAGGTTTTTTTTTATATATAAAAATCTCTAAACTAGACAGACACAATTTAAAACAATAGTTAGAAAAAATAAAATAAAATTTATCTTCATTCAGCCTGTACTGAAAGGAGGTTATGGCTCGACACAGGAGTCTCCTTCCAATAAAACATGAGATGCTTATAAATTACTCATTTAACCCTTTCGCAACCAGTTTTTCTTTTCCAAAATTAAGGTAAATTAGGGCTTTAGTAGGTCAAATAAAGTAGAAATAGCAATATTTTTCCAAAATAAAAACAAAAATTAACTGTAGGGGCAATTGTGGAGGTGGTACATATGTGTCCCACTGGTCTTTTTAGATGGGACACATGTGTCCCAATGGTGTTGAGGTGACGATATAAAATACAGTGAAAAGTTCAGTTCCCTTGTTCTAAATTAATTTTACAATACTTTTGAAACAATTTTATTGCAAGACACCTATACAACATTATTCATGACATTTCTATGTATGGTACATTGCAATAAAGTTTTTGCAATGTACCATACAAACAATTCTTCACAATTATCACTGTCAGAGGAACTAGGCACATATTCCCTGACTGCATCTGAATCGTCCGATTCATCACTTGAATCCGGTTGATTAAAAAATTTCATTATTTCTCCATTTGTCAATCCCTTCCTTCGATTCATGATATTCCTATGCCCTATGCCTAAAAATACAGAAATGACAAGCTTGGGGAATGAGACATATATATCTTTATGTAACCATTGGGACAATAATGTCCCAATAAAACAGAACATTGGGTCATATATATCCCGTAATATTAATTGTTTTCAAAGTCTACAATAATAATTATAAGATAAAAAGAACTTTTTATATACCATGTTTTTAAATTTTCTGTCGAATCATATAAACTTGACAATTCTATGTATTAATAAATACTTTTTAAATTTTTTTTGATGAATTATCCCATCAACTTGAAAGAAAATGAAGTTAATTAGAAGTTAACTTACGTTTAACTTTTCGTTCCCGTCGCGGTGGCTGCACCAGTCTACAAAACAAAATTAACTGAAAATGAATTTCGAATCTGCTTAAAGATGGCTAAAAGTATTAAAATAATGCATTGTCATCGTGTTCTGAGCTATTCTAAAAGTTTCAAATAACTAGCTAGTCGGGAAGTTAGTTAAAAATCGATTGCAAGATTTGTACTGGACAAACACACACAGAAACAAGAAAGCGAGTTAATAAATACATGGTAATAATTCACTTCAAATAAACTACTTGATTTTGTATAAATAGATGCACACAGCACTAAATGATAACAACACGTGTCTCCACTCATCTATCTCTGCCCAAAATGGCTGCCAGAATACACAAACTTTTACTCCAGTGGTTCCCAACCTTTTTCAGCTGGCGACCTACCTTTCCTTATCGGAATACCTCCACGGTTCATCGGTCCATAGTGGAGTAAAAAACCTTATTTATATCGTATCCCTTCCTTATGTATATATAATTTACCATCAAATATTGCAAATATATATATATATATATATATATATATATATATATGGGGGCGGCGTTGCCGGAGTGTGCACTACCTGTGTGACTATGTTAGTCATCTGAGAGGGATGTAGTGGTTCTGTTGTCTGCCCCAGATGCCAAAAATCAAGAACCAATAAAACAATCAAAACACAGTTCGATTTGTTTCAATTTTTCTTATCTTTCTGATGGTTTATTCGATGGTTTCTGATAGTTTTAGGATCGAGTCGCGACCCACCGGTTGGGAACAGCTGTTTTACTCTATTCAAACGGAAAACAAACAACTGGAGGGGCACTGGTGACATCTATCAGGAAAAATCACCCTAACATATGAATGTAATCACAGGAAACCAGTGGGACATGCATTCCAATAAATTTCACGCTTACTTATCCCATTGGGTGATATGGAAATATCTGCGGGACATTAATGTCCCGGTGGCTCCGAAAGGGTTAAATCTGGTATTTTTGGTAGATGGCTGCGTACGGAGCATCTCCCCCAGTTACCGAATTTACCCGACGCATATTTCCCAAGGGAAAAACTTTTCGATTATGCTTGGTGATTTGGCAAAACTTCGGTTGCAATGACTGAATATCGCAACCTTGAACTTTCGGTAATCCGTCCTCGAAGTCGTCACGCATGCCGGGACAATCTGAAATACATTTCAGATTCTTTTGTGTTTGATTAATTAAAGCGCAGTTTAAGATTTCTTATTTTTCGCTAGTTTTATATTGATATTTGATACTATTTTGTATGAGCATTAAAAAAGGTGATTAATTCAAGGCTTTATAAAGCCTTGAATTAATGCGAAACTACCATACATATATGTATGGTAGTTTCGCATTTTAGTTCATTAGTTATCAGCAGTGCTTTTTTCTAAAAAAATAGATGGGTATACTGTGTTTTCTCAAATAAAGGTGCGTATTTTTAGTACCGTGTTTTCACACGTCCCATCGTAAGGAAACAAAACTCTTGTAATTAAAAAAAAAATACTGTTTGTTATATATTAACAATAGATTCGTAAGTTTCTTAAAATTTTGATTAAGCCAAAATAATACTTAAATTAAAGGTGGGGATACGCCGTATCTCCGCGTACCCCCAGAAAAGAAGCCCTGGTTATTAGAATTTTCACTAAATCAAGTTTTTACCAATTCTTTTCAGTGTTGCTTAATATATCAATATGTTTTATCTGATGACCTTCCATTTCAATGTGGAGAAAAAAAATTGTCAACGACGGTTCTTGTGGGAAAACTAAGAGTTCAAAATGGCGGCAAAAATCAACATGAGCGTTAGATTTAGCGATAAAAGCGATGTTGTCTAACAGATTTGCACATGAAATGCACTTACCCAAGGTTTTCAGATCTACCCGAGTTCTAACATTGAGTATTCGCTCTGCGCTATCCGCCAATGTTGTTAACTAACCAATCAAATTTAAGCCGCAGTCTGCTTGTAGGTGTCATCAGTCGGCAATCGAAATACTGAAAGATGCCATGAAGCTAAAGAGCATTATGAAAGATGCTAAAATTACATGAGCATCTGACAATGAAATGTATTCTGGTTAATGTGGAATTTAGTTTAGATTGTTTGCATTGATTTTCAATAATTCGTGAGTTTTGACTTTACTGCTTATTGTAGTGTTTTACCTACCAGAGATATTTATTTGACTTTTAAATTGATCGTAACAAGGTAAACATCTTTAATAATTATATGATGAATTAATGGTATATGATGAATTAACGGTATATAATATTGCAGTAATTAGTAGTATATAATTGTGACTCATAATGTTTTAGATTGTTATAATTGCTGCCTATTTGTATTCTCATGTTATTATAAATAAATAGTTAATGTTTTGAAAGGCTTCACCATTGAATGTTCTCATGTTAAACTCATTTTAATATTAACATCTTAAAAATAAACACTTATGGGGGCTGATAGTGTCAATGATTTATTTTAAAAACGCATATTTCTAGCTTTGAGAGTTTATCTGTTATACAATATTTGAATATTAACACTTTTATCGCACAATTTTTGTTTCTCTCAAGGGCAATGATATATTTAAAACAGTATTCACAGTAACTGTGATAAATGTTGGAGATTTTAGTTTGAAAAAAGTACGATTATGATCTTTTGAAGATCTCTTGAGTTGATTTCTATCATTCGGTTAATTTCAATAATGTCAAGAGTTTTGTTTTGAATTCTGGTTTAAACATTTTTACTAGAAATCATTTATGTGCAAGTATGGAAGATTTTCCCCGAATGAAAGTATAGTTCGATTTCAATCAGAATTTTGTTACCAAAATGGTTAATCAAATAGTCGTGTGCTGTGGATGATGCATCTTAATTTCCATCTTATTTATAATATCTTTATAACTTCCTTTCAAATTTGTATTAAACTTTCATTTTATTTTTTTTATAGTAAGGGAATTAAAAATTTAATTATTTTTGCATACTCTTAATGTAAAAAGCTTCTCTGAAATATATTCATGAATTTCTAAATCATCTTGGCAAACTTGTGGGTATTAATTATAGATTATTATTATTTTTTGTTATTAAATTACATGAAATGGTGATATAAAAATACTTTTCACTCTTAAAACCATTTTACTGATAAACCTTTATTAATATATTCAAGAAAATTTTTTCATTTTTTTTTGTATGTTTAGTTTTATTAATAATTACTGTTATTTCTTTTCTGAAGCTTGAATGTGAGATAAACTTTGTATTTTGAATTTTTTTTTATAAAGGGAGCTTTTGTTGTTTTGATAAATGCTAAACATTAATTTTATTTTGCTTGTTCAGTTTAGTAGTATTTGGTTGTAGAAGTATACTTCTATTAAAAACTCTAAGCAGGGATACTTTTTGATTGTCACTAAACATAAAGATTTAACATAATTTTACATAATTCTACATTTTACATAATTTTACATTTAACATAAAGATTATGTTAAATCTCTTTAGGAAATTAAAGTAGAAAGGCTGTAAGATAGTATTTATAAATGTTGACTTAACTCTATCAATTTTGTATGAAGAGGTTTCCTGTATAAAATAAGTACAGTGGAATAGCGATCTATCATTTTTCAAGGGACCGACTGAAATGAATGATAAATGCGGGAAAACGATAGATGCAGACACATAACAAAGCAATATGATCATTGGGACTGGATAAAATGAACGACACATACGGAAAAACGATGGATCCGAAAACGATGGATCGAGATTCCACTGTATTAAAATTACACTAAAATTACATTAGTATTAAAATGTAATCAAATGTAATTTTAATTACATTAGTATTAAAATCACATTTGATTGAAATAAGTTTTAAAAAAATTGTTTAGTAACCCTAAAAATAAATTCAAAAATAATATATGTATGTATGATTATTCTGTGTAAAGTTATTTAAAATCTGGTTTTTTTTTTTTTTTTTTTTTTTTTAATAATGGATCTTGCATTATCATACCAGCAAAACTAATTTCAATCTTCTTTCAAATTTTCCTGAAATGCCATTCCTAGGCTGGCAGGTTTAATTTGTGTATAAGCATATTAATAAATATATTATGTTTGATAAATCATATGTTTTCATTTTTAGTAGAACATGGAAAAGGAAATTTTAACTCCTCCTGCCAAAAAGCAGAAAATAGAAAATGGTGAAAGATCAATAGATGTGAAATATAATGCTTGTTATTCAGCTGAAGTGCCTGGAACTGCTTTGGTCTCAGATAAAAACAGTGAAGAAAACTGTGATAATAGGTAAGATGACAGGGAAGTAAATGAAGTGTTTTATATTTTTTGGAAGCTGGTCTTTACATTTAAAAAAAAATTTGGTAATTTATAACTTTATTACTTTATAAGACAAATTTGGTGTTTTATTAGAGACAGTATGACCTTGTGATTAGTGCAGGAATATATATTATTGCTGCAATAATTTTAATTATAATCTGAAATTATGGAGATTTTGAGTTGTTGGACACTAACATTCATATATCACAAGAAAAAAGAAATGTCTTCTCTGCATACATTTAAAAAGAAATTAAGAGGAAAGGAAAATTTCTGCTATGAATTCTTCATGATACTGTCTGTGTTTTATGAATTTTTCATAAGTTAATGTCCTTGCAGGAAGATCTCTTTTTGCAAACATTGTTGCATATTAGCTTATTACTGAGTAATTGCTGGGTCAATACTAAATATATGGTATTCACATTGAAGTATTGTTTAATATTGTAATTTTTTCTTTAATGTATTGTAATTTTAACCATTTTCTATCTGAGAATCTGATATCTATTCCTGCATAATACATTTGGTTCTCTGTTTAACGATGCTCTACTTAACGACGATCTCTATTTAAAGACGATATTTCCCGGTCCCTCCGACGTAAAAAAATTCTATTTTAAGACGATTTTGTTTCTATTTAACGACGATTTTTTCTTACATGATAAACTTTTTCTTCATTTTATCTACTGGAGGGTTACTTTCTATGGGGGAGTTTGGTTTCAAAAACAGACCCGGAATTTCCTTTATGTTTGTTGCAATCATAGACTTGTTGCAGTGGAAAAAACCGGGGGAGGGGGGGATTACTGTTTCTCGAAAGATCGAACATTCTTCCTTGGTGGATCGAATTTCTTAGTGCGGGTGTGGAATCACTCTATTGTACCTACCATGTTGCCATGTGATTTATGAACTGTCCAAAAGCACCCCTCTCTCACTCCTTCTGGGAAGCACGTGTTCATGTTTAGAGAATTGAGGCAGTGAAAGGCAAAGTGGTGTAAGTCACATTTTCAACTTTATTTATTTGAGGGCAAATATGTAATCTCCATGTTCAATTTATAGTGGAATTGCAAATAATTATTGTTTGCAATATTATAGTAATTATTATGAATAATAATTTGTTCAATTTATAGTGGAATTTTTGTAGTTTTTGCCTGAGTCTACTCTCAAAGGCATTTTAGCAAGCAAAGAGAAAATTCTTGAAGCAGCACAAAAATTTGGTTTGAGATCCAAATCCAAACGGCAGAAAATTCAATGTGGCCGATCAGAAGAGTTTGAGAAGGCAATCCTGCAATGGTTTCATCAAGCAAGAGCATCTAACATTCCAATTTCCGGAGTGATATTTGAAGAAAATACTATTATTCTGGCTGAAAAGTTTGGAATGCAAAATTTTCAGGCTTCGGCTGGTTGGCTAACAAAGTTCAAAGAAAGATACGGGCTTGTATTTAAAAGCATATCTGGCGAAAGTGGCTCCGTAGATGAAAAAATAGTGGATGAATGGAAAATAGTGCTGAAGGGGAAATTAGGTGGATATGATGAGAAGAACATATTCAATGCAGATGAGAAGGGCCTATTCTACAATATGGTGCCTTATAAAACCTTAACGTATATGGGCGAAAAGTGTTTTGGTGGAAAACACAGTAAGGAACGATTGACTGTTTTACTGTGCACTAATTCGGATGGATCTGAGAAATTTCCACCACTAGTTATAGGCAAATCAAAGCAACCAAGGTGTTTTAAGAATATCACCAGGAAAACTTGTGAGTACCGCAATAACAATAAAGCGTGGATGACATCACACATTTTTATTGACTGGATTAGAAAATTTGATGCAAAAATGCATCGAGAATAGTGAAAAGTTTTACTTTTAATCAACCGATGCACTGCACATACTCCAAATATCCCTGGACTTACAGATTTCACTATCCATTTCTTACCAGATAATTGCACTAGCAAGTTGCAACCATTATACCTGGGAATCATTCGCAGTGTGAAAGCATACTACAGAAAGTCTTTAATTAGGAAATTAATAAACAATTCGGCTGACAGTATAAAAATTAGAAAATTTACAATCTGTTGTAACCGTATTTTTAAAATTTTTTATTGTTTCTTATTAATTTATTTTAACTGATGTTTTAACGTATAGATTATTAATTTAAATTAATTTAGAAAATCTTAAGGATTAACGTTATATTGAGGCGCGTTGTGAAAACCTAAAAAAAATAAGAATTTAATTTTAACCGCAATAACCAAGTTCTAAAGGGAGTAGCGAGTATTGAGTAGCGAGTAAAGAAATAACTAAAACTTACTCTTCAATAAAGAATTGACAACGAGACACAAGCTTAGGGGTAAAACACAAATTTTATTTAAATATTAACTTCCTATTACTCTTATCGTAATCTCTAACAAAATTTTAAAACTTGACAAGTAAGAGGCACAATTCCCCGATGACACACATATAATTTTTTTTTTATAATGAATTAAAAACATAACGAAATAATAAAACAAAAATTAGTTGGTGGCTGGTTAGAACCCCCCCCCCCCCCCCAAAAAAAAAAAAAAAAAAAAAAAAACTTAATATAAAACCTTAATAATAAAAAAAAATCAAATAAAATGCATATTACCGGTTTAATGACTGCAGTCTAGAAAAAAAATAAAGAAATGAAATAGGAAAGAATGGCCATAAGGAAAGATTAAAGTTTAGGGGAGTTTAAGGGAGGGCATGCCCAATTTAAAAAAGGTTATAGGCCTCTTCGTGAATTCAAGTCCTCCATCATCTTGCAGGAACGCATCTTTTTCTCCATCAGGGAGTCAAGGGACGACTCTGCTCTCTCAAGGTAAAAATCTGTCTGTCTCTCCACGACTTTTTTTTTTGTCAACTCCGGAGCCACTTTTTCACTTGAAACATCCGCGTCGAAAAAAGTAGTTCTTGCTTCTCCTTCTCCTATTGGGGAGTCTCGCCAAGCCTCTGTTTGTATCCTTGCGCAAAACAAAGGTTCTCCAGCCAATAAAATAAAAAAATTATAATATACCAGCCACCTAAATGATAGTAATAATAAATTCACATCTTAAACTTTTAAATGTCATTACACTAATTTCATGTATTTAAAACTTTAAATGTCAGCACAACAAATCTTGGAAGCAATGCACATGATAACATCAGCATGGGAAGAAGTTTCTTCATCCACAACAAAAAACTGCTTTCGCGTTGCTGGAATTCACAAATAACTTGTAGTGGAACTGCAAAGTACGGATGTAGAAATCAACGAAGATGACATTACCCCTGAAGAATGGAGAAGTCTTGTTGAAGATGATTTTGTTTCAATTCAAGATTTCTACAATTGTGATAAATATGTTTTAACAACAGATTTCAGAAATGTAGAACAAATTTATGAAGATATTGTAAACGAAAACACAGTGCCAGACGAAGAAGGTGAAGTTGAAGACACGGAAAACGAGACACTGCCACCGTCTTACACAGATGCAATTTCTGCTCTAGATGTTCTCCGATGCTATATTACATCGAAAATGGAAGGTGACTCATTTTACATAGAAAATCTGGAAAAGAGAATAACGAAAACAAGGCAAATGAAGCAATCAACACTTTTTGAATTTTTTAATACGTAATTTATTGTATTGTTTGTACTCTTTTTTTCTCAGTGTAATTTAAAATAACATTTTGTGAATAAAATAATGATGATAATAAAAATAACATTTTTAAACACGCCAATATATTAAGAAATATATTGACAGTCCTAAACCTGTAAAGTGTGAAGGGAAATGTTATTTTTTCACAAATTCTGTTTAAGGATGATCTCTACTTAAGGATGATTTTTCACGGTCCCTTGAAAGTCGTTAAACAGAGAACCAACTGTAATACATTTCATGGAAACTAATTTTGTTCTACTTATTTGACAATTATTTTAAGTGATTATTTGAAATTCTATGAATGAGTGAAAAGTTGGATCTTTCTGAAACTTCCAGTTATATTATGAACATTCTTTTAAGTTTTGTGTTTTCTTTATGTATAATTATGTTGCATTCAGATTAAAATTTTTAAAAAAAGCCAGAAATTAATTCTTAAATTATGCAAACTGTAAATTGGAATTAATCTAGTAATATATTTATTTATTCTTGCTTTCCACTTTTGAAATTAGTGATAATGAATGTCCACAGAACACTTTTTTATAAACATAAAAAAGTGTTTGTGTAAACATTGCTTTGTTAAAAAAATATTAACCATATTTAGAGCTTGCTTTTGACATCATAATTTGGTAGTCAATTGAAGTTCCTACCTCCAAACTAGACTCAAATATTTAAATGGTGAGCTACATCAAAAGGTTTAGAATAAATATTTTTTTGTAAGTTTAGTAAATTTATGTTATTTTTAATTTTTATTTAGATTTTAATAATCAGCAATTTATTTGAGGTGAAAATATTATCCTTCTCCCTATTTGTGGATTGTCACATGTATAACATACAAAATATATGTAAAATAATACTAAGTTAATTTCATGGTTGCATAATCTAACCATCAAAATTAAATGCAAAATTTAAGTAATTAAAATAGATAAATATCCCAAATAAGACTTGGTTGTTTCTGTGTCTTTCCTCTTCATAGGGAGCAATGCTGGTTCACCTATATGGTGCTCCCATAATAAAGTAGCCACTAAATCGCAGTGAATAACAAAAGGCTTTGTGTCATGACAAAGTACATCCACATTAGACCAGAAATAAAAATAATTGGCAGTCATCTTAAAAATCAATTTCTAGATAAAATGCACATTTGTCTCATGCAAAATACATGTTTTTAGTCCACGATGTGTATGCTGTCATGGTGTTTATGTAAAAGTTTGCTTATTCTGTTAAAGTCTGTAATCAACTATGATCCTTAATGGTTTTAAAATAAATGTTGCAAGCAAATTCCTTAGAAATCAACGTACTCCTTCCAAATAGTCTTATTTTTTTACTGTCACTTTTTTTAAATTGAAAGATCTTTACTTAAAGTTTGAAGAAACAGGTGCAAGGTTGCTTCTAGTTTTTATGTTGAAATGACGAAATTTATTTAGTCTATTCTGTGAAAAATTTTGGCAGTATATTGTTGCAATATTTTTTGAGTGTTTTTACTTAAATTGTGCGTATGTGTTTTCAGACATGGCTGCAAAAAGTTGTAGAAATAATTAGACTTAAACTGTAAAAATTCAATTTTAGTCCTAATGGGGTTTTGTATTCTTGCCATCAAGGATTTTTTTTTAATACAGTTTTTTGTCTCTCTAAAAGTGTGATTGTTTAAGATTGAATAAAAGATTTTTGGAATGCTTTGAGAAAGAGGTAGCACCAGAAACATTAAATTCTCTCTTATTAAACATTGTTTTTTTTTTAAATTAACACAAATCATTTTTTTAAACTTGTAGGTCTGAGAGAGAAAAATAAGCCTGCAGGTATAACATGAGGCAATAGAAGAAGCTGTAGAGCCAAACATTTTATAATTATTTTGTAGTGGAGACTATTTACCTTTTTTTTATTATGAGAAAAGCATGATTGGTTTTATATTTCATAAACCAGAGCAAACATTTGTGCAATCTAAAGTAATGAACAGATTATATGCACTTCCTTTTGAAAGATTGTTTTTTAGATATCAATAAAATCTACAGTAAAGTCAGTGAAGGTCTAGGTATGTAGTTCTTCATCTTTTTAAATGTGAGAGGAATATAAACAAACTCTAGAGAAACAAATACTTTAAATCACATGTGATATTCATGAGTCAAATTTTGAGAAAAAAATTCATTTATGTAGCAAATGAGACTCAAGCACAAGCATAGTAGGTTTACTGGCTAATTTCATAAGTTATGTATGTACTGATGAAATTTTGAGATTAAAAAAAATAATAATAATCATTGTATCTATGGATGGCTAGGTTCAATTTGCTAGCTTGGCACATGTACTAGTTCTTTTATCTTATTTGAAAAGATTATAGTTCAAGATAACTTGTGCACCATTATAAGTAAGTTATCAGGCTCCTGATTAGATAGCTCTCTTAGTAAAATTTTGGGTTTGTTACTTGTATATTAAGACTTCCTAATAATGACTGCCATTGCCTAGGTACTTGAAATTTTTAAGGGAGAAAGTTATGGTGCTCAGAGAGAAAATGTATCTATATTCTGAAGAATCTGCCCTCTAGAGCTTTTTCTGTGTTTCTCTTTTTTCTGTGCTAATTTCTGAAGTTTTCTGATTGAACATGGTTCATTTGTTTATTTTCTACCTGAGTAATTTCTAAATGCCAGCTTAGCAAGAAATAATTAGAATTTAATGGGAATGATTAGAGTCTAGTATAGAATAGTAAAAGGCATAACTATAAAAGAAAACTGGAGATCCTCATAATAGTTTAATCTACACACTATACCCTTATGCTACTTAAAAACCCTATTTAAACCTCCACAAAGGATATTATAATATATGAATCTGAAAATTAAATATTTCATGAGACAGTTCCTGAACTTTTTACGGCTATACTTGAGAACTCCAAAATAGGATTATATATATAAAATATATAAAACCCGAAAACCCTTTCAGAATTCTAAATTCTTTTTAAATTTCCTTGTGCGTAGATTAATTACGTTGTTCGCTTTCATTTTAAGAACAAAGGAGTTGATTTCGGCAGTTACTATATGATCCCTGTAAATTTGGAGATAATCCCTCTTCATTATATAAGTTTTGCAAGCCCAGAGATCTAGGCACAGTGAATCGCTGCTTGTTTGCATGGTCACCTGGCGAACAGTCTATGAGTTTATAAAAGCTCAAGCATGCCTCCAGGAGTGGATTTTGGCGTGACTCTGTTGCTTATTAAACATGCTGTAACCCTTTGACCAGAATATGAATAAATTTGTATTTTCAGAAGAACAACGAATTGTTATTGACCACTCGACTACGTACTTTCTTCCCTGCTTTGGTATGCCGGCTTCGGTCATCATCATCATCATCCACGTGGCCGGGCCGGCATATTACATATATATATATATATATATATAAAAAATATATGCTCTTAAGTGACTGTTATCATGCAAGCTGACAACAGTTTATAATTGCAGAAATTTTAGAATGCTTGAAATCAGAGTATTATTTGATATATACAGCGTTCATTACTATTTAAAACATCATTTTATGAGTTTATTTTTAGTATTTGCGGAAATTAAATCATTTATAACTTTGTTGCTTTAAAACTGTCATATTCTAGTTAGACATATTTTTGCTTCCCCTTTTGTTTGCATTTACCTTTTTTGTATTTTATTGTTAGTTATATTTATTGAATTTGACTGTCTATATTAAGTAACTTCTATGTATGTATATTTAATAGATTAAAGTGTGAGTATACAACTGAAAGTGAGCTTGAAAGCAATGATTCTAATTACTTCAGGTAAATATATTTTATTGATATCAATTTAAAAGATTTTGTTTCTCTCCTTACAGTTATCTGGCCTTTTAGCTTCATGTCAGAAAAAAATAAAAATTTACTGTATAGTCCTCATGAATCCTTTTCCAAGTTCTGATATTTTGAAGAAGCTACAGTTTTAATTTTCTGTTCAGTGAAAACTTGAAGGCAATAAATAAAATATTTTAATTTAATTAAAGAGTAAAAGTCTAGTTATACATGTCAAACATTCCCAATGACTGGCATATTTTCAGTGGTTTTGATTCTATAATGTAAGTTTTCTTTATATTGTTTTTAATTGTGATTCTTACTTTTTATAACTTTTGTTTTAATTACATTCTCTATCTCTATGTATTGCTAGCTGAAAACCTGCACTTCGCTACAGAGTACCTTAAAATTAAATACAATGGTCAATGTATGCAATTAATGCCAAAAAAAATAAATATATATATTTATAATAAATACGATGATCAATGTATACAATTGATCTAAAAAGAATATTTATATATATTTATAAAAAAATCGTAAGGGATATTTTTAAAGACAAAATAACGTAGAAGAAAATATTCAAATTAAATCTAATAGGACATACTAAAGAATACAGTACAGTTTGAGGAACATATCTTTTACTGTATTTTAATATTTTTTTGGATAATGTCCAATCGTCTGCTGCATTAGCAAGAAAAAAAAATATTGTTTTTTGATCTATTTTGTTGTTATCACGTGACGATAAATTTATTTTAAGTACCAGAAAAAGAAATCACGTGATCAGCATTTAATAAATTAAATTCTAAAATTTAATCTTTAAAAATTCACCAAAAGTCAGAAAAGGAAGGTAAAGATTCGAAAAAGGTTTCATTTTGAAGGAATTTTTATGATCTTTCTCGTGATATAATATTTTAAATGCAAACTTAAAAAAAGTTACTAAAACAGCTTAAAAATTTAATTTAAAAAATCTAAGAAGAATTTTTGAAAAATCTTTCTTAGTGCACCCCTACACCATAAGATGAATTGCCATGCAAAATTTCAGCCCTTTAGGTCCAGTGGTTTGGTCTGTGCGTTGTATGTCAGTCAGTCAGTCAGTTACGGAACTGTTTTATATATATAGATAGGCTATCATGCTATGCTATTTTAAAACAAGGTATCATGTATTTTGCCACTATCTAAATTGTATTTTGATATTGTCTTGATTATAAAAAACTTTTTAAATACTATTTTAATTAAATGAATATGTATGTATATATATATATATATATTTAACAATAACTTTATAAGGGTGTGCTGTTTTCCAACTATATATTGTTTGATAGTTTTTAAAATATGTATTTTTTTAATATTATATTGTTTAAATTTTATTTTCTTTTAAAAAAAGGATTTTTAAAATGTACTTACTAAATAAAATTGGTTAGATATGTTAAATATTTCACTTTTCCTTATTGGTTAATCGCATTGTAATTTTATTTTAGATGTTATGCTGATCTTTCAATTCACCGAGTAATGATTGGTGACTATTCCAGAACTCAAACTTACCGAAAAGCTATTTTAACAAATTATAAGTTATTCCATCAGAAAGTAGTTCTTGATGTCGGCGCTGGCACTGGTACTGTATAATTATTAATTTTTTTGTGATTTCTTATATGTGTTTAAAATATCTCATGTATTTGTAAATTTTAATATTTTTTTTTATATTTTGATCTAGGTATTTTGAGTTTATTTTGTGCTCAAGCCGGTGCTAAGAAAGGTATCAAATATAGTATTCATTTCTTTTTTTGTTTGAAATACTTTTTAGCTTGATTGAATTAGAATAATTTATGCTATATTATGAGTTAGTACATTGTGTTTTTATGAATATTGATTTAAAAAGAGTTAAATTAAGAAAAATAAAGTTAGTCATGTTTAAATTTTTTTGTATTGATTGTAAGTTAAAAAACTATAATATGGAGTTATGTGGTATTATATTTGTGATAAAAACCAGTCAGAAATTTTATTTTGAATTTCAGTATATGCAATTGAAGCAAGTGAAATTGCTAAAGAAGCTGAGAAAGTTGTTGCAACCAATGGTTATTCAGATAAAATAACGGTTATGCAAGAAAAAGTGGAGGTAATGTAGAACTTTATTTGATATAGTTTGCATATTATAAAAGTTTTCTTAAATTTATTTGTTTTCAAATGCATAATATATCAATCATATATGAGCCGATCGCTTGCCAAATCGGTTTAGTCCATAAAACAAAGAGGTGGGAAAAAGAAGTGATAATATATATTGTTTTTTAAAATTCCTCTGAAAATATAAATTCAAATAAACATTGTAGAATGTATTTTTGCAGATGTAGGTTTTATCTGACAACGTATAAAATGTATGAGATAGAATATCCTTGGAGTAATTGCTATTATAATTACAATTTTCGTGTGACTAAGGGACTTAGTCAATTTGACAAATGAAAAAAAGTAGTATATACAGTTCAGTCTTCAAATTATTTTTTTACTTCTGAAAAAAACTTAAATAATTGTTCCATAATTCAAGTACTTCTGCAGCAGTTAGACTGTAACTAGCAAATTTCTTTTACTGTTTTGTGATGAAACAACACTAAATGATTTACCGTTATCATCAGATACTTGCTTTTGTGTTTGAATTGCAATATTGCAACGATTTACATTAGAGTATGGAAATAATTTGATTGGCTTCTGAAGAAAGTTATAGCCAAAAAAATGTTTGTCATTTAGTGGTGTTAAATCTTAATATTTGAGAAATTTATTATGAATGTAAAAGTTAGGAGTAAAGCAAATGCTTTGACTCTAAAATATCAAAAATTTCAAAAACTGGTCTTAACCGATTTGGCTGGTGAATGGCTTATACACTATCTACCAATAAGTATTTAGACACCCATGCAAATGATATCTGCAGTCCTGATATATATCATGCCCTCCGCCGTTAAATATTGCGTAGGAAACAACATTGGTATTAGTCACATACAAGATGCCACATAGTACAGAGTTATCTGATTTCGAAGAAGGTGTAATTGTCGGGTATCACAGAAATGGCTGATCCTAAAGGGACATATATAGTGAGCTGAATTACCCAAAATCGATTGTGATCTATGTGATTCAGAAGTAGAAGGTGAGCGGTGATTGTCGAAATGTGCCCTGAGTCGGCAGACCTATGAAACTGGGAGATAGAGACCGACAGATGCTGTCCACAGAAATTTGGAAGAACCTCACCCAACCAATGGAGCACATACTCTAGGAGTTTCAACAGACATCTGGGAGGGTTGTTTCAATGAATACCATCCGTAAGGAATCACATCTGCTTGGTTTTCATTGCCGTGCTGCCACCCATAAACCTTTGATCTCAAAGTCTAACTGTGCTGCTCAGTTAATGTGGTGCAAAGCATGTCGAAAGTGGACCGTAGATCAGTGGAAACAGGTTCTCTGGAGAGACGAATCAAGGTTCACCCTCTACCGTTTGGATGGCAGGATCTGGGTCTAGCGTCTGCTTGGAGAACGCCTCCTGCCGGAATGCATTGTGCCCACAGTAAAGTTCGGCAGAGTGGAACTATGGTCTGGGGTGTTTCTCCTTGTATGAACTGGGACCCTTGGTCCCAATTCATGATAAGCTCAACGCCAACTACACTATTTTGGATGACAGTGTGCTTCCTACATTGTGGCAGTTTTATGGGTTAGACCTATGTTACTTCCAGGACGACAACACCAGTGGTCAAGTTATGAGGTCCACCATGAATTGGTATGGTGACAATGGGTTAACCGAAGGGACTGGCCTGCCCAGAGCCCAGACCTGAACCCCACTGAGAACATCTGGGACATGTTGGATCACTGAATTAAGGGGTGCAACAGCCGTCCAAAATCGGTGAAGGAACTTACATGTCTTTTCCAAGCCGAGTGGAAGAAAATACCACTAGCCATCATACAAAGACTTGTGGAAAGCATGCCCCAGAGGGTTGAGGCTGTAATTGCCTCTCGTGGAGGCTGTATCAACTACTGAATATGAATAAATTTTGTTTTTCTTTTCTATCACAGGTGTCCAAATACTTATTGATAGATAGTGTATGTAGCATAGTTTAATATGGTGTTGCTGTTTTCCGTGTAATTGAATGTTCTTGATTCTGATGTCTATGTAATACCCAGATAGGCTTATTCATAAGCATTCTCTAATTCTATATTCTTTACTTGTCTTGTTAATGGCTTATATTATGCAATTGGATATTTATTTGTAGTATTCGTGAATATATTCTTAATAGTACCAGTGAGTTTTAGTTTTTAGACTTATCAGACTGTTTATTTTTCTTACCATAGTAATATAATGTTAAATAACTTTTTTTAAATGTGAAAAAAAGAATAAAAACACGACAGCTATCACATAATTAAAAATCATACGTTGAAATATTTTTTAAACAATTTATTGGGGTGTTAATTGTAATTTTTTTATCCTATGTTAGGTGTCTTTTTAACACTCTGCACTTGCATGTATATTGACTGTATTTGCTTACACCTTTTCTTTCCTATGTATTTAGTTTCAGACTTTGGAAGTAAGAGTAATATTTTTTCTGTGTGTTGTTCATATGAAAGATAAAATTTTTATTCTTTAGCCCATTTTTATTTTTTTTTATTCATCATACATAATTCTCATTTATTCTACACAGTTTGTATTCATAAATGAATTTTTGAAAATTTTATTGCATTTTTAATGTATTAAAGGTGTGGTAATTAAGCTGTGTTTCTCTTGATTTAGGAAGTTGAATTGCCTGAAAAAGTGGATATAATTGTCAGTGAGTGGATGGTATGTATATTTATTTATATTTGTTCAGGTTACAAATTTATTATAATGTTATACATAACATTTATTTATGTAGTTTATATATGTCTTAAATGTTATGTAATTTGATTTTATCTTTGTAAATATCAAATTACTCTATGATTAGCCTTTTTTCCCATTTATGCTTAACATATTGTTTCTTTAACAGTTAAAAATTACTGGTTTTTTTTTTTTTTTAAATAATCTTCAGTATGTATATTTCTATTTCAGGGTTACATGTTAATGTATGAATCTATGCTTCCATCTTTATTATATGCCCGTGATAAGTGGTTAAAAAAGGTAAATATAGTTTTACTATCATTTCAAACAAGTCAACTTTAACAAAAGAATGGAAAGATTATTTACTCTAAAGCAATATAAGATTTATAATTAATAAATACCAAAAGTGGTATAAATAATATATTTAATATATTCATTTAAATACTAAAGATAATTCATGAATTTATATCAATGTTATAATAACTTAGTTGCATAATTTAAGATATCTTTTACATATGTTTAGTACACATATGTCAGACACTCGTTCATCTTTCTACAATCTTTCTTCCTCGTTCAAGTTAACTATTTTAAGAAATAATGTAATGTGTTAAGAGACTAGATATGGAACTTCATGAAATTTGAATAAATAAGTAGAACAAGTATCTTTGGATTTTATAGTAAAAAATAGTATAAATATCATTAATTTTTCATTATCAAGATATATTATTTTGAATATGTATATGCTCAGTGTATTTAGCTTACTGTTTAAATTTAATGAGAAAACATCTAATCATTTGCTATTTAATAGTTCTTTCAAAGGTTTTAAATAACTCAACATAAGTACAAAATGAAGATTATGTTAAATGCTTAACACAATGTTTTATGACTGACTGAAAATTGCATGTCTATTTGTTGAAACTGTGAGGCGGAGGATGTGTTGCAAACTTAGAAGTTAGTGTAAAAATTAAATTTTATTAAAAGTTGATAGTTGATGTTATGTCTTTAAGACATTAATTAGGCATATCTCAGAAATGCATCAGAAAGCTTGATTGAAATTGAAATTCAAGGAGGGTTGAGCCATTGAACTGAACCAATTTGTTGATGTCTGTAGAATTAATCTTAACAAATAGATAATTTAGGTAGGTAACAAATGGGTAATGTTCTTCATCCTCTGTATTAGAGAAATTAAAAGCTGTAGCTGATTTTGATGATGATTTTTGAAACAATATTTTTTCTTACCACCTGTAGATCAAAATGTAATAAGTCCCAGAGTTTAATCCCTAGGGTACAGTGTAAAAAAATTTTGATATTTACAAATATTATCAGATGCAATTTTGAAGTTGACAGTAGTATATTATATATATATATATATATATATATATATATATATATATATATATATATATATATATATATATATATATATATTGATATATATATTGGGTATTATTAAAAATTATTTGGTACTCATGTGTTTCAGTTTTGTATGAACCAGATTTAATTTACGGAATGGTGATTATTGGCATTTAGATTGAGCCTAGGCTGAATTAACTAGGATATGTAATAGAAAAACATACCATATTAGTTGCATTACTTGTATTTCAGATGTTAGTTTCAAGAAAAAATCTTGAAGCCTTGCATAAGAATATTTTATGTGTAGATGGTAATTGTTTGTGGGTAATTAATTGAATAAATGTTTTAATGAATATAATCTCCTCAGTTAAGATTAAATCTGAATTTTAACACTAACCTCTATGTTCCCATTGAGATGCCATTTTTTTAAGTACTGTTTTTCAGGTAAAGAATAAGTAGGTAATGATGATTACTTATTTCAGATTGCAATAAGATATACATAAGTTACAAAGACTGAGACAGGTTGATAGTCGTCATCCTCTGAGAAATCTTACTCCCGTCTAATGTTATTAGTTCTTAGATTCTCAGAATTTTTTCTTCTTTCATTAGCAACCTGAAAATATGTACTATTTGTATTGCTGTGAAGGATAACCTTACTTAACTGTGTAAGTACATTTTGTCTCCAGTGAGTGAATGTTACACATCAACAGGGTTTTTATTTATTTATTTCACTTTTATAGCATTTTATGCAAATTGTATTTCATTCTGAGTATGATAAAAATTTTTAAAATTTATGATATTTTGTGTGATGATACATTATGGGGGGAAAAGTACATCTGTTATGTAAAATTCCAAACATCATATGAGTTTTTAAATTTTTAATGCTTTAATCTTATTTCTGTAACCATGCTTCTGCTTTTAGATAAAGTGTATACATAAGTTTCTATGCCCAGTATATATAGAATATAAATGAACAATTTACATTTAGTTGATATGAAGTATATATATTTTTGAAATGAAATTTTATGAACATAAGCTCTGTGATACGGTTACATGTTTGCACAAATTGAATATACTTTTTTTTTTTATGCCTTCATCAATAACTTGAATTTATTTCAAAAGAAAATCTTTGGTTATTTATTTAAAAATAAAAAAAATTCCAGCATGTGCATGGTCATATTCTAATCTACATCTTTGTACTTAAGCAAAGTAAAAATCTAATCAAGTCAAACTTGTTTTATGTGCGTAGCATCTTATATGTAAAAGGTAAATCCCGCCAGAATTAAGTAAGGAAGGAACTTTTGTCATCAGACAATACAAAAACTGAATTAATTGATAAATTTGGATGAAATTCTTTTTTCATGCCATACCATAATACATTCAACAAGTTGGTTTTACATTGATGGTTGAATCTAAGATTTTTTACTGAGAGCTAAACTTTTACTTTGGTTATGTTATTTTCAGAGTTTGCATTCTTAGTTTTGGATTGTCTGTTTATATATATCTCTTGAAATATTTATATTATATTTACAAAATTATATAGAAACCTGCTCTCAATTATTTGAGTTATTTTCTCCTCTCTCTCTTATTAGTGTATTTATAATACATATTAAAATATGTCAGATTTAATATACCCCTTATTTATTATTTTATGAACTTTATTCTAGGGTGGTTATCTTTTCCCTGAAGAAGTGAGAATTTATATTGCACCCATATCAGATTACCAAGAGTATGAGTACAGGTATTAACACCTTGAGCAGCTATTTAAAATACAATATTTATAGTTAGTTCATCTCTCTGTAAATTTTGCTTATGACTTGCAATTATTTTCATTATTTATATTTGGTACTAAATCATTTTGAAGTTATCATCCCCCTTTTTTTAAAGGAGCTAGGTTATATTTCCATCTTTAAGAAAATTTTTGTAAGTATCTTATCGTAATAGCTATATAATAGTAAACTAAATAAATAACATCTAAAATTGTAAACACTATTTTATTATAATTTGGAATTGGTAAATGGTGAACAACTTTTTAATATAATCTTTGCTTTTTGTGTATTAAAAATTGATTTTCTAATTGTGTTAGAAATATTTTACATTATTTTTGAAATATGTTAGAGGCATTATACATTTCTCTTAGAAAAATATGCAGTCCTTTTTTCATCAAAATTTCTGTCTGATTTTTATCCCTTCCTCTTTCTTTATCTCTCTCTCTCTCTCTTTGTTTATGCACACTCACACACGCACATATATATATAGTTATTAATGTTATTGTGCTTACTGATATATATTTATTTAAGCTGTAATGTGGAATTTTTCAATTTAAAAATTTCTGACTGTGTGCATCTTCTTTTGCTTCTCTCTCCCTGTTTGTGTATGTGTTTATATATTTGAAATTGAAATCCAAGACAAGGCAAACCATAACAAGAATATGAGAAATTGCAGTTATCATATTCTTGTTTCAGTTTGTTTTCACATGTTTGATTTTAGTTTCAACTTTTGTAAATTTTGTATCTCAAATAGGAAAGTGCTGTACTATGCTAGTGTTTATATTAAATTCCAATTCTTCATCTTATCTAATAATAATTTTTTTCCAGAACTTTTTTCAGTTTAATATATATTTACATTTATACTTGTTTTATATCATCTTAAATATTTACAAAGTATATTTTTAGTGTAGAATTTTGGCGCAAGGTTGAAGATGCTTACAAAGTAAACATGAGTGCTTTAGCTAAAACTGCTGCAGAACAGATGCAAGGTTAGTTTTAGTATTTTCTCTTTTTTTTTCTACATTAAAATCTCAATGGAAAGAAAAATGAGGTATTTGGTGTGTTATTGAATTTCAAATTTCACTAGAAGAGGAATTTATTTTTTCTTTCATATTTCAGCTACAGTGCATGTTATGTCTGTGGATCCTGCTTCCATTCAATCTCATGCTAGCTGTGTAACTTCAATGCAGCTATCAACTATAAGTTCTTGTGTTTCTGAGTGTGCTCAGGTACAATTTTACTTTAAAAAAAATTATATTTTATTATGTCTGTAACATTTAACATTATCTTGTCTTCATTATGCATTAACTTATTAACAATTTACCTTTTTTTTTCAGTTTTTGAACTTTATCAGTCTGTAAATGTTTCTTTGTATACATAGTGTTTTGCACACTACTTAAAAAGTCCATAGGAACTTGGTTTTCAGTTTCTATTTTTAAGGATCCTTAAAAAGTTTTTTAAAAGTGCTTATTTTTGCATTCAAGGTACTTACCTTTTCTTATTTACTTTTCAATCCTTAAAAAGTACTTATTTTGGAGTTGAAATGCAAGAATTTTCAGTCTATTGTTGTCAATGATTGTCTCTGGGAAAATGCACATGCCTTTTTTTTTTTTTTGGGGGGGGGGGGGGGGGGGGGGGGGTTGTCTGTTTTTTTTTCTTTTATTATTTTTGTTTCAGGATGAGAGCACTTATGTATATCTCCCCCCCCCCCCCATTTGTTGTGGCATTGCTTCCGAATGTAAATTAATCAAGTTAAATGTGGGGATGACCAGATTTCATTAAAAGAAATTTTCATTAAGACCCAGAATTTTTAAATGTTTAAACTTAAAAAGATAAAGATAAAACACAATTTATATAATTTTTGAGGTCCTTAAAAGTGCTACCACAGGTCCTTAAAAAGTCCCATAAGAACTCCTTATTTTTGATTTCTGACGACTTCTGATATACTTCTATGAACTATACCCAGACAGCAATAATTGCTGTTAGTAAGTTATTATCATAAATTTAAGGGGGTCCAGGACACATTTTAAAATTTTTTTTATTTATCAAGTTAAAATTTTGAATTTTTTTGTGATGGTTAACCATATAATTTGTAAACAAACTCATATCATAAAACTTCTTATAAACTATTTTAAAAATTTAAAATTTTTAAAAAAGTGGGGTAAATTAAAATTGTTATAACTCGAAATATTATTTGTTGAATTTCAAAATTTTTTCATTTAATTAAACAGAAATTTTTAATTTTGTTTCAGCATTTTTTAAAATTTTAATTTAAAAAAAAATTTTAAATATTTAGAGTAAAAATTTCAAAAAAAATGATGTAACTTATTTTTAAAAAATCATATTTTCAAAAGTAAATATTTTTTTCAAATTTGCTGGATCAAAATTAAAGTAAAATAATTGAAAAAGACATTTTCCAAGTTTGAACTATTTATCTTTAATGGTTCTTGACTTATTTAAAAAAAAATGAGAAATGGTGAAAAAACCCATCATGCGGGAAAATGCATTTACAGGTTTAAACACAAATTGGCTACTATTGAAATGTTGCAAAACAAAAATTGATATCTCCTGTTGTAATTAAGATAAAAACATGATTTAAATGTCATTTTAAGCAGAAAAGAACACAAAAATTTTTAATGCAATAAAATTTTCCTCAAAAATTTGAAGAATTTTGTGTCCTGGACCACCTTAATTAATAAAAACAAGCTTTTGTGCTTGTTTTTATTAATTAAATTTATGGTAGTCCAAATTAAAATGGAAATATTTGAAAGTTATTTTGGTCATTATTTCTTGTACTAAATTGACTATTATCTGTATTCAGTTGGGAAAAATATAACTTCTATTTAAAATTCTGTATTTAACCTGTTTTGTAGATATAGGTGTATATAAATTGATAATTTTAGTGATAGTTTTAAAATATTTTCGTTTTATAATTGTGGATTTTTAAGACATTACATACATGCATACACCAATCCCTCGATTTACACGGTAGCTGGTTCTGCAACAAATTGTGTAAATCAAAACCATGTAAAACAAGACATAGCATTCATATTAAACAAGGGGATAAGTGCAAGCCGTGGTTATGTTTATAATAGCAGTGTAAAAATGCAAAGAGTTTATACCGAAGTGAAGACAAAGCAATTTAAGTTATATGCAATGATAAATTATTTATTTATTTATTTATGCATTTCAAAAATTAACGTCTTACCTCGTGTAGAACTGAACTAGGACTGACAGTATGGAAATGAGACCAAATCTACTTTAATGATACCAATGCTAAACGTGACACAATACACTTGTGATACCTGTGCAGATAATTTGAGTGCATTCAATGTAAAACACTCAAATAATCAAATAATACATCAATATATTTTTTTTAATTTATAAAATTTAGAAACCTTGTAAAAGCGAAACTGTGTAAACCAAGTACCGTGCAAATCGAGGAACAGGTGTACTTAGGTATATACATATGTATGTACATACACACATACATCTGTGTTTTTGTTTTTTTAACAAGTATACAAGCTTTCAAAAGTTAATATCCACTTTATCTATTAAGCTGATGAACTAATTTTTTATTCAGCTATACATTTTACTGTTGTCATTAGCAGTAAACTCATCCACTATAGTTAAACAAATTAATAAGTGTCAATTGTGCATTCAAAAATTTATCGCTATAATATATTTGAAAGTATTGCATTATTTATCAAAGCTAAAGATACTGTGTGCATTGTTTCTTTTCTAGACATTCAATTCTTCACTATAGTATTATTTGTATTCTAATTCATTTTAGTTGTGAATGTGATGGGAAAGAAGTGTACATTTTTCGAGAACTGAATAATAAAAGTGGCAGATCATTGTATTATAATCTAAGATTGATTTTGTTTGCTTTTACTTCTCTTATTTTAACTTAAATATTCTCTAGAACATTTATCTCAACCGTGCATATGACACAGTGTTGTTCTGAAGCCCCTGTGGTCCTGGGTTCAAATCTTGAGGAGTAAGTACATGAAAGTTTTGATAAGTATCACTTCTGCTTTTATCCTCATGGTTTGAATTCCAATGTGAGGTCTAAATAATTATTTGAACTTGAAGGATACATTAAGCACTAGCTTTATATCATATAGCACATGAATTAGTAGCTCAAAAGATATTCTATATCTTTACTATTATCTTTAATGACTAAATTTTCTTATTCCCTCATTGTGTGATAGTATAAGTGGATCGAGGCATCTGAAGTAAATAATCGCACCAAACTTTCAAACCTTACTGTTTAGTAAACAAATGAGATTATCAGTTAAAAGGATTATCTCTTTGGGAAATATTCTGATAAAGACTACTTTAATTTTGGCTTTTTATTAAAAGATTAGCATTATAAAAACGGTTTATTTACTCAGTTTATTGAGTCAATATTCTGTATATTTGCCTTGTATTGCAGAGTAACCACAACTTCAGTTTGTGCATCTAAGTATTATTAGAACTATAGTTTCAAAATGTGTGTACTTTTAGACTCAGAATATTTTGTTTGGTGAGTCTGAATCACTTTAGGGAGAATCTTTTGGCCTTCAAGGGCTAAACTGACCACCAAAATGATGTCAACTGTTCAGATAATGTCCCTGACATCTTAGAGGCTACACCAATGCTGACCAGTTTGCTTGATGAATTGAGGGAATTTTGAAGATTTTTAAAATATATTTTGAGATCAGTTGTGATCTTTTATTTGTGTTCTTTTTGGGAGCTTCTCCTTTTTTAATGTTTATTTGTCACAATTTACTTCTGAATTATTCTAAGACTCAAAGGAAGGAAATTATGGAGAAAATTTTTCAATCATATACAACACAGGCTATTGAAGTATTACAGGGAACAAAATATATATGTCTCACAAAAGTGATGCTCATCAGGTTTTGAACCCATGTTCTTTTTTCTGTTGTCATATGCTTTATGAGATGAGTTTTGGAAAAATATAGAGAAACATCACATGTAACTTGAGTGGGCATACAGCAGAAAATATTACTAATTTAGGATAATTATAAATTATTCTTCATTTTATATATTAAATTAAAGATGTGAGTAGACATAAAAATTTCCTTGATTTTATTTTGAAAATGTAAATGAACTTTAACATTAGTTTGCAAAGCTCAACTGAATGTTGTAATTTTTGTGCTTATATTCAGTCTCTGTATTTATTTATTTTTTAAATGCTTATGAATAACTTCCCAATATTTTTTTTCCCAAACTCATCTCTTTGTAAAAATAGTGAATTTTTTAATAACAATATATTGATCAATTACTTTTGTTGTAGTTTTGTAGTTTCTAAACTAGAATGGGTTTTCAGAATAATTTGTAAGTAATTTAATCTTTAATTGAGATTTTAGTTTCATGCTATGACATATTTATTTGATTTGAACGTTATATCTAGTGTTGTAATTTTTGGCTGTTGAATATAAATTGTCTTTTTTTAAAATTTTAATTTAAGTCTCACTTTTTTATCTTTCAAATAGGGCTCATTTAAATGTAGCTGTTTTGGGAGAACAGTTATTCATGGTTTTGTAATTTGGTTTACTGTTCATTTCCCAAATAATGTGGTTTTATCTACATCACCATATGAAAAGTAAGTAAATTTTTAAATGTGTAGTGTACATATGTAAAGTCTCTCTTTTTTAAAAATATAATTATTTATTATATCAAGAAACTGGTGTGTAAATTCTTCCATTTATTTAAGAACTATTTTTCGTATAACTGCTTGACAAAAAATTTAACTTCTGTGGCACTATTAGAATATCAGACCATGAACAGTCTCAGATTGAATTAAAATTTTACAGTAGTGAATAATTTATATTTATGAGGGTCATTTGATAATTCCATTCAAAAATAATGAAAATATTTTAAAAATACATTACATTCATACATATAATACATTGTTCATACATTGTTTTGTATGTATTACATACATAATGCATTTAGTCCAATCAATATCGAGCTTTTTTTATCCGGTCCGTAAAGTGAGACTTGTCGCCCTCTGTAAAATAAGAGTTTGTTTCACTAATCGCTTCTGAATTTGATGCAAATTTCTTCCTTACAATTTTTTTTATATATACATTTGGGAACAAGTCTGAGGGAAGCAAATGTGGAGAATATAGAGGATGGAGAAGAATTTTGTAGTGTAATTCTTATGGTTTTGCTACCACAATCACAGATGAATGAGCAGGAGCATTGTCATGATTGAAAAGAATATATATATATATTTTTTTACCTTTGTAGCCTTCGTCTTGTGGCCAAAACCTATCCTGCTGGATGGAACTGTCTCTTTGGTACAGGTTCACCAGCTTCAACCCACTGTTTAGACTGCACTTTTGTTTTGGGTTGTTATTAGTGATGTATCCATGTTTCATCTACTGTTTTAAAACAGTAGAAAAATTCTTCTTGATTTCTTCAAAAGAGCTCCTAATTGCACTTTGAAGTATTCATTCATTCACGTTTTTGAGCGATAATTAGCAAACATGGCACTCGCCTTACTGACAGCTTTCTTATATCCAGACATTCATGCAAAATATGAAATGTGCTGCTGAGATGACAACAGCCTCAGTAGTCTCATACAATTTTAATCTTCTATCCATCATCATATCATGGATTTTTTCAATAATTTCTGTCATAGTGACCTCCATAAAGCAACCAGAATGTTCAACTCGTCCAGAATGTTTGTGCTCGTTTGCAGCAAAAATCAACATTCCACTTGCAAATCATTCCAGGTAAAGGTGTAGACGTATCATACTATTAATTAAACATGGATTTAGTTTCTGCCACTGTTTTGCCTCTGAAAAGTAATTTTTTATCAACATTCGGAACTTGTTTTTCTATTTTGTGTGAGCAGTAACAAGGGTTGACCAACCTAAATGATTATCAGTCACAGACTAAGTGTTGAATCTGTTTACAATTTGACATGCATACCTTTAATACATGCTAAATGTGAGAGTGCCAACAATTTCAGTTCAGTTGTGCTATCTCTCAGATTTTGCACAGACTTATGAAACAACATTGTAGGTATTGACCCATTGATTGTTTTATAATTTATAAAGTTAAAATTTTAAATTTATTAACTTCAGACATCACTGTCTATTTTTCTGTGAAAACTATAAAAGAACAAAACATCATTGATAGGAAATTATAAACAATTTTTTTTCATTAAGTTTATTTCCACTTATTTTGGGTGAGTTAACTATATGTGTTATAATTGCTAAAATAATCTCCAATAATTAATTGAAGTATGTTGTCTAAACTTTTCCAATTTATGCAAAAATTTCAGGATGTCTATTGATTGGAAAAGTTATACTATTAAAGAAAGTGTTAGTTAAACAATATAACACAGGAAACAGTTATTGTTGAAAAGTAATTCCAATCAATTGTTATGGAAAAGTTTGTATAAAAATTTTGTTGTTTCATAAGAGGTGAAGAGACAATGTAATGGAATAAATAGTAATAGAAAATCAGACCGTGTGTATGTTCAAATATACTTAATTTTCCTTTTTTTTTTTTGTCATCAGAATGTCTTAAAATTTGTTATTTTAAGATAAATATATGCAATGTATTTGCGTGTGTGTGAGGGGAAGGGAAAAGACAATTTCAGTAAAAGAATAGTATACAAATTTATTAATAAAGATGCTTTGTAACTTAAAAACTTCTTTTGGCATTATGTAATTTATTTTGAATCTCTGTTAAGGGAAACACACTGGGAACAATCTGTTCTCTATATTCCACCACTAGGAGTTGAGCAAGATTCTGTAATTGATGGAAAACTGTGGATACGCCGAGGAAAGGTATATCACAGGTAACAGATTTATTTTTTTTTTACTTTGCCTCCTTTGTTTACCTTTTTAATTTTTAGGATGTTATAATCTCTTGAATATATATCTACAAGATTTATTACCCGGCTTCGCTCAGGATTCAGTTTCTGTTATTTTTTTTCAATGATTAGCCTCATGATTTTGATGTTCTAAAGTTATAACAACTCTTAAACAAATTAATTTCATTTTTTCAGTAACAAAAAATTAATTTATTAACTAATTTGTTGTTATTTTAATACTTGCGAGTACAGAACATTTTTTTTCTTTTTTATCATCTATGACAATGTATAATTCTGATTGATTCCTTGCTCTAGACACTCCCACATATAGCTGACCATGCAAAAAACATTCTTCTGTCAGATCCAGTCCAGTGCTTTCTTTTTTTTGGGCATTTTAAAGCATTAATTAACAGCAAGTCAATAATGTTTGAATGGATTTATTATTATAGATAAATAATAATGTTTGGATTGAGAACACATTCAATATTAAAACACAGCAAATCTGATAATTATTATAGAAAAAGTATATACACATATTTCATGCTTGGAATTCTTTCTGAAAAATAAATTGTCTGCTATGTTTCAATGCGACTTTCAGACTTTCTTAATTAGAATATACACATATTTCATGATTGTAATTCTTTCTCAAAACTAAATCATCTGCTATGTTTCAATGTCATTTCAGTTATATAAATCATCGCATCAAGGCTAAACGCACATGTTTCTAGCAAAGTGAACATGTCTTTCAGTATATTTGAGTTTGAACAGGTAGCTTGGGATAGTTTTAATGCATGAAATGGATTGAGAACATATTCACTGAAAATGAATGACTTTCCATCTATTCCGGTGTTGCCACTTATATGAAAATAATATATCAAATTCATTCTTGCATGCTCCAATATATAAATAAATCACATTTTTAATTCATGTCTATTTATTTTTTTGCAAATGTTATAATTTAATTGGCAACAATGAAATGTTACAATGGCTTAGAACAAAAATATCCGTTGATACCGCGCAAACTAACATAATTTGGGAATGGAACGTGGTAGTGGGATGAAAATAATCACATTCATCCTGATTTTCCAAGAACATTAAACCGTGTAAATTTCATGAAGGTAGGGCTCACGGTTCTTGAGTTTTTTGTGACTCACACATATAGACATGACCCATTTCCCGTTTCTGCTTTATATATAAGATGTATATTTATGTAAAAGTTCTATTGTACTTATTTAGCTGACTTTTAATACAATAGTTAAATAACTTAATTTTGTAATTTTTTTCTAAAAAGAGGAAATTTTGCATGCTTAAAACACAATAAGTTTTCCATTCTTGGTGATGTATAAAGAGGGGTTAGGGTTATAAACATGAGCAATGGATATGAAGAAAAAAATTGATCAAAATATATTATATTAATAAAGTGACGTGCGAGTTAACCTATTGTCCCACTGATTTTGTCCTTTCTACTGAATTACTGATTATAGAATAAAATTAAAATGTGTATAAGGAATGAAGACTACGAGGAAATATTTATGTCACATCACGGAGGCAGCTAGTTTTTTGCTCCTGAAGTACGGTAGCTATTAGGTAATGAAATCTTAGAACTGAATGAACTCTTCTTGATGGATAGCTGTAAACAATATATGCTTAATGCATGGGAAAACATGCTAACTCTTTTGAGTATAAACAATATTTTTACAGTTTTATCTGTTTAAATAAGGTGTGTATATATATATATATATATATATAGGTATGTGTGTGCTATTCTAAAAAGTATTTGGTTCCCTATCTTATCTAAAATTCAGTATTTGATCTATAAATTACTATTTACATTAGTGCAGTTGTACTTTTTCTTAATTTTTATACATTCCTTATATAATTCTATCTTGGTAATGTACATATAAGATTTTTCACGTATGTGATAACTTTCAGTTTGTGGTTTTTAGGGTGATGATTACCATGGTATAGGAATGTGTTGGCAGGATACTTCATTAATGCTGACCTAATAACAATTCTGAATGTAGGATAGGTCATTTCTGGAGTGCCAGGGTGTGAATTAGTGTTTAGTTACATATGTAGATGTATGGAGAGTACCTGGTCTAGGCAAGACCCGTGTGCCCTGGCTCCTAGAACGTGGAAATGGTGAACAAGGGACAAAGGCATGAAATAATTTTTTTTCATGTGTTAAACTTGTGCTAAACTATATATTCTTTACATAAAGCATTGACACTCAAGCCTCAATGATTAAGTTGAACTAATATGTTATTTTGTGTAACTAATACACACACAGACATATATATCTTTGGAAATATGATGTTATGACTATTAATGTTTGTAGAAATTTAGGATTATGAGCTATGAATGTGTATCTTTTAATGGTTTATTGAATTCAAGATACCTGGAAAACTGACCTTCAACAGCTTGAGGTTAACTGCATATCTTCCTTGAAATAATTTTTCAGCAATGTTCTATTCTTACTTTGATAAATATCTATTATGGGACTTAAGTGTACAGCCTGATTATTCTTTTATGCAGTTAACTGTTTGTGCTCCACCTTGTTTACTTCAATTTACTTTTTAATTTTTGCTCTGTATGTAAAATTATACATATATTACTTGTTTTTTTCCCTCAATTTAATAGCATGTTTAATTTATTTGTCAGTTGTGTACATATTAATCATTACTTATCTTGTGCTTCTTGAAATTTCAAATAAAACAGATTTTGCATATTTATTCCCAAGTTTCTACTTTGTAAAATATTTTTACAGCATTCTTTAGCAACATTTATCTTGTTATTAAAATCCAAGTCTCATATGTTATATTTATTTTTAGGTTTCTAGATATTGAACTTGAATATCAACTCAATTGTGGTGAAAAAAAGAAAATGAAATTTAAAATGAAAGATTAACTGGAAATTGTGATAAATTGTTTTTTTTATGTATTTAAATTAAAAAGTTTGTTGTCTTTAGCATATTTAGGTTCTTTCGTGTTAAAAACACCTTAATCCCAATTTTAATATTCAATTCTTGTATTATTTGTGAGTATTGTGGTATTTGCTTTTATTTTTGATACTTTATATGCTAAAAATTAGATGACTTACTTCCCTTCAATTCATATAAACATGATTGTCATTGTAGCATTTAAATCAGATTATCATTTTAATACATTTTCTATTTAACTAAACTATTTAAGAATATCTATATCCAGGCAGCTGTTTGCAAGTTGAAAATTAATGGGTTTGTGTAGTTGTTTAACCAGGGTTTATTCATGTTATGCTTCATTTTAATTTATAAGAAGTGCATAAATTGAGGATGTTTGAATGGCATTTTGATAATGCTAGCTGATTTTCCCCAGGGAGGTAGTTACATTATATTATCAATGATTACAGAAAATTGCAAGAATTTTTAATTCAGGTCCTTCTCCCTCTCTCTGAAATTATATTAGATAGTTGTTGACAAATATGACTATCATCTAGCTTGTAAACTAATTTCTTTCAAATTTAGTTTACAAGCTTGCTTTACAGTAATTTCACTGACAGGTTATATGAGGAAGGAGTGTGTATGAATGTTAGGCATTGAATTCTAAGCTGAAAATTGCATTACACATAGATTCACAAATAATTCAGATACATTTTTTTTAGATCACCTATTCCTTCAGTTTGAGCACGATTTTTCATCCTCAATGTTTGAAAATATACATTCATCTATATATATAATAGTTGCGTAACTGACTGACAGATAATGCAAAGACCAAACCGCTAGACCTAAAGAGCTGAAATTTTGCATGGCGTTTCTTCTTGTAGTGTAGGGGTGCACTAAGAAAGATTTTTGAAAAATTCTTAGATTTTTTTAGCTGTTTTGTAACATTTTTTAAAGTTTGCATTTAAAATAATAATTTGAGAGTTACAATTTATATCACGTGAAAGATCATAAAAATTCCTTTAAAATCAAATCTTTTTCGAATCTTTACCTTCATTTTCTGATTTTTGGTGAATTTTTAAAGATTAATTTTTAGAATCTAATTTATTAAATGCTGATCACTTGGTTTCTTTTCTTTTTGTGATACTTTAAATTAATTTTATGTCACGTGTATAACAACGAAATAAATTGACATAAATAAATATTAAAATGCGGTAAAATATGAAATTTAACTAGACTAATTGAGATTGAAGTTTTTTAAAGAATTTAATTCAAATTAATGTTTTATAGATATTAAACATACAAATTAATTGCATTTATTGACCGTTGTATTTAATTTGAATATTTTCTTCATTATTTTGTCTATAAAATTATCCGTTACGATTTTTTTATAAATATATTTTTTTTGTCATAAATTGCATACAATGATTGTATTTAATTTTAATGTACTCCGTAGCGAAGCACGGGTATTCAGCTAATTTATTTATATTTATGATAGAAGTCCAATACTGAGTGCCACTATCAAATTTAAGCTTTTTATCTTCAACTTGGTTCATCATGCATATCTTTTGACTACCAATAAGGTGAGCATTCAACTATGAAATATTAGAGATTTACTAATTTGTGATGTAAAAAACAAATGTAATTTATAAACATTTTATTTACAAAAGAATTACTCAACAGTCAAGTGGCAAGTATCTCAGATATACACAGAATAGTTCAGTCAATCACAAGGCTTCATCTTAACTGCATATAAACAAGTATCTTAGCAATAAAGTAAAATTAATATTAAAATCATTACATTTTCAATGTATTTGTTAAAAAAAATTTTTTTGCCGCAGAATTCAAAATTCAGACAAATTTTAAAATATTTAAAACCCATTTGTATGAATGTAGATTTCTTTTACAATTGGCTTTTACTTTGAGATGTGTATATATTAACAGCTTTCTTGGTTTTTGATCATAACTATCACTTCCTGACACAGCTGCTGTCTGAATTTCTTGAAGTATCTGTTGTGTTGGCCTTGTTTGCTGATAAACTTCTTCCATTGCACATGAGTTTTAAATAAATATATGTAAGCTCTAACTGAAACCAGGGGACATTTTCTTGTAGTGTATGTACAATGTTAAGAACTAAAGCATCCACTTTGTGCATATAATACTGCATCATGGACTGTAGGGAAAGTAAATTCTTTGCTAACAGTCTTAAAAAATCCTTGACTTTCCAGGCTCTCAAGTACTGGCTCTGAAATTGAAAATTGTTCGTAATTAAATAAAACAGCATAACAAAATGCGGAAAAATTTCAAACTATTTTGTTTCTCATCAGAGAAAGTATTTGAGCTGTTGGATAATATCTGACTAGGCACCTCTAGAAGCCGTTTAGAAATTTGGAGGAACTGTAAAATTTTCATGTGCAAGAAAAAGTATTACTACAGATTATCTTTCTTTTGATTTTATTAATTTTAGTCAGAATCGTATTTTGTAAAGGCAAATTATGTTATTTATATCACATTCTAAAATCATAACTATTATTAAGTTATATTATCATTTATGCCTTCCAAAAATTTTATTACATTCTTATGAAACTTCATGCTTTTATCTCATAACACATCAAATTTAATATTTTTTCTTAATAAAACACACCAATTGTTTTAAATAAATGAAAAATTTTGTATTTATTGAAACACTTTCAACAGTTATTCCTAATAACATCTGTTTACAGGAAAACCTTTTAGTGCTTTGTGAAAGTACATTTTCTCCTTGCTAATTTAGAAGGGAAAAAAATCTCAAGTAAAAACTTCCTTAAAATTTCATTTCATGCTATTAGATTGGTTGTGGGTATTTTTTTTTAAAGCTATGAATAGATACATCTTTGGTCATTAAAATAATGTGTTCTAAGCTCTTATTATATTGCATGTTTTGTGTACAGTTAATTCAATAATCTTGAAACTTACCTTGGACACAAGCTAAGTATATCACAATGTTGTTGACTGCAAATTCTCTCATTACCTGCAAATACTCATTATTATTATTTTGGTAATATATGTTTTCTGTTATTAAATAAAATTAAACATATGTATTTTCACCCTGCAAGATATGTTTATGGGGAAATTTATTTTAGATGAGATTTTGAAATATACTTTAAGACAAAGAAGATACTTTATTTGTATTATCAACATTTTTTTTTTCATTATCAACATTTATTATCAACATTGTTGGACTGATTTCTGTCCTAGTCATTTATCAGTTGCAGATTTATAATTTAACAGCTATAAATCTGCAACTGATACAGAAAAATTGGTTGCTATAATTTTTCAATAGTTTTGTGTTTATAAGGATTACAAATAACTTTCAGTTACTGCAAAGTTCTTAAGTAGAGAAATGTTTTATTTTATATATTTATATATATAAAAGAGCTTGTCTGTTTGTTTGTCCGCTATAGAATCATAGACTGTTTCACCCACCGGGACCAAATTTGGCACAGTTAATGTTTAGGACCCGAGAAACTTAAATCAGGAAAAATGAAATTTGGGGCTCAATTAGTTTTTTTAAAATTAATTTTTTAATGATTTTTGTGCCCCTAAGCGCACCTCTTAAATATGGATACAGCCCCTTTACCACAACCAGTCTAATTCGATACGCAGGGGAAAAAAAGTTTGTTCTGAGGGGTGGTTTGAGAGTTGGTCTGGGGGTGACGGGGGGGAGGGGGTGAAGTGTTTATTTTGTGGGGGGGGGGGGTGCAGCCCAGTATTTTTTTAATGGAATGCATGAAAAATTTTATATCTATATATCTATAATCAATTGTTTAGCTCGAGAATTGGAAGTTAACTTGCGTTTAACTTTTCATTCCCATCTCGGCCGATAGATGGCTGCACCATTCTACAAAGCAAAATTAACTGAAAATGATTTCAAATCTGCTTAAAAATGGCTAAAAGTATTAAAATAATGCATTGTCATCGTGTTCTGAGCTATTCTAAAAGTTTCAAATGTCTAGGTAGTCGGGAAGTTAGTTAAAAATCGATTGCAAGATTTGTACTGGACAAACACATACAAAACCAAACAAACAAGAAAGCGAGTTAATAAAAACATGGTAAAAAATTAAAAATTACCTGTAGAACCATTGATACACCTCCAGAATCCATGTAGGCAACTGCTGAAAGTTCTAAAATAATAACCCTTAGGTAATCATATTTGTAAGCATTTGAGAAAGTAAGCTGGTCTTCATGCTGGACAATTTTATCTTTTTCACTCTATAAAAATATATACATTAGATATTTTGACTATACAACTAAAAAAAGTTACATATTTTAGTAGAAATTGGTTCGTTTATAATATACATTTAAAATGAATAACATCCCGGGGACAAGTATTAATTATTGATCACTTATGCATTAAAATGTGCTTAATGGGCCTTACAAACCAATCTTCCTATAGGCTCTACAGAAAATCACCTGTCACATTAAGCACATGTTACCAAAACACTAGCAGGCTTCGTAATCTGTCAGTTGAGTCATTTTCGAGAAAATAGTGCATGGATCGCTCGCTAGTACACAGTTAGAATGGCGTCAGTCGATGAGAATCAGATCTCGCAAAAACCTTTTATCTTCCGGAACACGGACATTTACCATTTTTAGTTATCCTAACTGCTGTCAAATTTTATATCTAGAAGCGACTGTTTAAAAAAAGAAAGAAAAAAAAATCGGAGCCGGGTCGATGCATTGTGGCGTCTTTACAAATTTTCAGAGACTTTTTAAATAATTAATATATCTCTGTTAGAAATAGTCTACACAATAGAACAGACATTGAGAAAAATATGTATTTATTTAAAAAAAGTAAATAAAATTGAATATAATTTGTTATGTAATAAAAATGACTGAATCACCTCGATTGCATGTCTATAATTAATAGTTTTAGATACCACCTTTTTTATAAAAATGATTGCTAGATTATTCAACAGTTCTTGGGTTGTGGTTGCTCATAGATAATTCGCTAAAATTTTCAGTTTAGAAAAACAGCACTCAACTGTTGTTACAGTCACAGGTAGTGTTAGCAGCATTCTTAGAGCTCCAACAATGTTTGGAAATAGGCATTGAAAATTAATTTATCATGTTCTGAGATTCAGCAGTTTATAAAAAAATAAGTCTAAATATTTCCTCATATTTTTGTACAGTGGCTCCCAAAAGTGTTCGTACACTTACGAATTTAAATGAAATAGGGGTCTATCCATTAATTAAAATGAATATTTCAGAATGGGTATTTAATAATAAGATCTATAGTCTACTCTTAACAAAACTACATGAAATATTTTGAAAACTATGGGAATTTAGTCACTCATAGTAAAAATAATAGCAGCAGAGTAAAAAGAGCAGCAGAGTAGTAGCAAAACATTTAATAGGACTAAGAAACATATTAACGGAACATAACAAAGAAGCATGTTACAGAGAGCAACATTATTCTCTTTCTACCACCGCTCACAGAGCGCTCCCGTACAGGAGAAAAATATGATGACGTCGTAATTAACGTGTGCGCACGCATGCCGTAAGGAGCATAAGGAGAGAAAATGAACGTTGATTTTCAACAAAAAAATAGTAAAACTTTATTTTTAAGAAACCAGTAATCAAAAAGTAACAAAAACTTTATCTCACAAAAGTCATCGTACACTGAAATATTTTCGGATAAATTCATAATTAAAATTATCGTCTGGCGCTTTATTTTTATTTTTGAATTGTGGTGTCATTTAAAATATCGTTTGGCTTTAATCAGGGTGGCGACAGAACCGGGAATTCAGGGAAATCAGGGAATTCTCAGGGAAGAATCATTTTCTGGAAAAACTCAGGGAAAACTCAGGGAGGTTTCATTTAACTCAGGGGAAAATTTGGAATTTTGTTTTGCAAGTGGCCGTTTCTTTAAATCCCAGCGAAAAGATCAAAACGGGAATTTCCCCTTCTCTTTGTCCCTCGCGGTAACTACCCTACGTATATAAAATTAGCTAAACGTTGCGAATACCACGACCTTGACCTTATTCCGACTGGCTGCTTGATCGAGTTTTTTCATAAACAAAGACATCTACTGCAGTCTGTGGCACGTATTATTGTTGTAGTCTTCAAGAATCTTCGATCGTCTGGAGTTTTGGATCTTTCTGCACGACCAGCTACGAATTCCAGCTACTTCGACCACGATGAATTTTTTATTAAAAAAATAATTTCATTTGAATTATGCATCAATACAAGGTAAGAATATATTTTGTTTTCATTTAGAGGTACTCTTCCATTAGCCGGGCGCCAATTTGAAGCAAAATCAAAATGTCGCCAATTTTTTTTTCTTTTTCCATTCCAAAAATGAAAGTGTATTTTTTACGTAAACATCCAGAAAAAAGAGTTACATACATTGTATTTTGTTATATTTAACCTGTAACGGCCGGAAATCCAGTAACCGAAGTCTATCGCGGTGCCGCGTTCCCTAATGTCAATAATAGGCGTTTAGCGCCTGCGGCTTTTAAAAATACTAACGGCCGGAAAAGCCTGTAAAAGTTAAACATCCGGTTCCAATTTAATCAACATTTAAAAAATTCATTTTATTTCAAAAATACGTAAATTTGACGATTTTTGCGACATTTTGATTTTGGTTCAAGGTGGCGCCCGGCTAACGGGAAAGTACCAATTTAGATTATGCATGATTTTTTAATATATATGTGTTAGAAATTCTTATATATTTCGCTATGTTAGTAAGTAGTTAAATAATGTAAAATTTTCAAGGCTAAGCTTCCTTGTCTGTGTCATTTATTGCCAAGATGATTTCGCGCCAATCCTTGCGGCGCGGCTTGTTCTGCTCCCCTCGGGTTTGCTTTGGTTTGGAACGCTACTGTCAATTTTTGCTACACGAGAGCTAATTAGACCGGGAACTACAGCTTAAAGCTGATTCCGAAAGGCAACAAACATTCATGCAAAGAGTGCCGCTCGAACCCGGTAACGTAGCGAGCATAACTGGCGCCCGGGCCACGATACCTTTTTGGTGCCCCCTTCCGAAAAACATATAGTAATATATATAGAATTAGTGAAAAGGACCATTTGGCGCCCCTCTGTAAGTGGCGCTCGGGGCATAATAGACCCCCTCTCGCTACGCCACTGCTCGAACTCCGACTTTCGTACCGAAAGCCAACTCCTTAGGTATTTGGTCATCGTCCGGCTAAACTCCCCTCGGGAGAGCCACCTCGATGAGCTACGTCACAAGAATTGCTGTAATAGTAAGCCGGCCGGTTCAGAAGGGTCAAACGTCAGTACACTGATTTTTTTCTGCTGTGTAGGTGACCACTTTGATTTTTATTTCGCACTTCCGGGTTTTTGCACGTGTTCTTGGTAATTGATTTTCTAATCTGATTCTGTTTAGTTTGCACACTTCTTTTGGACAATATAGCATATTTATACATTTATATATATATATATATATATATATATATATATATATATATATATATATATATATATATATATATATATATATATATATATATATATATATATATATATATATATATATATAATATAATATAATATACATTTATATTAAATTGAAATAGATTGCTTAGATTTTTTGCATAAATATTTTGCACGTGTCATTAATTTTTTAGCCTGATTTTCTTTAATTTATATTTTTTCTTTTAGCTAAATATATTTATACATAGCATATTTATACATATATACAGCATAATATAGTAATATATAATATATTTATATTAAATTGAAATAGATTAAATTAGATTGTTGAATTTATTAATTTTATTTGAAGTGATTAGGATTGTCAATTGAATATTATTTTAGAAAATTATTTTTGCTTTATGAAAAAAATTTTAATTTACAAGTAAGTTTTATTTATTAATAAATTTCTTTATACTCTTATTTTATTGAAAAAGATTACTAAATAAGCTATGTTGTATGTTATCGGTAATAAGCAATGAGAAGTGGCTGTTATGCGTTAATGTGAGGTTTTATTTACAGTTAAATTTAATATTGACACATTCATATTCTTTTAAATTTATTCCTTGCATCTTATTATTTCTCTTTCTTTTTTTTTTTTTAGATAAAAAAATGTCACAATTTAAGAGCTCATTTCAACAGCATTGGAAGTCAAAGTTCACCTGGCGCAGGGAGGTACCAGGCAATAAGAACATAGCCTTTTGCCAACTATGCCAATGAAAGTTTAGTTTGAGCAATATGGGTTTACGAGCAGTGAGAAGTCATAAAAGCATAATATGAACAGTGAGAATGAAAAAGATCTTTTATTATCAGGAAGTGTTGGCAGCTACTTTGCATCATCCAAAACACCTACTTTATCTGATTCTACAGATATAAATGTAACCTGTCAGAACAAGTCGAAGGATATAGATACTATTGCTCCAGCTTTTCTTGAGGCTCAACAGAATAAGCAGTCATGCAACATAAAAAATTACTGTTTAAAACAAAATGTTACAGAAGCTGAGATACTGTGGTGCTTGCAATCTATAATGACACATAAGTCATTACGGTCTGCGGAGAAAGATTTGAAATGTTTCTCCAGGATGTTCCCAGATTCTGATATCGCCAAAAGCATGTAATTGGGCCGGGATAAAATGGCATACGTAATTGTTCATGGTATTTCACCACTTTTTGAGAAAGCCTTATTAGAAGAGGTTCTTGCTTCTGAATATTTTGTCATAGGATTTGGTGAATTCTTTAACAAAAATCTCCCCAAAACAACAGATGGACCTGAATGTGCGGTATTGAAAAGCAGATGAAGTTGGGGTAAGAACTTGTTATTTAACATCGGTATTCCTTCAGCGGAGTCGTGCTTCTGATTTATTAACTGCCTTTTTAGATGCTATGAAGAGTTTTGATATAAAAAATAAGCTTCTATGGCTTTCCATGGATGGTCCTAATGTGAACTAGAAGTTTTTTAAAGACATCTAAGATAACATAAGAGATGGAAATGGAGGACCAGAGATTTTAAACGTTGGGTCCTGTGGGCTGCATGCAATAAATGTTGCATTTAAAACTGGAACTGTGGCGACTGGTTGGAAAATTTTAGAATTCCATAGATCATTGTACTACTTATTTAAAGATTCGCCAGCAAGAAGGTCCAAATACACCTTATATTGAAACTCAACCTTATTTCCCTGAAAATTTTGTTCAGTGAGGTGGCTAGAAAACTCTGAAGTTGTAAAAATGTAGTTTATTAAATGTTCAATCTATAACTTAATATTATCTATCTATTATGGTATACAATAAAAGTATTTTTTACTTGTGTCAAGTGTCAAGTTTATCATTATAGCCGGGGAATTGCTCTGCGAACGGACGAGGAAACTCAGGGAATTTCATGAAAAACACTCTGGAAATCAGGGAAAACTCAGGGAACTTTTTGCTTCAGTTTTTGTAGCCACCCTGTTAATTTTTGCTTGCCTACTGCGTAATATTCTATTTATTATTTAAAAATGGCTCGTAGTCGTAAAGAAACAACAAACAGCATTCGAAAATTGATTATTTTTCATCATAGTAGTGGTAAATCAGTTCGGAATATCGCTAAATTACTTAATTTATCCCATTCTACTGTGCAGTATGTGAAAAAACGCTTTAAAGAAGAAAATTTGATCGAAAACAATGTAAGAAAAGGCCGTCCGGCAAAGTTAACAAAACGTGATCAGAGATTTATAATTAGAAAATTTGTGAAAAATTCACGTTTGAGTGCTGTAAAAGTTTCTGCAGAATTCAATGAAACATTTCTACTTCAATTTCACCTGAAATTTTTTGACGAGTTCTCAGAACAGCTGGATTACATGGGCGTTCTTGCCCATAGAAAATTTTTTGTGAGTGAGAAAAACAGAAAGTTTAGGTTTCCCTTCGCACTATCAATGATAAATAAGCCCCAAACCTATTGGAATAATGTCTTATTTGCCGATGAACATTTTTGGTGCTGATGGGCGTATGGAGAAAAATGGAGAAGAAAAAAATGAGGAACTTAATCCCAAGAACTTAGGAACAGTTAAGCATGCCGGTGGAGGTATCCTTGTGTGGGGGTGCATGTCAGCATCAGGACTAGGAAATTTGGTATTTATTGATGACATAATGAATCATGCTGTTTTAATAAATATTTTAAGAGACAATTTAAAATTATCAGCTCAAAATTTGGGTATTGGAAACAACTTTGTTTTTTATCAAGATAACGATCCTAAGCACACGGCTCTCAACGTTTGCATCTGGTGTCTCTATAATTGTCCATAAGTTTTGAAAACACCACCTCAATCGCCAGATTTAAACCCAATAGAACATATTTGGAGAGAACTGGAGGTTCGAGTACGAAAACACGACATTCACACGAAAAGCGAACTAAAAACAATTATGATGGAAGAATGGATGAACATTGATGCAAAAATTTCAAAAGAACTAAAGCAATCTATTCCCAGACGTTTAAAAGCTGTTATGGATGCTAAAGGATATCCTACTAAATATTAATTTAACGAAAAATTAGAATATTTACTAATATGTAGAGATTTTTTTTACAAGTGTACGATGACTTTTGTGAGATAAAGTTTTTGTTACTTTTGGATTATTGGTTTCTTAAAAATAAAGTTTTACTATGTTTTCAAAATATTTCATGTAGTTTTGTTAAGAATAGATTATAAATCTTATTATTAAATACCCATTCTGAAATATTCATTTTAATCAATGGATAGACCCCTATTTCATTGAAAATCGTAAGTGTACGAACACTTTTGGGAGCCACTGTATATTTACGAACTTCGTCAGACGTCATATTAAACTATTGGTATTTTGTCGTTATTCGTTAAAAATTTCGCATTTTTAGTGTCTCATTTTAGCGCCTCACCTATGGGGGTTCTGAAAAAGAGTATTGGATTTGTTAAAGGAAGACCTGAATCGGGTTTAGAAGCTGATGATACTGCCCTTTGGTTGTGATGAGTTCAGGTTATTTTACTTCTACAGCTGGAAGTTTACTGTAGCTTTTTGGGTTTGGGGCACTACTGTCAACTTTTGCTACACGAGGGCTAATGAGATAGGACCTACTGCTTAAAGCCGTTGCCGAACGTCTACAAACGTCCATACCAAGAGTGGGACTTGAATCCACTAGACTTTGGTACCGAATGCCAGTGCCCTAGCCATTCGGCAATCGTCCCTCGTGTACTGTGGTTCTTGGGTGAAACTAACCATATTTAAACGTTTTCATCAGCACGTTTTTCTTCCTGGGAACTCAACGAAGGGAATAAAAATAACGCAATACGATTTCTCTAAAACTACGTCGTTTTACATTTGCATTCACTATTAGATACAACAGATCAAACCTTACACATTAAAAAATGAATTGCGTTAATCTGATGCATTTCGAAATATTTGTGTTTAGCTTGTTTGCTGTATAGAACGAGTTTGAGAAATCCGCACTTCCATGCTGCGTAAGTCCAGTACTGAAGTAAGACTTTCGTTTATTTTTTATTGCTCTTCGATGAACTTAATTATGAAGATATATTCATTTACTTCACGCTTTGTTGCGACAGATTTTGTTTTATGATGGAAAATTAATGCAATACCGCTTTGAAATGAACTAAGTTGATTTCGTTTACGTTTTTGGCTGCTATTCGTAGTTATTTCCTCTTTCTCAGAATTCTTCACATTCCATTCCTTATAAACAACTTCAACATGCGACTTTTAACTTTGTTTTCTTTTGTGTGCTGTATATTTTGTGAATAATTTTATAATTCTAAATTTTCTCTGCATATGTTTCCGTTCTTCCTTTTTTATGGCGTTCTTCCTTATTGTATTTGTTTTTATTCTCTCTACCCCCAAGGACTAGTTTCCACAGATTTGTCTGCATTGGAAATAAAAAATAACTTCGCAAGGAACATGGAATAGGTTAATTAACATTCAGAAACTTTCGTTTGATGCTTGCAACGTTTTATGACGTCAATGTTCGGTTTTGTGTTGTGTTGACTGCTCTTCAAGGTCAGAGATGGATAAGTGGCTACATAGCAATAGAGCAGGGGTCGGCAACGCGGTGCCCGCAAAACAATTTTAAAGTGCCCGCCTTTGAAATATCTAAATTTTAGGCATATGAATAATAAACGCTCGTAGTTGTAACGAATAATTTTAGTATAAAAAATTAAAAACAGTAAAAATCAAAAACTTAGCAGCTTGCTCTCTCGACGCGCTCTCCCCTCATTGTGAGCCAGCTTCATTTTCCTGCTCTGAAATTGAACTCTCTTTGCGCGTCGACATAGGCTTGTGAATTTTTGTTTTCCAATACGAAATACTTAAAGTAACGATCAAGCCTCACTGATACTCTTTAGGACAAATGCCTGAGAACTGGGAATTCAACTTATGTGCCACATCACAAAGAGTTGGCCGCAGATTTGCAATATTAAATATCACATTAATTATCAATTTTAAGATTGCTTTGTTTAAATTAAACTTTGAATTTATGTGTTTAAAATTTATGTCGCATTAATATTTTCAGTTTAAATATTAACCCCCACCACCACCTCCTCCTCTTCAACTAGCGGTACCCGCCGAACTCCCCGCATTTCTGAGATATGCCCTCCTAGTAAAAAAGGTTGCCGACCCCTGCAATAGAGTTTTTAAAAAAAATAGAAATTATATAAAAATTTGAGATATAATAGAGTAGATAAAATTGCATTGATAATAGAATTAAAGTAATGCAAAATTAAACATTTTATTTGTTACCGCTCCCTTGATCTTTAGAGCGTAGCCTTACGTCTATAGCATTTTTGTGTCGTGGAATGAATTGACAAGATAAATAAGAGACAATGAAAGTACACTGACCTGGGCATTTTGGTATTTTATTTGTGCTTCTGTACTTGGGCTGGAAAATAAAACGAATGTTAAGTGTTGAAACAGAAATAATGCTAAGTTTTTTTTAAAGTCAATATTAATTATGTTATTTTAATTTTTGTCTCTTTCAAGAGAAACGATGTACGTTGATCCTGTTTTTTGCATAAGTACTGGTATAAGAGATCAAATAGAAATATTTCTGTATTCCATATGACGTGTGAATACTCCATAAAGATATCTGATATTAAAGATTTGCGGAGGCTAGACCTTCTCAGATTAAAGTTTATCAAATTAGAAAAAAAATTTCGGCGCACCTTGATTGTGAAAGATATTTTTTTAGGTGGATCAGTTGTGGGAAATTATCCTCTTTGTATTTTTTCATGACTTATAATAACGTAAATGCTCATTATTAAATTATTTTCACATGAAATTAAATGTTAAAAAAAAAAAGTGCAGATTTCTCAAGATTTAAAATTCTTAGAAATTAATTTTTTTACACGATATTGGGCTACTGCTATTTTTCTTTACTTACTTACACACTCACACACACACACACCAAAAAAATAAAAAAACGCGCATTTCATTTAAAGATCTACACATTTTATAAGCAGTATGTTTTACTCTTTAGTTTGAGGGTGTAAAATTGATCGTCTTATCCCTTCTTATCTGTAATATTGCTATGTAAGTTATAAATCTGAAGAACAGAACGTTAAGAAAAGTTAATAAGGATTATGAACACAATATTATTTTGATTTTCTTAATATGCAAAGCTATTTCATACCTTTGTTGAAAACTGACTAGATGAAATATCTGCGATCGGAAATATTCTCGGTTTCCGAAATAAACTGAAGCTCCAAAATGAAATATCTTAATTCCAGGAATCTCAGTGACCTGAAATATTTTGTATAAAAAATGTTAATGATCATCATTTTGATGTAGTCTCTTAAAATATTGATTTGAAGAGTTGTATACTTACATTTGGATATTTTTCAATGCTCCTGTAAATTTCAGTACCCGGTAGATTTCCCAAAAGACATGTTTCTGCACTGTAATAATATAAAAAAACATTCAGATTCTGAATGTTTAACTACATGGTATTGGCAAATGAATCTATTAATGTAAGCTTTTCTGAATGGTGTTCACATGAATGGCTCTCTCCATCTTTAAACAGTTTTCTCAAAAATGATAAATAAGATCCAGAATTTCTTTAGGACTGAAAATGACTAATATGATGACTTATATTCTTTCCTGCACTATGTAAACGCATTAACCCCCTTCCTGCGTTTTTCGTTCCTATGTTAACCGATATTTCTACCAGCCTTTTACGTTTAGTTATTTACAGAACAAAAAATATTTTAAAAGCTCTGTCAGGAATTAACAGGCCTGAATAGCAATTCACTTCTGCAGCAACAAGGATTATCTTTCGAAACGCGCGATGGTTTAGCAGTTAGAATAAAATAACTTAGAAAACAAATTTGAATCAGGGTTTCGGATTTTTTAAAAAAATCAATAACTGTCGTTGTAAGTCTTCCAGTTTCAATCGAGATCCACTCATGTTGGCTTCTGTAATCTTACGACTAAGTTAACATGTCTTTTTGTTTCAACTAACATTCTTAATCGCGGTACTACGATAGGAGAATATAAAAGTCAACGAAACTTTTACTACCTGTTTGTTACTATTATATATTTTTTACCTCATGTATAAGGTGTAGAATGAGTAGTTATTTACTAAGCTAGCGAATCGTTGCTCGAACATACGCCCCATTTCATTTGAATACATGTTACTTAACACCAACAACTGTATAGCTTTCGTACTTTGCTTTAGTTTTATTCTTAAGGTGACCAGGTTTACGCATTTTGTTGGACTTTGTTATTTTACTTCTTTTAGATGTTTTATCTCAAAAGTCTGTAATCATACTTGATAAGTTACCAAAAAATCTGTGCTTGTTCCAGATTGGGCAGCTTCATGTAAAAAGAAATATAATTTAATTATGCAGGCACATCACTGAGTGGTCTTAAATTTCTTGCGCCAAATCTGTTAACGCGCGAGTCTCGTGTTTTTGAGAATTCCTGATGAGGCAAAAGATTAGGAAAGAATAAAAATGTGACAAATATTTTACTATTCTATCGAATGCAAGGGGTGGTGGACATGACATTAAACACCGCTTGTATTCAAATAAACGTAAACGACTTAATGTATGGACTTCAGAGAAAGTGTCTTTCTGTGAAAAAGACGATTTCCTTGACATTTTTTACGGATATCTCTCAATGAAACTTTTGTTAGTGTTTGGGGGAATATCCGTAAAAAAATTTAATGACAAACTTTTGTTAGTCGTCTTTGAAACTCTCGATTGGATATAAACTAAAATAACCGGGTAGAATTCCTGTCCCTGAAACACTCTCTAAAACAATTGGTGATATATGTATCATGGTGGCCTAGATGGAAGTGAGACTTTAGTATTTACGGCAATGGTTAAATAATCAGAGCTTTGCGTTTGCGCCTGTAGATGGTGTTGTATGTTACGAAGCAAAGCTGCTACTGTCGGAAATTGTCATTGTGCAGTTTCAATGCTTTTGAGCTAGGTGACTACATACGATTGTGATATTGATTCGTCCAAACAGGCCTAGTGGGCGGTTATTTAATTTTGGCGGCAGGTGTTAGTGATGCTGAAGTTTATCGTCGTATGAAGGATGTGTATGGGTATGAGTGTCTATTTCAGTGTACAGTGTTCAGATGGTTTAGTGAATTTCGTAAAGGACGCGAGCACGGGTTATGCCTAAACTTGCTCAGGCACAGTTGGTCATCACCATGGAATCGATTGTTGTGTGAACAAGATTTGATGCGGCGCTTCTGCTTGAAGATCCTCGACCATCCTCCCTATAGCACCGACCTCTTGCCTTGCGTCTACCACATCTGTGGCGCACTGGTAAAGACTCAAGGGTCTCCAGTTTCCTAAGGATGGAAAGGTTCGGTACGCCGATCAAGACTGGTTCCGCAGACTACCACAGACATTCTTCGCTCAGGGTATCCGTAATCTAATGAAGCGCCGGGACACTTGCTTGAACCGACAAAGTGATTATGTGTAGCGGCTATGTAGCTCATGTACCACTATTCTTTCCTGTATGTTCACATATTCAAAACATTAAACCATTACAGAAAATAAGCCAAAAGTCTCCCTTTCATTTAGGCCACTCTTATATGTATAATTATGCTTAGCTGTTGATGGGTTTGTCTGCCATTAGAGTAGATAAAAATCTTCTCAGTCCATCTACGTTATTCCGCCAATTTAGGATCAAGTTGACAAAATAACGTGGCGTGACCTGCTCACCACTGCAGTTTTGACTGTTATGGTGGCAGTTCTAGAGCTTTTGCCTCTCCTCCTGTAGCCAATATAATGTCTGTGGAAGATCTTAAGGATCTACAGATTTGAATTAGTAGGGTTCTTCGTATAGCAATAGCTATTTTTGAGTGTCTCTAACACGCTCAGAAAATAAAAACAAAATTCTGTGCGTGACGTATTTACGAGTATCAGTGTAATAAATTGCTAGCTGATTTTGGTGAAGAGAACTAATAATCACTTAAGGCCAGGGGTGGGCAAATAGCGGTCCGCTACAGATATTTTTGTGGCCCGCCAAGACAGCCAGAAAAACTCCTAATATTTTATTTATATTTATTGATTTTTATGATACAATTTATACCTTTTCTGAAATGTAAAGTTAACTAATAAATGCAATAATTTTAAAAGTTGTTGCCCTCCGCTAACAAAAAGTGACCCTCGGGCCAAAACAATTGCCCTCCCCTGGCTTAAGGCTATTTACCGGTTTATTTGTCAAGCCGTTAATCTCAATCTTTCAAAAATTGAACAATTTGCGTTTTAGTATTCAGCACAGATATGAAATAAAACTGGTTGATACAAAAATGCCAAACTTTTCGTTAGCTTGGTATTGAATTGTTTAAAGCCATAGTGGGAGAGGAAAAGAGAACCAATTGGGATCAGCCCAGTTTTTAATGATGAACTTGATGTACAACCTTTGTCCAGAAAGTTCGGTGAATGACATCATAGTGCTCACGGACGTAAGAGTTTGCAACCGGCGCATACCGCGCCGGACAGGTGAAGACTGGTCTGAAACAGTTCCTGAGCGGCGGCGCTGCGAGTTAGCTTATCGTGTGGAAACATTTAATTGTAGAGTGAAGGTGTTGTGCGCTCGGTCGAAATTCAAAATGGATCAGCTAACGAATATGCTGTTCTGTTTCAAACTTGGAAAATCAGCGAAAGAGACTCATGAAATACTGCTAAAAGTTTTCGAAGAACGTGCTATCACATTGAAGTGCGTGTATAAATGGTTTAAACGCTTCCGAGAAGGGTGAGACACCATTGAAGACTCCCCCCCCCCGAAGTAGTCGGCCTGCAACTGCACGCATCCCGGACAACGTACAAAAAGTGAAGGAATTGTTGGCTAAGGATCGTTGTGGGACAGTGCGAATGATAGCGGAGGACGTGGGAATTGGTCGTGAGATGGCCCACTTCATACTGACCCAGAATTTGGGTAAACGCAAGCTTTGCACCCGACTTGTGCCCCACACTTTGACGCCAGAACAAATGCATATTCGGCTTGATGCCTGTGGAGACTTCATCGACATGGCGGACCGAAACCCAAATTTCCTGAAAACCACTGTCACGGGTGACGAGACCTGGTGCCTGAAGTACGACCTTGACGGCAAGCGTCAGTGTATGGAGTGGCGGGGTCCAGGGTCGCTGAAAAAACAAGGTGCGAAGTGAGAAATCCCGCATCAAGACTCATGGTGCTCGACTTGGAGGATCTCAGCCATAAAGAATTCCTCCCTGTGGGGTAAGTACGTGGATATACTGAAACGTCTGCTGCAACGGATCAATCGGATACGCCCCCAGTACGCCAAGCAAGGCAACTGGATTCTGCTTCACGACAATGCCCGCCTACATACTGCCTTTCTGGTGCAGCAGTTCCTGGCCAACAGGCGAGTTCTGTCCCTGAATCACCCACCCTAATCCTCAGACTTTCTTGTTCCCCAAATTGAAGTCATCCCTGAAGGGCCACATGTTTTCGGATATTTCGGACATCCAACGCAATGCCACGATCCAACTGAAGGCCATCCCTAAAGACGACTACGCCAGGAGTTTCCAAGACTTGTACAGCCGTTCCCAGATGCGCATTACCGCCTACGGGGATTACTTCGAAGGATAGTAACAGCTGTTTAATATAAGACAACAATCCATTGTAACTATAGGCACATTCACCGAACTTTCTGGACAAAGGTTGTAGTACGATTTACCTGTAAATGCATCAGTAAATGATTCTTTTGTTAATTTTTAGTCATTAAATCAATATTTCTTTTCTCAGTATTCATTCATTATATATATATATATATATATATATATATATATATATATATATATATATATACATACATACGTACGTAGAGGGGGATTGAAGTAGCGGGATTTATCACATATGACGGTTAACTTACTACCAAAAAAATTATATGATTCAGTATTCAGTTAGGATAAATAAATATCGCCTGTCAGAATTTTACTGGATCACATTTAGAACAGCAAAATGAGAGTTAAAAAATTTCATATTTAATATAATGTGTTCATCTCAAATATCGTTAAAAAGATATAGAAAGTAAATATGCTTACTATTGTGATCTAAAGAGAATTGTGATTAAAGAAAACAGAATTCCAATTATTAGTCCGTAGTCCATATCCAGCACGACTACGGAGAGGAACGTAACTACCCAAACTGACTGAAAGAAAATAATACTGTTAAGACAGCGTTGCAATTTTGCATGAATTAAATGGATGTGTTAAAAAATTTAATATACGTACGGCGTCTAATTTGGAAGCACTCCAAGCTCTTCGTAAATCGCCGAAGTACATAAGCATAGATTTTAAAGACATAACGATGACAGCGGACAATACACACTGAAAAGAAAGTTGAGTGTTCCAATATAAACGAGTGGAAAAAAATGCTCCAGTTATGCGTGTACACGCACTGTCATGAAAGTATCTATGAGTATGTGTAATGACATTCATTGTTTTCTGCTTAGAATTTTCGTAGAAGTTAGTAGTGTGTGGATGTTAGTGAGAGAACCTGCCTCATTGAATGGTGAAAAAGGTGTAGTTCATTAGGAATAAATTAGTTTGAAACAATTTATTGAAAATACGAAGTAATTTATTTCGATGTCGTAGTTAATTTTTTTTCCTTCCCTATATGATTATCTTTAACGTATTTTTTCTCAATTCTAGTATCTAGTCGGTAAGTAGATATTTTGTACACAAAATTTCTATACTAAGATGTTGAGTTGCCTTTTCAAGTTGCCCTTGAAAGATATAGATAACAACGTAGACCCTTATGGCTTTACAGACCATATTAAACCAAGAACCACAAGTTGCGGGTTCAGTGTATTGGGTTCTGCGGGGGCAAGATAGTGTAGGGGACTCTATTCAATCTCTGAAAGCTTTTCCGAAGTACAAGACAATCAATATGTTGCCGCAAACATTTGTTAAGTATCGTATTTATGAGATTGTTTTCATTACGAAAATCCCTTTAGGAATAAAATCGCTAGAATGCTATACCACGACTCTTTTTTATCTAGGTCCAACGTTTGTATCTTCAGGTCTAATGTTCCTGTTCTTCGTACAATAGTGTTTTTTGAGCATGCTTCTAGCTCATGGTTAGTAAACCGACATTTTCACCCAGCATGCTGATCCTGACTAATGAAGTCAAGTGAGCAATTATCATAATTTATTAATATGCAAACCAGAAACTTTAACAAATGTGTACAGCAAAATGTTAAGAATTTGAGTTCATCTAACAACAACATTTTCAACTGAGAGGTAAGTTTCTTTTTCTACGGTTCTAAAATAATAATACTCGAAAGATGACACATGAATGGTTTTTAGTTCTGTTTGTATAAAATTGTTGTTGGTACTGAAATTTGTGAACTTTGATTATGTTGGTTTTGTAGGTATTTATAAAAAGGTTGAGAACCGCTAGAATGGTATTTCAGCTGTGATGTTATGATAAGCATTTTCTGAAATTTAACGAGATGTTAGGACTTTTAGCTTTAACAATGGTCATAGCAATGTTGGGAACTGAGATTTCCTTTTCAGATATGGATATTTTCTGATATTTGTTTAATCCAAGCTTGTGTCTGTGCATATTTACAACTAGGAAATGCGAAAAATATAATATTTCATAAGAAGGTACATTGAAATATGCTATTGACAAAACTATATAGCGATAGAAAAATTCGTCATGTGATTGAAAATGTTGCAAAAATAATTAAAACAACAACTTACATTTGGCAGTGGTTCAAACTGTGGCCCTAATACAAAAAGCACTACAAGCATTAGAATGCAAGAAACCAAACTTGAAACCTGAAAATAAGAGATTCATTATCATCAAAACCCAAAATAAATTCAAGCTTGTTATCAAATACGAATACGTAACTTAAAATTGAGAGTTAATGGAATGCAAACAGTCACTATGTGTTTAAGCTGTATAAAACCGTGAAAACGCAATACAAGATAAATTTATTTAAAACGCAAGAAAAGTGCAAAATACTTTTTGGCAAGCAAGTGTCAAAGGAACGATTGGCTAAAACAATTTTTTTTTTCTCATAAGGGGGAGCTTGAAAGACGATTTATTTTGTAGAGTAATATCTAAATGTCTCATATGCAGCAACACAAAATATATGTACCTTAAAGTAAGGACAAAGGTTAAAGTGTTCTGAAGTTCTAGAAAGTTATATTAAGAACCTTTGATTTTAAAATAAATTTTAAGAAATTTAATAGATTTCATGGATTTTGCTGAAAGATGCACTCTTAAGCAGTTATCATACTTGTAATTACCAACCTGGGATCAAAATCTATTAGCAAAAAAGATTTAACTACATTGCGGGCCACTTTTTGTGGTACACCTGCCCGATAACGGGTGTACTTCTAGGTCCCATAACAGCTTGCATGTGAATGAGCGTGTATTCATCTGCGATCAAAAACAGTGTAAAAGAATGTCTTTTTACGTTTAAAGACAGTGTCCCACAGTCACTGCTAGCTGACAGACGATGTTAAGTCATCCGAATTACTTGTTTAGCGTCATTCTAGTTTAAATGCTCGATGGGATTAAGATCTGGAGACCGTGCTGGCCATGTTAGTAAACACTAACATGGTTCACAGTTCTGGAACACCAAAGGGTCTTATGGCCTGTGACAGTGTCAGTGTACACCATGTGTGACACCATGGCATGTGACATTATCTTCATCTTGTTATGATTCACTATGACATTGAGCGCGCTGAGGTGGTCGACAGGAATGCTTTACTGCAGGAAAGCTGTTTAGATGCTTCAGGGGTACTACCACCTCCCTCATATGCACGCACATTCTCCCAGACAACGAGAGAACCCCCACCAATTTGGACCATTGATACCACACAAGACTGTCTACCATTTTATGCTTATTAAACAACATTCGCCCTTTGCCACGAACCAGACGAAGGAGAAAGCATGATTCATTGGACGATGCCACTTTTTTCAGAGTTAGCCAAGGTACAGTGAAGAGTGATTATGGTATCATTGCAGCCACTGCAACGTACTTCTGAATGACACTCGTAAGGGTTGAAAAGTGTTATATCCAGGACTGAACAGATCACCAGCTGCGGAGGGAAAGGGTACGGTGACAGATTTTTTTCTTTATTCCTACACTGCTGGCCATTAAAATTGCAGCACCAGGAAGGAAAGAAAATAACAAAACTATACTTATTGTACGTATACAGCATAGTAGAAAGAAAACGATTAAATTTGTAGGCAATTTGAGGGTATACAGGGTCCGAAATTAGTACACACAGCTGCCGCCTCTGGCAGCTAAAACGGCTCTAACCCGGTTAGGCATCGAGTCGAACTAGGCTTGGATGACAGATACGGGCAAGTCATTCCATGCTGCTTCAGGTCTATGTCACACTTCAATCGTAGTGGCTCGAGAGCGGTGGCGGACCAGTCTCTCAGCAACCCACGACCAGATGTTTTCAAAGTGGGAGAGATCTGGAGAACGTGTTGGCCAAGGCAACAGTCGAACACACTCTTTGTCGAGGTTGGTCAGGACACGACGGGCAACATGCGGTCTTGCGTTATCTTGTTGAAAGATGACGTCTCCGAGGCCTCGAAGATAGGGCACAGCCACCGGCCTTAAGATCTGAGAAATGTAACGCTGGCTGTTCAGATTACCGACAGCGCGAACAAGAGGTGTTCGTGTCGTGTACCCAATGGCTACCCTTATCATCACATAGGGTGAAGGGCGATCGAATGCAAGCAGGCCACGTGCGTTCTCCTCGGTACCTCTGGACAAGGATACGTCCATCATGATACTGCACGCAGAACCAGGACTCGTCTGAAAAGATGACGTGGTGCCACTCCTGTGTCGTTTTATCGATGAGTGCACCACTGTCTGCAGTGTCAAGGGAAGCCGCAATAATGGTCACCGTGCAGACAGTCCGTGCTGTTCCAGACGTCGTCGCACTGACCGTGCGGATACTTGTGCTGTAAACAAGCCCTTTTTCCGTCTCAAGGTCCGTGATGTGGCCGTACGATCCTGCAAGGTCGACCTGACAACATGTCTTTCCTCTCGGGTGTTAATGGCAGGAGGCCGTTGAGATCCTGCATGGCGTTCAGTATGACTCCCCTGAACCCATCGATTCCATATTCGCATGACTGTCGTTGGATTACGACCAATGCTAGTAGTAATATTGCGGAACGATAAGCCGCACTCACGACAGGCCACGATCCTTACACTATCGAATTCCGACTGGTAGCCGTTTCTCCTCCTTATACGAGGCATAACTCGATCTTCTCACAAACAACCAACATTCAAATGCGATATCCGAATGAGAAAACCGCTGCGTAACTTTCCTTTTATACAGAGTTTGAGATGCCGTTTCTCCCTCCTGCGTTGTTCGATTGCGCTTAAATGCTAATCATTTGCATACCCCAGCATCTTGCTATCATGCAAATTTGACATTTGTATCATCCCTCCTTCATGGTGTTGTAATTTTACATACAGTGTATTTGTGAGTTTACTCTAGTTAGTGAAAAGTTTGTAATGTGTTACTATAAGATTTTTCAACCTTTCTCGGAAACAAAAATAAATATAACATGGCTCTAAACTATTTATCGTTATAGGTGTTAGTGATTATTACAGAAACTAAAAATAAATAAAATTCCTTATTAGAATTGATATTAAAATTAAGTGTTTATTTACAGTGAACGTAAAATAAAAAACAGAAAAAACTTTTTGGATGAAAAACATGCTATGGACATTTAGCAAATAGCAGTTAACACCTGTTTATGTAGCTCTAATTAATTAAGGTGAATGTTAAGTATCTCACAAAGACTACAATGACATACATTCTTGATGAAATGTGAGTATATTCTTGAGAATATGTGAGTACCATATACGTTACATTTACTTGCCTTATATGATACATTTTACTTGCAATACAGCTGAATAGGGACTGTTATTTCATCTTTTTCTATTTCATAAAGTACAAAGTATAATGAACATGCTTCCAGTAATTCATTCGACTGATAAATTTTCCGTAGAGGCTTATGAATTTTTAGATGTGGCTCACGGTCCTGAAAGGAGGGAAGACCCCTATTGTATACGACTAATATTAAAAAGAATTTTAAAAGATCGTCCTTTTCTTTCCTTTTTTTTTTGTTTACAGAAGTGAACTTCTCTTAAGCTTCAACAATTGTAATTGTTTGTATTACTGGTAAAAAGTAATAAAAATACGTCTCTAGTTTACTTTTTATCATATTCATCCCGACACTTTTTAAAGATTTGTCTATGGTATGATAACTTTAGTTAACTCTTCTAATACATACATATTTCATAATCAAATGTCTAGAAACTAACATTCTGTCATACAGTAAAATACACAAGATTGTGAGATATTATTTCGTTATCTTGAATAAATTTCGTACCTGAGTTTTGGCACCAGTGCTCTCTTGCATTGCACTTCTGGAAAGAGAACCACAGCTCGGGAAACAAAAAAAGAAAGATGAGGCTATACCCCCGACACCATAGGCAATGAGCTCCTGGGAAAAAAATTTTGCGTAATTAAAACCATTAATTAGTTTTTTTACAGCATTAAACTCAATCATTAACTATGATATTTGATAATGTACGTCGATGGAGGAATGTACCTATGTGTTAAGTGTTCGCGTTTGCAGTGATATTCCAGCAATTGCACTCACCAACCCGCAACAGTAAGGACACCCGAATTCAGTCCGGAAAAGCTTACTCCATGGCGAGAGTAATTCCTGGCTGAAAAGCAACTTCAACCTTGTCTCGAGACTTTCTCGGCAGCTCGCACACACGAGGCTTATTTTTACAAGTTGTTCTATATATTTTTGAATTGCAGCTATTCTTTATGATGAACCGAAATGTCCATGTTATGTTGTACTTAATCTTCAGCTGTAAATAAAATAAATTTACTTTAACGCAACTTATCTGATTTATGGGCATACCTTCCTGTACAGCTAATTACTTTAGTTATAAACCGTAACTCCAGCAAAGTCCTACCCAACTCAGCCGTACGTTCATATAAGTCTATAATAGTAAACTAGATATACCTAAAAGAGAAATACTTTTTCTGTTTGACTTCTTAGCTTGAATGTGACGTATTTACAGTAATATGTCCTTGTTTAGTTACTCGAAAATATAAATTAAAATTGGACTTTAACCCAAGTCATTACTTTTCCCCTTCAAAATTTGAAACTCTTCGATTAATTCAAAACTCTACCAATATTTTCAACTTTAACTTGATTTTCCCTTGAAAAGTTTTCTTCTAAAAAAGATATCGATTGAAGTTTGATATATATAAAATAATGCCCCACCAGCTTTAATTCTATTAAATTAATTATCTACCTTTAATATTGTCTTTCCCTTTATGTAACTACTCACGTTTATGGGTGGCGTTCAGCTGTCGCTGGGAATATTGCACCATAGATGATCACGAGGACAAACGAAACTAATTTTCCTCTTTTCTGGTGTGAAGCTTGAATTGCGTAGACATTGGATATGGATTGAACTAGATACCACTATCCATTTCCTCCATTCTTTGTAAATATGAAAATATCTTCCAGTCTTTTATATTTCTTATATGTTAACTAATTAAATAACCATAATGTGCACAAGCCAGAGGAATTCTGTGCGTACATACACTGAAGAACCAGAAAAACTGGTACACCTGCCAAATATCATGCAGAGCCCCAACGAGCACGCAGAAGTGCAGCAATACAACGTGGCATGGACTCGACTCATGTCTGAAGCTATCCTGGAGGCAATTCACACAATGAATTCTGCAGGGCAGTCCCCAATTCCATAGTAGTGCGAGGGTGTGGAGATCTCTGAACAGCACATTACATGGCATCCCAGATATGCTCAATAATGTTCATGTCTGGGGATTTAGGTGGCCAGTAGAAGAGTCTAAAGTCAGAAGAGTGATCCTGGAGCCACTCAATAGCAACTCTCGACGTGGGGGGGGGGTGACATATTGCCCTGCTGGAATTGTCCAAGTCCGTCGGAATGCAAAATTGACATGAATGGGTGTAGATGATAATCGGACAGGATGCTTATGTACCCGTCACCTGTCAGAGTCGTCTCTAGACGTATTCCATATCACGCCAACTACACATTCCCCATACCATCACAGAGGCTCCACCAGCTTAAACAGTTCCCTGTTGACATGTACGGTCCATGGATTCATGAGGTTGTCCCCATGCCCTTACACGTCCATCCGCCCGATACAATTGGAAACGAGACTCGCCAGATCAGGCAACGTGTTTCCAATCATCAACAGTCCAATGTAGGTGTTGGCGAGCCCAGGCGAGGCGTTAAGCTTTGTGCCGTGCAGTCAGCAACGGTACACGAGTGGGCCTGCGGCTCCGAAATCCCATATCAATGACGGTTCGTTGAACAGTTCGCACGCTGACACTTGTTGATGCCCCAGCATTGAAATACGCATTAATTTGAAGAAGTGTTGCACGTCTATATCGTTTAAGGATTCTCGTCAGTCGTCGATGGTCCTGTCCTTTCAATGTCTTTTTTCCGTTCGCATCTCTGTTGGAGATTTAATGTTTTACCGGATACTTGATGTTTACAGTACACTCGTGAAATGGTCGTACGCGAAAATCCAAATTGCATCACTACCTCTGAGATGCTATGTCCCATCTCTCGTGCGCCGACTATACCACCACATTCAAAGTCATATAAATCGCGATAACCTGCCTTTGTAGCAGCTGGAACCGATCTAACAGCTTCGCCAGACACCATTTATATAGGCCCTGCCGACAGCATCGCGTTACGCTGATTGATTGCACGTCTCCGTTATTGGCATACGTACGCCTGTACCAGTCTTTTGGCTCTTCAGTGTGTGTGTAAATGTATGTATGTGTATATATATATATATATATATATATATATATATATATATATATATATATATATATATATATATATATATATATATATATATATCGATATATATATATATATCGATATATATATATATATATATCGATATATATATATATCGATATATATATATATATATCGATATATATATATATATATATCGATATATATATATATATATATATATATATATATATATATATATATATATATATATATATATATATATATATATATATATATCGATATATATATATATATATATATATATATATATATATATATATATATATATATATATATATATATATATATATATAAATGCAACATGTTTCCATACTATGGAATTTAAACTATATCGGTGATATGAAATGAACAATTAACAGAAATGTTCAAAGCCCTGTATATATAAAAAAATATTAATATTGAATCGGTAACGCCAATGCAGAAATACGATTAAAAAAATTGTCTTCACTACTGGGAAAACAACTTCATTATTATTCTTACTTGATTCGCGTCTATTTCATACTCGTGCTTCTTTGAATATATCAGCACCATGGAAAGAGTTGTGGCGGCGCAGATGATCGACAGGATCATACTGGAAGTCAGAACTTTGGGAACAAGGTCGAAAGGGGGTACTTCGGGAGGAATAAATCTAAAAGAATAATTTTAGAACTTTTATGATGCACATGAGATGTAGCTAGAAGCAGGTCAGTTTCATTACTGATTCACTATGATGTGAAAAGATAATTAATTCTTTGGCTACTATTTTACTTAAAATTTATTGAATTAAATTTAACATTATGATTGCCAAAAAATAAAAATTTTATCTAAAATTTGCAATCTTTTTTATTAATGTTCATCTTTTTATTATTGTATGATAATAACAATGACCGAAGCTTAGTTATCTGTAATTTTAAAAAAAGGAAACTTTTTTAACATTTCATGCGGGTGCGTAATTTCTCCAGGGTGTATAACTTTTTATAGAAAGAAGTGTCTGTTTTAAGAGCCTTGAAAACACTATGTACAACGCATCAAAAATCAAAGGAAATGAAAATTCTTATTAAAACTACTATGGTACTTTTCTGGATGTGAATGCAAGTTTAACAAAAAGAATTGCTAATGTATATTAGAATGTTTTTCGTCCAAAATTTAAATTTCATGATATTTTTTCAAATTATTTGCCGTTAATAAATGCCGAACATTCGTTTCCTGAAATCCTTCATTATACTTGATAAAAGTTTTACCCAGTAGGGCATTGTAAGCTCAATTTTCAGAAAGGGTTCTCAACAACTTTAAAAGCATTAGTATCCTACATGTTCCCGCAGTTACTGCAAAAATCTTATTTCCATAGGAAATTATCAGTCAAGTAGGAATGAACGGGTCAAATCTTCAAATGTCATAGAGAGGGATTTAGATAAAGAGAGTTTTACTCTTATGAAAATTTGTTTTCACAATGAATTCTAAACAACTATTTTAAACACATCATACCGCAACTATTTTGAGTGTGCAACAGGTGTGCTACTCACAGATTTTTGTTTTCTTAAAATTCGAGCTAATTTGAGAGGTCGGAAGTCTTCTTTCAAATTCTGAAGTCTCCCGAGAAAACTGGGTCTTTGTCAGATTTGACTGTACAACCGAGGAGTAGCATACATGATCTTTTGAAGGAACACATAAAGCTCTCTCTTTTCATACAGAAATCTCCAAAAATCTTTTACTCTATTTCTCTCTAATTTCTGTTGCATCGTGGAAAAAAATTCTCTCCAATTAGAAATTTTTTTTTTTACAAATACGAATAATAAGAGTTATATCACTTAACCTATTGCAAATTGCGGGAGTCATTAGGCTATTTCATGTATTTTATATAAAAAAAAGTTATTACTCTTTATCTCTCTGTTAACGCATTTTCGATGCAAACAAACACCATTAGAATTCGAGATAAGATTACTCACCCCGTAGGGGTAAAGCCAACAATATCAACGTGATATCCCTCGTGTAGATGGAGATATTTGGAGATTACGGTGCCACAAACAACCTAGAAATGAATACGAAGACTGAGAGTCAAGGTTTACAAAAGATAAGCTGATTAAAAATTATTTTTATCCAATATTTTTAGTTACCAACATTATTATACAACCTGAAGTTAATTTATTAAGTCGAATAAAGTTAAAGTAGTTTTCTAACAACGTTGGATCAGTTTATATACAAAATTAAAATCTTATTATTTTAAGTCGATTCGGGAAAAATATAGCTTTTTAATAAAAGTATTTAGAATTTTTAATCAACGTTTAATTAGTTCTAGTTAAATTTTTCTTTAAAGGATTTATGATCAATAAATTTATTCATGCGAGAAACAATATATAAATGAAATAGTGAATTTTAAAATGAGAATCAGTATTACCAATATAAGCTCAGCCGGAATAGGAATTTTGAAATTCTTCAGCAGAACTCCATTAATAAGCTCTTTCACGACGATTAAAAACACTAAACTACAAATGGATATTAACAGCACAATGTAATTCACAGTTTGGATGCTACCGAAAAATGATATCCACGTCTGAAACGAAAGAACCAAGTTATGAAGGTAGAAAAGTTATAATACTGCAAAATTAAACTGATATATATATACTAGTAGGTAACCCGCCATTTTGACGTCATAAAAGTATATGAAAGTTAAAAAATATCCCGAATTATCTAAAATATTGCATTTAATCCACACCTTGTAAAAGCAAACCGTTTCATTATTTTTTATTTATTTAGTTTTTCATGCGATTGGAGTAGTAGACTACCATCCAACCCATCATTTTGACGTCATAATACTAAAAATGACGTCATAATGGAAAAAGTATATGAAAGTTAAAAAATTTTTTAACAGTTCACTACGCAATTCATTCACAGTCAAATTTGTTTACTTTTAGAATTCATCGCAAAAGTAAACAGATTTTTAAAAACTGTTAAATATACAGCTTAAAAACATCCAATTTATTTTAGTTCTGAATGTTTTATAGAAAAATAGGCTGAACAAACGTGATTTGAGGGAGAAGATATTTGTTTTTAGGTAAGAAAAAGTTCTGATCCACATTTGAAATTGAAATTAAGCCTAGCCGGTGGTTTGTTTACTGAGGGCTTCAATTGAAAGATGAGTACAGCCCGGAAGTGTCATACAGAGACAACGGCTATTATATATAAGATATATATATATATAATTTGTCGTAGACAATTCAGACATCACAAAACACTGCATTACACTGTCCCATATGCAGAAATACACCCTCCCCACCTAGAAAGGACTCGCGTATAGCCACTGCCAGATTTTTATTTTTATTTATTTTTTTACTCTGTTTGCTAGCAATGGCTAGGCAGACATGGATAGATAAGACTTGCTAATTCGCCGAAAAGCCTTCTGGCCATTCCAAACCTCGCGGCAACAGTAACTGGTGTACAATAGGGCTTTGCGTATAGAGCTTGGGGCACATAGCATATGGATCAATTGAGGATCTGTTTCGTCGAATAATGCGATAAATATTGAAAGACAGAGGACGATTTGTTAATGACGTTCTCCTCTACGGTATTGTGTCCTAGTTAGAATTGTTACAATTTTGCTCCTTTAATGGCGCAAGATTTTTCGCCATGAATTGGCCACATCATGCTGAAAGTTTTGGAAAGCATTAACATACCTTGCTTATCTACGAGGGTCATTTGATAAGTTCATGTAAAAGCAACGAAAATAACGTTATCTATATATATAAAACGCGTAGATATGCGGCACAAAAATCGGCGATTTTTCTACACTCCGAATGGCAACGGATGCAACTACCAGATGTAAACATTAGCGGCCGACCGCGTGTCTGTAGTGGTTTGACGATAGCACGTAATTTGGTACAATTTAATTGCTGTATTTTACACGTGAATAATTTTAATTTATTCACGAGATAATTTATTCTTTTGCTCCATCGGCTTTTCTAAATGTATGTAAGAGGACAAACTTTTGACAAAATATGTTTAGACCTATCAAATCCAGTGTTTAGTCATGGACAGTTGTATGTAGGTTTATCTAGAGTCCGTTCTTTTGATTCTGTCACTATAGTATCTCCTATTTCTGAAATACTCAACTGTGTATATCAAGAAGTTTGAGGAATATCATAGTAAAATATTAATAATTGCATTATAATATCTTAATAGTAAGTAAGAGTTAATTGTCTACACTTTTTTTAGTAGTATTTGCTGAATTTTTACTCCATTTTATAAGTGAAGAAATTTTCCCTACAATTTTTTATTTGGTATGATAAAGTGTAGATATCTGAATTGGGAACAATAGTACATATAGAGAGTGATGTAATCCACACTATATTTTGGTACTTGCTGAATTTTTACTCCTTTTTTAATGAAAAAATTTGTCTTTAACAATTTCTTATTTGATGTAATGATAAAATGTAGATATCTTAATTTTGAAAAATGTTACATACACAGAGGAATGTAATTCTTAAAATCTTTGTTGTTGGGTTTCTCAGTCTTATCTTTAACTCTGTTCTGAAGTAATGGAAATTCATATTTTTTTTAAATCACGATGTTTTAGAATCATCCTTATAGAGGATTTTGCAATGATTATAAATTTTTTGGCTGAGATCGCACTACCACTTAACAACGTATATTTATGACAACAGGTAATAGTAACATTCCTTACATACATTTCTTTCAGTTGAGTTGTTTTGCAAAAGAAAATATAAAACTAAAAGCGACCATGCTGGTCGCGCAGTGGCTAGTTTAATAAAAAAAAAATTTTTACTTATTTTTCTACATAATCTCCCTGAAAGTCGATACATTTTGTCCGACCATTTTCAAGCTTTTGTTTAATCTTCTCAGTGACGTAGCGAGCATAACTGGTGCCCGGGGCACAATTCCTTTTTGGCGCCCCCCACGAAAAATATATAGTAATATAATATATAAAATTAATTAAAAAGATAGACCATTTAGCGCCCCTCTGCAAGTGGCGCCCGGGGTATGATAGACCTCCTTGCCCCTCCCTCGCTACGCCACTGAATCTTCTCCATAAAGCAAGACTAGCCCAACCCTTCAAAATAAGCAAGTGTATCACTAATCACTTCGGAGTAATTTTTATTCGGATGCAATTTTCTGCCCTGCAAGAATTTTTTTCATATTTTGGAACAAGTATTAGTCTAGGGGGGGGGGAATCTGGAGAATACGGAGGCTAGTGAACCATTTCACAGCCTAATTATGACAGTTTTGTCGCCACAACAGCAGATGAATGAACCGGAGCATTGTCATAGTGGAATAGAACATCTTTTTTCGCTAAATGTGGCCCTTTTGTCTTAATTTCACTATTTAAATGATCCAATAAAGATTCCTAGTACTGTCCGGTGATTGTTTTGCCATTTTCCAAGTAGTCAAAATCGAGACAAGTTTGGGGCATCCCCCCCCCCCCCCCCCAAAAAAAAAAAAAAGAAAAAGAACTGTGACTATAACCTTTTCTGTCAATGTAGCCGTTTTTGCTTTCTTTGGGGCAGGTAAATCTGTTCATCCCACATTTTTGCCAGTTTTTTTCATTTCTGGCTGTCAGTGATGTACCAATGTTTCATTAAGAGTTACGAAACGGAGCAAAATTTCTTCCCAATCTCTTTGAAACTACTCCAAATTGTGCTTGGAAGCGTTCACTAGTCAAGCCTGGTTTTAGTTTCTGCTACCGTTTTGCCTCTTAAAATGTAATGTTTTATCAACAAGCAGAACTTTATCGGGGGGAGGGGGGGGACTAGGGTTTGGGGGAACACCGTCCACCACCTTGGACTCCTCTCCGATTAAGCGCGTTTTGCTGGCCTGCCTTTGAAGCATGCGAAATGTGACACCTCCAACAATTTCGGTGCAGTGCCGCCATCTCTCGGATTTTGCACGGATTTATCAAACAATCCTCGTACGCACACCTCGGCAAAGGTTGATCCTATTAGTTTTGCCACGTAAGATAAATCAATGATATTTCATTACATATGTATTTTACAGAAAACAAAAATATGCACAAAATATATAATTTGTTGAGAATTTCATATTCTGCTTTTCGCACAAATTTTTCTTTCGATCTGATAGAAACGTATGAAAATACATCTTGCTTTTCCGAACTCTTACGATTTTATAAAACGCGTAATAAATTTAAAATAGAAAATTCAATTTATATGAGTTTCCCCCCCTTTCCCCCATTAGATTAAAAATACAGTGTTGAAGATTCATTGTTAAAATTAGAAGGAAGTTGCGTCACTTACCAAGATAACGTTAAATGGTCCTGAATGTTTGGTGATGACGGCACCAGTGAGAGGTTTCAGTTGGCTGGTCATTATGTGTATCACAGTACCTGTTATAAACGCACTGATCATCTCGTCTGACATGAAGGAGGTCAGGTATCCCATACGACAGAGACCCATCGCAGTCTGCATAAAAAGGGAGAAGTTTAAACAGTAATCTTTGAACATGGATTGTAGTAAACGGTAATATATCAGCATGAATGTTTTTAAAAAGGGCAAGGTTGAACTTCATTGTATAAATTAATTTTGTTATGTTTGCAATTAGTTAGCAATTACATTTTAATGCTACTGTGTTTAGAATTTTTTAAATTAAATTTTATAAAGTGTCCAACAATTCTCGGGCACCCTGTATATAGTTTAAAAAAAATTAAAGAGTCTCTTTCGTTTATCGAATTCGAATTATGTACCTGGGATATGTGTTCAAAATTAACTAGTGTACTGAATTAAACGGCTTCACTGAAATGTGTTGTAAACGCGTGTGCGCATTATTTTGGAAAATACAGATTATTACATCAGTTTAAAAGCGCGTTATTCTTAATCACGCATTCTGTAGTGCAGGTTAATTGAAACAAAATAAACTTTGAAAAATTTTATCAATAATTTTTTTATGCATTTACATTACCTAACATTAGTTAGAAATGTATCTTCCTTTCACCGATATAATTTTCTGAACTCGATTTTACTTTTACTATACTGATTTACAGCAATTTATCGTTTTGGGGTCATGATTTTATCACGTTCGTTTGTTGAATATCCACTTTCTTCAGGATATTCCACGATTTTCATTTGAGTTTGGATCTCGAAAATTACCATTCCTATCAAACACACTGATTTTGTTCTCATTCCAGAACATTTTAACAGTTTTTTTTAATGTGGTACAAGACCAAGTTGTAATGAAATCAGCAGAAGTCTTCGGGAATGGCTTAATTCTTCATTTAAGGCTCTTCGATTTATTCTGGTGAAAGCATCATACCATAAACTGGAACTCAGGTCCCTGGGCCACAGGGGGGGAAAACTGCAAAGCTTCACAATGTTTTCTTGGTTTTTGTTCTTTTTTTCTTGCTGTTTGACACAGACGTGTTCAATGATTTTTAAAAAGGACAAGGTTGAACTTCATTGTATAAATAACCTACTATGAAGATCCAAAATAATTTCCAGATCACATTTTATGTATTTTGACAAAATCAGGCATATTAAACTAGAGTTTACCTCCACTGGATATTTAAAATTGTAGAAATATTGGTTAAAGGCATACATTTTCAATGAAATTATTGAATTTCTTCAGTAATGAAATTCATACTTTCATCCTGAATCATATCATCAGATGTAGCTTAACGTACCAAACATAGAAAATCCTCTTTTTCACCTCAATAGAAAAAGCTCTATGTTATTAGAGACTTATTAACACATGAATTGGCAATATGTTCATGAACTGACTAGTATAAGCTCACACTCTCAAGGAATATTAATTTGATTGACAACTGGAGGTTCATAGCAATTTTATCTGCCTTGAGATGTTTTGGGAGTGTGGCCAGACTAGACTATCAAAAACCAGAACTTTACTAAATATGCAGTTAAAAATCGATTTTATTGGTTTTAGGTAAATGACGGTCTCTTGATTTTCAGTAGAGTTCTGGCTCTTGAAGCAAGTACAATTTTTTTTTCTTTTCAGCTTTTCTGCGAGATGAATTTTGTATTTGTGTCTGTGAAAATAGACATTATTCGCTTCAAGAGGGCTGTATCTATGACTGTTAGAGATAATTCTGTTATCGGTAGTGTGTAAATCTGCACTATTTCAAGAATTCTTTAAAATTACATTAAGATTCTGGATTGTTGTCTCAATAAAGAAAATAAAGATGTGAAAAAAAAGCGTTTGTTGGTTGCTTAGTTTGGAGAGCAACGTTCATCTCATGAAAGAAAGTGTAAAACCACGCATATCGAAATGATTAAACTGTTCTCTAAAAGGTGAAATTTCATGCCACCGACAGAAGTAGGAATTTTAGTAGAGAGACTTATTTGTTACTGACATTTCGGGAGAAAGCTTCAACGGAACAGTGTAGATTTATCAAAAGAAAGCCAAGGAAAAAAAACTATTAGCTGCATTTAAAGAAAACACACACCATATCTTAGAGCTTATACTACTCTATGAGCTTATACTAGTCAGTCCATGAACATATTGCCAATTCATGTGTGTTTAAAAACATGGAACTTATTCTACCGAGGTGAAAAAGGGGATTTTCTATGTTTGGTACGTTAAGCTACATCTGATCATATGATTCAGGATGAAAGTATAAATTTCATTACTGAAGAAATTCAATAATTTCATTGAAAATTTATGCCTTTAACCAATATTTCTACAATTTTAAATATCCATTGGAGGTAAACTCTAGTTTAATATGGCTGATTTTGTCAAAATACATAAATTGTGATCAGGAAATTATTTTGGATCTTCATAGTAGGTTATTTATACAATGAAGTTCAACCATGTCCTTTTTAAAAATCATTGAACACATCTGTGTCAAACAGTAAGGAAAAAAAGAACAAAAACCAAGAAAACATTGTGAAACTTTGAAGTTTTCCCCCCTTGTGTCCCAGGGACCCGAGTTCCAGTTTATGGTATGATGCTTTCACCAGAATAAATCGAAGAGCCTTAAATGAAGAATTAAGCCATTCCCGAAGACTTCTGCTGATTTCATTACAACTTGGTCTTGTACCACATTAAAAAAACTGTTAAAATGTTCTGGAATGAGAACAAAATCTGTTTGATAGGAATGGTAATTTTCGAGATCCAAACTCAAATGAAAATCGTGGAATATCCTGAAGAAAATGGATATTCAACAAAAGAACGTGATAAAACCATGACCCCAAAATGATAAATAACACATAACCTTACCCTCACCCCTTTTTCCCTAACATTCTTTTGCACTCGACTTCGGCATTCTATTGCCGGAGTTTTTTGGTACTATTGGATAATTCAGGCATTTGCTTGTAACGATACTTTCCTGAAATTTACTGTTAACTATACTATTAATTCTCAATGTAAGATTTTTAATTTTATACTAAAAAAAAAAGATAATAGCAAAGTATTTGTGCGGTAACAAAGATTATATCTCGTAAAATCTCTCTTCAACAGCGAATAAGTTTTACTTGCTTGAATGACTATTAAGTATTTTTGATATTCAAGACATGGCACCAGTTTTCTTTACTATTTTCTTTACTTCATTTCATTTCATTTCATTGCACCGGATGGGGCCCTATATGGTTGCTAGTGCCCTCCATGTTGTACTCCCACCGGTGGTTGTAGACTGCAGCAGATGACCCCCCACCCCACCCCACCACACCCGGGCGCCCACAGGAGCAGTCAGCAGGTCAGCAGGCAAGAAATAACCATTTAAAGCAGTGTTGCCAACTTGGGGGTTTTCCGTGTTTTTAGGGGCCCTATTTTTTTAGGGGCATTTTGTGAGGGGAACATTTTTTAATATTTTGTACAATCGAGACGCGTTTTATCATTAGATTATAAGTTCCATACATATGTCAAATGTAAATAAACCTCCATTTCATTATGTAAGTGTGTATTTTCTATTTATTTCAATTTATCTCTCAAACAGGATGCCTATTTGGAACCAGAATTTCTTTTAGGAAGGTCTAGGGTGATGTCAAGTTGGTGTTAGGAGGAAACAGGGGGATTTCGAGATGGTGCTAGGGGGAGGCACTTCGTACAGGTTGGCAACACTGATTTAAGGTGGCTGTGGGTAGAGATAATTTTGAATAAGATAATTTAGAGGAAATTGCCGAAAGAAGGATGCTCCAGAGGCCCGAGAAGAGACCCAACGACACACAGTTAATGAGGGAGGTGCGAAAACGCGGTGCATGATAAAAAGAGAACAAAAGAGTGAATTTTGGGTATCGTTGACACGACTATCTAGGAGCCAAACTAGCCTAGACCAGTATCTGATATATAGGATGAGCCAAAAGTTTTAAAAATTTATAAAAAAGGAAGAAATCATGATAAAGAAGGGCGGTTTGCAAGAAAGGGCTCACAAGGAAGTCGGATTTTTTTTAGCAGCCAAGAAAAGTTTAAAAAGTCACCGGTAGATGGCGCTGACATGCGAGAGATTCAGCAGAATTATGCAAATCAATCTTGCAATAAAAGACCATAATGCACGGGGGGGGGGGGGGCGCATTACTGCGGTGGAAACCATATGAATAATATGGCGGCGGAATCGTCCATGGGGAGTAGCAGTGCTCACAAAGCTGGACTAGTGACTCTACCCATGACTTCTTTTAATTTTTATTTTGTTGCTAAAAAAATCAGACTTCCTTGGGAGTCCTTTCTTGCAAATTGCACTTCTTTATCAAAACTTCTTCCTTTTTTTATGAAATTTTAAAGTTTTTACGAACATTTGGCTCACCCAGTATTTTGAGTCTTTTTATTTCATATTATTCAGATTCTACACGTGATATATATTTGTGTTGGAATTCGTGGTAGAAGAGCGGGTAAAGGGAGGGGGGGGGGATTGATAAGGCTGGAAATGGACAGAGAGACAGCATTGGGGATAACTGAAATCAGGATAAGAATCATTGTTTTATGTCTACCATTCGTAGCAAATAGGTTATATTTTCACGAGTTCCAAGTTGTAAAATGAAAATGAGTCGGTTTGAGGAAACTTTCATTCGATTTCGAATAAATACCTGACCTGAAGAATACCAACGACGAATGTGATGATCATGGCTATGTGGATCTTGTCATGCACTATAGGAGGACCGAGAGTGCTCAGTCCATAATCTGACGTCGTATTCACATTCACCGTCTGGTTCGCAATGCTGTTGAGGTGGTCGACAGCAGCCTTATGGTTCAGAGACTCCATCCGGAAGATATCGTCTACTTCTGTACCAGCCAGTAGACTTGATATCGCAAAAGTACCTAACAAATACAAAAATTCGTTTCTTGAATAGATCTTTCATGACGTTTCTCTCTATTCTAAAAGAAACTAACTGCCGCTGCCGCAGCCGCCGCTGTCAAAAGCTTGTCACGCTATCTCCTCCGAAACCGCTGGGGGTATGGGGTCGAGACCGATACCAATCGATGCAGAATAATGTGGGGAAGAAAGTAAGACATGTCTCATATTCGTCGGATTTTAAGTTTTTTTTTATTTTATGTTTTGTGGGAAAATATTGACTTTTTCATGTTCAGATTACGATAACTCGCCAAAAAAGGATCGTAGAATTTTTTTTTTTTACAATCTAAGACTACAGACATTTCTCCTTCAAACAAGACCTCATTTGTTTAAAAATAATTTAAAACAGACTGATATTTTTATTAAAATTGAAAACCCACTTTTTGGAAAAATTTATGCGTTTCGAGATATATAAATTCGATGCTATCAGACTTATTATGTTACAAAGAAAATATTTATATCAACTGGAAGATGAAAGCTTTCTCATTCATATAAACTTCATTTCAAGTCTCTATCTTAAAATTTCGATTTTTAATTGAATTTTAAAGAAATACTTCAAAAAAATCTTCTCATTCGCTTGCTTTGCAGAAGGATTGAAAGAAGATCCGATTTTTCACCCATCTTCATCCGGGCTTATACACCCCATCTACCCGGGCTTCATCCATTTCGCCGGGAGGGGGGGGGGAAGCTTCAACTGTAAACAAATGAATGACTCAATCGCTGTAAACAAGTATTGAGTCATTCATTCACTTGATTCACCAGAGGAGCGAGCGTAGCGAGCCTAGGGGCGAAGCCCCTAGTTGAAGTAAAAAGAAAATGTCAAAATCCTTGCTTTTATTATTGATTGGTCAATTTTGAGCGCCAAGCAACAATACTCTCTTGCAATACGAGGGCTAAACTGACCGAGAACTAAAGGCCTATTCGGTATGGGATGCGAACGACGCTTCTTAAAATAAATTTGATCATGGACGTTTTAATTACTTTCTTTACGTGTCTGCAACAAAGAACATTAAAGGCAGGGAACAAATGAAGGAGCGTGAGATTAGAAATGCCTATGAAAATTTAAGACTTTTTAAGATAGCATTAAAAATATCTCTGTGCAAAATTACTTATTATGTGCAAATACCAGAACATTTAAGAGCCATGAATGATCATACACCCTTAGAAACAAACTGTAGCTTAGTTAGAGAAATAATTTAATCACTAATACAAGTCTTATTATAAAAAAAGTAAGATAATTTTGTTATTAATTACGATTTGATCAATTGAATTTTAAATAAGAAATTAATCATCAACTTTGTAAGTAATTATACTAATTAGTTATAGTCTAAGAATTATTCATTTTATGGATGAGTAATCTCATATTTACTCCAGCGTAGTAATCCTGCGTATGTGCGTTTAGGTGGTTACACTTTAACAATATTTCGTTAGCAATTCTATTTCACTGATTTCTATTAAGGACTGCATGAAATTTTCAATAAATTCGACCTTCGTTTTCAAAAGGTTTGAGGACCTATAGTAAGAACATTTCATGGTAATAGAATTTAGCTTTTCATTTTTTTAAACTTTATTTATTTATACACTTGAGAAGAGGGGCTGAAGCCCACTAGTTCTTAGATAAGCCTGTTAATTTGATATTAATTAAATAGATATTTTGGTACAACCCGACTCGAGGACTTTTATCTCAAAGAAAGTACTAGTAATAATTGTCTACAAATTGCTGTTAATTGCAAGAGTGCAAAATGGGATTGTAGGCACTAATAAGTATGACAAATGTTTGTTTTTACAATGAATCAAAGAAATCTGCTAAAAGCTCTGTGTCATAAAAAAAAATTAAAAAATCTTAGAATATGCAGTATTCAATGAACAATTAGTACGATTCATTTTAGATATGTTTTCCATCCCCCCAATAAATAAAAGATCAAATATTTCTTTTCAGGATTTATAACTACCGTAAAATTTTGACTATAATACTCACACGTGTATAATACGCATGCTTGATTTTGCGCGAAATTTTCGGAAAAAAATTAAAATTCGACTATAATACGCACCCATAACTTTTCAATATTTTATTTAAAAATTGCACAAATATTTTATTAACATAAATAAAATTTGTAATAAAAATAAACGAAAACGTCGAATTCGGTAGAAAATAAAACTTAAATTTTTAATTCAAAACAAACAATACTGTCATATCATTCTTTATCACTTTCACTAGAATACAGCTCATCTATTGTTTGTCGTTTATTCACTGTTTAAAAATGCATTTTTTTTGTACACGAGTATAATACGCACCCTCATTTTTGCGGACTAAAACGTGAAAAAAAAGTGCGTATTATACTCAAGATTTTACGGTAGTTCATCTACAGAGAGGACCTATCTGAGGATTATTTTTTTTAACCTTTCTTTCCCAAGAAAAGACTATGGTTATTGTAATCTATATATTTAAGATGCTAAGCCTTTTTTGGGGGCAGTCCGTGAGAGAAAACTACTGATCAATTTACTTGATTTTGGTCTTACACGAATGACTTGAATCTATAGATGTGCCAAATTTGGTTTTTGTAGCCGCAATTTCTATTAATTAGCGATAATTTACAATTAAAAATTGCTTTCTGCGCATTCACAGTGACATGTTTAAATCTGGCTTTAGATACTCACCAAGCATGAGACCGCATAAACGCATTAATTTGTTTCTGCGCATGCTCAGTGACATATTTTAATCTGGCTTGTGATACTAAGCACGAGACAGCGTAAACACGTTAATTTGTTTATTTCGAGGAATTTCTCGAGCTCTCTCTCACTATCAGTTTTATTTTTAATTATGTTTGTGAGATATAGAATTAAACTTGACTAAAATTGTTTATTTCGCGCTGTTCAGTAACCACATTTCTTTTCATTAGGTTCAATAGTAATTTTTAAAGTATATTTCTCTATTCATAATATGATTGTCAACATTTGGCAATGATGTGTCGAGTATAATTTGTGTATTTAGTACATTTATTTACTATCCAGCCGTCATGTTTTGACGGGTACCAACTAGTTATATATATGGCATTTATTTAGTATTTTCTTATCTGATTTAATTAAAAATAGTACACAAGTAAAAAACCTTTTTTGTACCGACGAAGACAAAACGCACCAAATATTATAGTATGACCAAAGAAAACATCTCTCATACAAATGTAACCCTATAACACGAATTTCACATTTAGAAACAACTGATATTTCAGCAAAATTTATGACAAACGGTTGAGGTTGTGTTTCTCTATGCTATTTTCAGAACAATTAGATTCAACTACATCTATTTATAAATAGGTAAGTGCTTACCTATAGACACATGCCTTGAAGTACCCAAGAAAAAGTAAACTAAAACTGGATAAAAGGATGTGTATAGCCCATAGATGGGAGCTACTGACGCCAGCTGTGCGTAAGCCATGCCTGAAATAAATACGTTAAACAATTTATCAGGGAAAATGTCATCGTATAAAACATTTTGTCGACAACATATGGGGGATGCAAATAAAGAAGTCTGTAATAAAAATCTCTGTATTAGTTTGTATAGCTAAGAGTAACACTAACCCTAACAATGAATCGGAAATTGAATAGTACTGAAGGTAACAGATTCAAGTCTATAGGAAAATCTATAGGATGTCCTTTTAACTTTCCTCTTTATGCCATCTAAAGTGCAGCAGTAAGCTGATTAGCATAAGCTGTAGCATATGAGCTCGGAAATTTTTTCACAAAAAATAAAAAATGTCATCCCTCAAACAGTTCCTTCATGATGATTCTTTTCGTTCTCGCCATACTTTCCAGTTTAACCCTCAGTTAATGACCCATGAGTCTGCCACACATTTTTACTCATATTAGATCTTTCATTTTAGAAACGAATAAACTTGCCCGGAAGTCGAACGTGGGCCTCCTGCCTTCAGGACAAGTGTACCAACAATCAAACCAAATGTCATGCTATTATCTCTTTTAATAAACCCCAGTTTATTCCATGCTTGATATAGACCGGAGGTCTAGTTCTCTCGGTTAAAACTCCTTTATTTTCGTTTCAGTTCCTCTATCCACTCAAACTGTAACACACATTATCAGCCCCAATCTTTTTCTTTAAAATCAATTGGGTGATCAGAAAAAGAATTCATGGTCGCTAGATAGGAATGCTGATCTTTGTATTTTGGATCAAGGCAATTTATCTCTCTTAATAAACGCTGTTTTCGTTTACATAAATTTTTCACAGAATGATCAACAAGGATTTTTAAATTTTGTTTATTATTAGCAAGTAAACGAATCGATGTCGTGAAAAGATTCGGTTATTTGCCGTAGGAATGGTTTAGTGAAAGCCTTATTATAGCTTTTAACATAGCATTTAACTGAAATTGTATAAAATATGAAATGTAGTATATTCGAGCATGATAAATCGGATGTATCTAAAATTTTGAATTTATTATCTGTGACATGCTTCAAATATATAGCGAATTTTCCTTTTTCGAACCACCTATTTTTCCGAGTCTCATCGTAAGTTATTAAGCGTATACTGGACACTTCATAATAAAAACGTCTTTCTTTGAATATACGACTCATAGACTGGGAATGTGTGGAGTGGTAAGGGCTTGATGAAAACGATTAAATTGGCCCTTAACACCAATTTTGTATTGCATCTAAATGCAAATATTCTAAAAAGTACAGAAAATTTAATACCACCAAGATTATTGATTGATAAAAAGCAACGAAATAAGTATAAAGGTCACGTGTCAATTATACCATGGTTGGCTGAGAGCGCTACGATCAATCTTTTGTAGTATGAGGACTAACTTGACCGGGACTTACAATTTAAAGCCGATTCCGAACGGCTAAAAACATCCTTGACAAGCTGAAACTCAAAACCACAGACTTTGGTACCAAGTGTTAACGCCCAAGTCATTCGACCATTGTCTCGATTAAATCACGGTAAAAATTCCGTTCTGAGTGTCGTCTATGGGCTCACATAGGTACAATTTTATTCACACTGAGCTCACCAGCATTAAAGCAGCATTAATAACTCTTGTCCGCCGTGCTAATAGCTGACACTCTAAACAATTAACTGTCTAGAGTGCATGTATTTTCTCAGGTAATGACGGGATAAACAGAATGCACATTATTTATTCTTTATGAAAATGGGTTAAAGAACCTATCAGGAAAATTTTCCCATGGTTAAAATATGTTCGACTTGTAAGGCCAGCCTATCAGAGATACACATGAATGAAAGAAACGTGACTCAAACAAGCTTCATGGAAAAAAATGGTTATTTCTTCGTAGAATGTGCTTACTGGAAAGTCAACAGTTACAGCATCATCCTTTAGTCTTCGTCTGTGTCGTGTCTTCAAACTAAATTAGACATAATAATTGAGATAAATTAGTCTTATGTCTAAGGTGCATCTACCTGTCAGTGAACCATAAATCTAAAATTTCTGAGTTAATATTTTTCCGCCATATATACTTAATTCAGCATACCCACAGACATTTCAGTCCTCGTTCTTCTTTTGTCTTTTTCTACTGTTGAAATTACTATCATTATACACCAATATACACGGAATCCTCATCTGACAGTGTCGACTAGGTATTTTGAAGGTTGGTCTCTAATACTGCCATGTTTTGGTAATATTTATAGCTCATGCACACGACAGACAGTCTAATGTGAGGATACGGTCGACGTATCAGTGACATATTCCGTCTGTGCAAAAACAACAACGTTTGATCTGTCTTTCCAGTGTGAGGCCTGCTTCAAGGGCCAACTGTCGTGGACAACTTACCCTGTGGTACGTGTAAAATGAGAAGAGTAAATCCTGTAATAATGTCAATGAGGAGGTCGTTCTTGATGCTATATTTGGGCAGCCAGTTGAGCACGGGAAAGGCTCGCTTCATGAAGTTGCCCACGCAAGAACAGGAAACTGAGAAATGGGTCCTGAAGACTGACTGGACCTGCAAAGGAATAACACATATTGACGGATTTAAAGAAATATTTTTTCGAAACTTTTACTGTCGAGCAGCGAATGAACTAGGGAAGCATCTAATTCATAAATTTATGTTTATATTTAGTTTTTTTTTTGTAAAGTTTAATTTTCTATCACAATTGCATGATAACCACGTTTCGTAAACCTAGTGTGACGTTGTCTCCATTACTCCACGAAATTGTAATTATATAAGTCTGTGATGCTCGTTCCTAACCCTCAACATGAACTTGTCATGTATCGGCGAAACGTTAAACTGAGCGGTCTCATAAACTCTAGTATAAGAGGCCATAAATTTGGTGTAATATGCGATTCTGACGTTAAAAAAGTAATAAATACCTGAGTGGTTCAATGGCTTTCCAGGATTTTGACACTATAGCGACATGTGGAATCCCATAAACTTTGGACACTTACGAACACTTAAAACGTCGGAGAACGCTTTTGAATTCGCCGACCGTATAAAAAGAAGACCCCCAATATTCCACAAGAGATAGACAGAGAGAGAGCTGTTTTTGAGCGTGAGAGAGACGGAGCTCTCTGGTCCGAGAGGCCTTCTGTAGGCCAGAGTTGACTGTGAACCCGAGCTGTCCTGACATCTCTAACATGTAAATTCTAACTCGCTGTATATATTTGCTTTTTGTAGTTGTAGTTTGTAGTTGTTTAAGGTGGCGTAGTAAAGTAATTGAAGCGAAACGCTTGTCGTTATTACTACCTACGTCACACTAGCTTGTGCCTAATCCAGGTACACAAGAATTAGAGATCACGGGTATGGTAATTCGACAGTATGACGCATTCGTTGCGATTACAGATCTTAAAAATCCAGTCCTGCAGACTGACTCATGAACCTCCCATCTTGTTTCCCAATCTCGCCAAAACATACGCCATCCAATACCTTTGCTGCTGTTCCAAAGTCATTTTACAAAACATCGATATAACTTCCCTATTCACCTATTTTACGAATCCGTTCATCTCTCAGTTTAGGCTATTATATAGCGAACATTCATGTCAATGAAAATAAGGAGGTGAACGGTCTTGCCGACCGATTTATGCGTTATAAACTTAATTGCAGATGTAATTTGAATTTGGGATCGTAGAGAGGACGTATTTTGAATTTCCTTCCCCAAAGAGGCTTTAAAAACTATGGAAGATATTACTTCTACAAAATCAGGTCATTGGAGAAAAGATTAAAAGTGGAAAGAACGCTTCTCCAAGCATCAGATGAAAATGGTGACTTCAGTCTGCGACAAAGGGCAACAAAATGCTTGATCCGTAAGCTCGGATATGTAGGAATCATACTAGCAATGAATTACTTACGGGAAAGAGCAGCGATTCAAACAGCAATTAACTTTGCACTGTTTCCATTTTTTCTTTGTACACGGTAAGCAAACAACATGCGATGAGAATCTGCACATGCTTGAAGGTGGCAAAAGAGATGGATGGTTAGGAATCTGCCTCTGGCATTAAACATTGACTCCCTTATTGGTTATTTAAAATGACGACAAGGCAATCAAGTGTTTATGTTTATTTCTTTCGTTACTTTTTTAATTCAAAAAATCAGTCGAAATTGTTAAATCTTCAAGCAACTAATAACAAATTTAGAGCTTTTTCTAGTTAAATATTCAGCACGACAAGGCAGCCAAGAAAAATGTTTATTTTCTCCCGTTACTTTTTTAATCCAAAAAATCAGTCTAAATTGCTAAATTTTCAAGCAACTAATAACAAAATTAAAGCCTTTTCTATGCTAAATATTCAGCATGAGATACCCACTAAAGGAAGAAAATACATCAACATCACCCTAAAAGGTTCTACCCATTGTTTAACAAAGAATGCAAGCAATTTCTGGTGAAAAGCAGAATTTTGCCTATTGTTCTTTTTACCACTAGGACGTCAGCTGCCTGTTTCCTGATCGTAATAAAAATATATTTATTCTGTGTTTCCTAAAACTACTTCAGGTACTTTTGAAATATTCTATCTGAAAAATACTGAACATCAGCCAAAAAGCTTTCTAGAAATCTGTCTAAAAAGCTTTCAGACTTAATTTCTGACTCATAATTCAATGAACCTTTAGTAGTTTTGAAAGATATAGTACCTTCTCAACTGTTAAAATTATTTGATGTTTTAGTTTCTAAAAAAAAAAGGTGATAATTAAGCATCGAGATAAAACTGCAAGAACATGGATATTGTATTTTTTAGAATCTAAAACCTGCAGTTGGACAAAACTTGAGTCATTTTGTAGTAAGATGCTTTCATAAGAATGAAAAAGTTATGATAGAAATGGAAATGATGAAAAAGTCGTAGAGCCCAGCTTTCCTCTTGCCAGCTAATCAGAGGGATGCGAATTTATCGCATTCAAGAGATCAAAAGCCGTTGTGTCAAAACAGTCACTTACTTTTTCTGGAAACGTATTGATATCGTTGAGAGGCGGAGACACGTCGTCTAAGAGTACTTGTGTCAAGGCATCTCTGTTCACCTCGAAGCGGCATGGTATTCGAGTCCTGAAAGAGAAAAAAAATATATATTTAAAATCCCATATCCCTCTAATGCAGTGTTTCCCAACATTTTTCGAGTCGTGACCCCCTTCCTTCTTAAGATATTAAAAAAAACCCAGTAAAATGCATTTTAATTCCAACTAAATGTCTAAATTTAACAAAAAAGAAATTTGTAAGAATTTGGTAAGAAATGGAGAACATTAAAAGAAACATTCATCACTCAGTCAAAGGTGTGTAAAGGCAAAAACAGAACAGAACCGAACCTCAAGGAAAATAATGCAACTACCTAACTGATTCAGAATTATATCAGAATAATAAAAAAAAGAAAAACTCTTGCCTAAATAGAATCACCTTATTCCGTTAAGAAAACTACAATAAACTAATGAAAGATAAACTGACGATTAAAATTTGTGTACTATATGTAGTAAAATACCGCGACTTTCATTTACCCCCAAATAAAGACGGTGGATTTTCAACAAACTGAGTTTGCGCTTTGAATGAGACTTTACCCTTTAAAAAAACATCACTGCCCTAAAGTTTCATGGTAAATAAATATTGTGAAATTTTTTTTCGGTGAAATTCACTAAAAAGTCATTTTAATTCAATAAAACCACGGTGACCCACAGCTTGGGAACCGCTGCTCTAACGTGTTAAATTTGTGTATAACATTTCTTTTCTAGCGAAAGTTATTGTACTTATTATTACCCTTGTTAATTATTTTGAGGATGAGCTCAAATGACCAGAAAGATTTGGATAGTCTGAAATTCACCTCTGTACCTTAGGGCTGTGAACTAACGCTATTGGATTCGCTCATCTCAATGTTAACCTATGGAGAAAATGTGTCCAAGGACTGCCGACTTAGATTTAAAGATTTTTTTTTCTTAAATTGTACTACGTATCAGAGAAAGAAATTTTACACTTTGAGTTATTTTTCGTTAAAAAAAAATGCAAATACTATTTTAAAATTTAAATTGTCCGGGGGAAAAATCTAGTCTAGTTTATTTCAAACGCTCCTAAATTCTTTTGGTTGATGGAATTTATGAAATGAATCCTGTTGCAAGGTGCAGCTAAGTTCAGGCTATCTGAAAATACCATTTTTAATTGGATTATCAGCTTTTATTTAGCTGTAAATAGTAGACAAATTTTCTCCGTAGGTTAACAATAACATCATATAACGATAAATGAAGGTTTCCATTGAGGTGAGCGAATCCAATAGGGTTAGTACACTTCAGCCTTAAGTCGGATGTAATGAAAATGCTAACTCTTAGCCCGTCTGCACACGGAGCAACTCAAAAGAAACTGGTAACTGACTCAAATCACAAACCAGTCCGTGATGAGTCGCAACCTATGTAATTGAATGGAGCCACGCACACGGCGCAACTGGTTACAAACCCGTCGGACGGGTTTGTAACCAGTTGCGCCCGACGGGTTTGTAACCAGTTGCGCCGTGTGCGTGGCTCCATTCAATTACATAGGTTGCGACTCATCACGGACTGGTTTGTGATTTGAGTCGGTTATCAGTTTCTTTTGAGTTGCTCCGTGTGCAGATGGGCTTACAGAAAAAAAAATTGCAGATAGACATATTTTCTTTGTTTACGAGAAATGTTGACATTCTTTCCGAGAATTTGTCCTTTAACCTTTTTCTTTTGCGAAGCAAAAGAGATATATTGCAAGAAAAACAAACAATAAAAAAGTAGGGTAATTGGTATTTTAGAGTGAATCTGATTAAAAAGATGTACTTAAAAATAAAAGTTTTATCTTGAAGTTCTTCAAAATACAGGAGGATTAAGAATCCTTGATCCAGTTTGTTTTCGGACAAACAACAGTGAAGCTGTTATTTATGTCATAAGCTGGATTTTATTGAGAGAGAACAAAAAGTATGTTTTCTACCATCATATAACGATAAATAAAGGTTTCCATTTAAGAGATGCGAATAATTTTTGACGGAAAGTTATCTTAGGCATCTGATTTTTTTCCCTCCTGTATCTCCTGGTGATAATGAATCTATCTATAGCGCTGGTGCTATCTTGAGTCAATGTGACAGGACTCTGCGGAGATATATGAGGAGATGTCAACAACATTCGATAATAAACCAAGTGGTAGGATGAAAATTTTAGTAAAAGAAAGCAAATAAAAGTTGAGAGTTAAAATTCGTCAGCCGATAAGGAAGTCTGACGCACTTCACGAACCACTTGAATAATTTAACTCCTGTATTTATTGACCTTTGATTTACCGTTTAAAGATAATATATATGATGAAATACGATTCGCGTAACACATGTTCGATGATGATAAAGCATTTATCTATAGGGTATAGAATATGCGTCTTATAAATGACCAATTTTTAAAATTTTTATTTACGGTATACTTAACAGTATTTTATAGTACAGAAAAATTACAACAAAAAGACCAATGTAAAAAAAATTTAATTTGAGAAAATTATATTTTATTCGATGTCCAGAAAAACGTATGAAAATGTGTTTCATTCATGCAAAATAACATCTTAAAATAACGTTATAAGTTACCTATAACTTTGTATGTTATAGATAATTGTCATATGTAAAGAAAGCGGATAAACTTAACATTGCACAGTTTCTTTACGTGCGACTATACCCATTGGTTAGCTTTTGTTAAATCGTTCTTTACCAAAAAGTCTCATAAAGCTTTTATGACGGGTCAACACAAAAAGGTTTATAACTTCTAATCGTCCGTACAGCCGTGTATTAAAAGTCAATACAACAGCGTAAGCTCAACAGCATACATGAGGTTATCGCACTTTTGAATATTTTTGCCAAATTCTTTTATATCAACCTTCCATGATTCCTTTCCAGTAGTCGGAAACTTCTGTAGCAATTTTCTGCTGGGACCATCGAATTGAAAAATATACGCTTCAACCAAGTGATTTACACTGCCAATGAGATAATCTTATATTGATTGGAATTACTCACGTCAGTAACACAAAATGTTATTTTTTTTTTTCTCATTTTTTAACGATGCTCACGTTTTCATCACCAACTTACTATGCATTGCTTAGCAATGTGTAATTTTTCAATTCTAGATGATTATCGTTCATAAGAGAGCCACTATAATGATTTTCTAATAGGGACGAGGTAAACGATCTGCATGGAGGAGTTAACCAAACACTTTGGCGGTTTAAGGAAAAACTTGTTTTCGATGACCGCCAGAAGAACATTACCCGTAATTATATAGATATATGAAGAAACAAGTGTCGAGGGGGAACAGAACTCGAAACTCCATCACAATCGAGGGCCCTTCCCATGCGAGAGTGTTTCAAAAAGAAACAGCAGATTGAATGTAGATCCTGAAACGGAAACCCCAAGCGTTTCAAACTCTTGCGGAGGGAAGATTCATACTGAAGATGTCGACGCTGCCGAATAAATGGCAAGCCGATCTTAATCGGAAGGGTAGCATATACAAAATGGCATAGCAGTTTGCACTTAGAGAAGTAGTGAGTATTCAGTGATCCTCTACGGATCATATTTTTGTTGTCGGAGGGTGCGAGACCTCCTGAAATACACAGAAGAATGCTGCAACAGAATGCAGGTACCTGCATTGACGAGATAAGGGTTTTCGAATGGGTAGATAAGCTTAAAAATGGGCGAACATCAGTTTGTGATGAGCAACGCTCCGGTCGTCCCAACACGGTTTGTCACTGATGAGATGGCGGGCCACGCTGATGCCATTATTCGGAAAAACGGGAGAGTTCCTTTAGAAGTTCTGGCTAGGGAATTGGATGTCAATATCGAATCTGCACATGCCATTATTACGGGTATGTTGGAGCTCTATGGAGCAGTTGAACACGACACTTGTCTACAAGCGTTCTTCTCCTTCATGACGATGCGCTCCCTCAAACGGCCACTGCAACTTTTTACACCAATCGGAGATTAAGATTTGAGATCTTACAGCATCTCCCATACAACCATATGGCTACCTCAGATAATCAAGTGTTTGGACCCCTGGAGGACATTTCGAGAGAACGAAGATTTTGCGAGGCGGTTAAAAAAGAGGTGATTTCCTGGTTAAAAGCACAGCCAAATAAATATTTTTTCCCGCGATGTAATTAAGAAGTTGGTGCAAAATTGTGAGAATGCATTAAAAAGGAGAGTGATTACATAGAAAAATGACATGTCAGTTGTACCTCTAACTGAATTACATGTCTCATATTATTGAATTTGCTGATATTTTTTGAAGTTCTCTCGTCTTATTAAAATGTATTAACAAGAGGATTTTAAGTAAGATTTCATCAGATATTGTCGTCCACACTTGAAAATTTTGAACTGGACACATTTACTCTGTCACACTCACTCATAAGTGGAAACTAAAAACCAAAACATGAATCTGAACTAACCAATAGCTGAGATACTAGAGAAAAATACTTTAATGATAATATTTCTTTGTCAACAACAGTGTTGACATTAACCGGAGGATTGTTTCTGTAAGTTATGATCTTAAGATATAATCTGTTTACCGTTTAGAAATAATGTCGACTTATTTGAAAAAGAGTAGTTATTAAAAATTTTCATCTAGTATCTTGATTTGGTTTTCCATCGTAAGCTGGTTTACAGTTTCAACTTTTCTATATTTTTATCCTCACATAGCAAAGGTACTGTAATTTACACCTCAATACGCGAGAATTTACATTAAATTCCACATCTTTAACCTTTTTTTAAAGCTTTAATGAATAAGAGGGGAATATTTTCCAAAGGTTTTTGAAAACTCGAGTCTATTCTAAAAAAAAGTAACTCCCGCTGCCGCCGCTGTCAAAAACTTGTCACGCTATCTCCTCCGAAACTGCTGGGGGTATGGGGTTGAGAGCGATACCATTGGATGCAGAAAAATGGGGGGAACCAAAGTAAGACATGTCTCATCTCCGTTGAAGTTGAAGTTTTTTTTTATTTTATGTTTTGTGGGAAAATATTGACTTTTTCATCTTCAGATTACGATAACTCGCCAAAAAATGATTCCAGAATTTTGATCTTTTTACAATCTAAGACTACAGACATTTCTCTTTCAAACTAGACCTCATTTGTTTAAAAATATTTTAAAACAGATTAATATTTTCATCAAAAAATGAAACACAGTTTTTCAAGAAATATCGTCCCATATGTGGATGTAATGTCGATGCTCCTCGAGTTTTTATCTTCAAAGAAAATATTTACATCGTCTGGAAGCTGAAAGCTATCTTATTCATATAAACCTCATTTCAAGTCTTTATCTTAAAATTTCGATTTTTAATTCAATTTTAAATCTGATAATTCAACAGTGATGAAAAGCCCTTCGCATAAGAGTGACAACAGTAAATGGATGAAAGCTGTTACATTGCCCAATAATCACCCCTATGTATCTCGCTATTAGCCCTAACGGAGGAAAGATGTAAAAATAATTTTAAATTATCTTTGTTGCCATTTTCATTTTAGAAGTTCAGTTGTTCAGTTTATTATTTTTTTTCAAAAGGGAAATGAATCTTTATCAAAATAAATACTTCATGCGCGAGCGTTATTTTTATACTGAATTCTTGAAATTTTTTTGACTCTAAAGAGAAACAGAGATTGGCAACAAAGGTTAAACTTTCAAACATTGTTTTGCTATACTTGAAAGTTACCTGACTTCAAGAAACGTTTGAAATTTATATTATATTTATAATACATATATTTATATTATTTAATTTCTTTATTGATTTATATATTACTAATTAATTTACTACAGCTTATCTTTTATATTATATTTCTTGTTTACCACAGCATTGATTTTTTATTCTAAATCTTAATCTTTTATATTAATATTTCTTGTTTTCAGTTTATATTATATTCCTTTTATAATACATTGTATTCAGTTTATATTATATTCTTTTTATAATACATTGTATTCAGTTTATATTATATTCAGTATTTCTTGCTTTCAGTTTATATTATATTCTTTTATCCGTTTTTACTACATCATTGATTTTTAAATTTTGCTACTATAAGACGTGTATTGGAAAAAATGCCTAAAAGAAAGCGCGGCGAAACTTCAAATTAGAAAAAAAATAAATTTAAGTGCTGAAAATGAGCAAATTATTGCAATTTTAGGACAACTTCCGGTAACGAAGTTCTACTTCCTGTTTGATTTTGAATCAAACGATATGTTTTATAATGGCTATAAAATTTCTTCTAAATCACGTAGCGAAAAAAGAAAAACAGTTTTGGAAAGAGGAAGGTCCAAAGTATAAGAAACACAAATAAATAAAAAAAAAACCTCGACCAATTGTCGAAAATCGATGTTTTCAACGTAGTCAATCACGTTAATATCACATTGCAATAACAAATATTTTTTTACGAGTAAGCCTTATTAGGGGCCTTTTACGAGTAAAATATTATCTTTTAAGCCTTACTAAGCCTTTTTACGAGTAAGCCTTATTAGGGGCCGAAGGCCCCGTACAAAAAGCGAGCCTAGGGGCGAAGCCCCTAGCTTTAGAGAAAAATTTACAGGGTGTCTGTTGCCGTAAGCTGAAACCGGGTAAAACAGTTGGAATTATATCACACACAAGTACACACACAAACACACCTGCACAAATGAACAGGGCCCGATTATGAACGCTGGGGTCCCTGGGCTGATGCTATTTGCCCCCCCCCCCCCTTACGAACATTTATAAAAATAAGAACTATCCATGGACTATACTATTGGAAGTACTAGGTGCATACACCAAGCGTGTGAGGAAAAGTTGTTAAAAATCAAGATTAAAAAAAATCACTTGATTTAAATTTTGATTAAAATAACGATTTAAACAAAACGATTTAACCCTGCATGCGAGTCCTATATTGGCTATTTCAGTGTATGGCTAATAAGATGAAGCATTCATAAACATGTTTCACAACAAATTGAAAACGCCTTTCACCTTCTGCTGTTCGTCTGATACAACCTGATAGTTTAACATTTTTCACAAAGCAGAAGGCGAAATTAAAAACTTTCACTTATCTGGCACCCTATCTATTTAAGTGTTGAGAAACATAGTTAAATAGATTTTGCACGTTAAAGAGGACAGTTTTGGGTGCCCCTAGCATCAGGGGGCCCTGGGCAAAGTCCCGATTTGCCCATGCGATAAAAAGGCCCTGCGAATGAATTATATGTATTATCATAAATGCTTTTTAGAATAAACTGCAAAACACGATTTCAGAGAGCAAAAACAAAACCCGAAGCTTCATAGTTTTTAATTTATCCATTTGGATGTTCGTAAAGTAATTTTACAGTCTGCGAAGCAAAACAAACCAAAGTACCACTTTACGAAGATTAGACTCGGATTCTTAGCTACTCTTTAGTTGCTCTGAATTTAGTCAGCAGGGACGCCGAGATGACGCATTTCAGTCATGTGACCCCTTTAGTAGGTCAGCCCTTGACCAATTTTAAATAAGGAAAGAGCATTTTTATCTTTAAAATGTCTGAAATTTGCAGAAATGATATATTCTGAGCACTTAAGCATTCATTAACTGTGAACAACAAAGGGATAAATTAGCGCCGTAATTTATCTGTTATCACGATAAAAAGCAAAACACTAAATAATATTCAGGAATGAAAGAAACTGGACGAATAAAGGTAAAAAGAGGGCAGTCACGTTCAGTTTGTAAGATAAGTTATCACGATAAAGGCAGAAAGGAAGGACTCTGAAGAATTTAATTTTTGATTTATTTTTTTATAATTTGCATTTATTGCAATTAGTAGATTCCAGGAAGTAAAATAAATGCTCAATAATGCTTGAAAACATTATCAATAAAATATTTTAGAAAAAATATTTTACCGGTGTGAATGAATGATTGAAATATATTTATACAACCTGAGATGAGTGTAAGTTAACGCAAAAACATCTTTTGAAAAATAAGAGAAGAGAAAAAAACTCTGCAAAAAATTTGGTAAAAAAATTATATGTGAGGTGGTGATAGCAAAGTGGTGCAAGTCACATTTTCAACTTTTTTTATTTGAGGGCAAAAATGTAATCTCCATGTTCAATTTATAGTGGAATTGGAAATAATTTTTTGCAATATTATAATAATTATTATGAATTATAATTTGTTCAATTTATTGTGGAATGTTTTGTAGTTTTTGCAGTAAAACGCTTTAGACTTATACCACTTGACTTGACTTACACCACTTTGCTTTTCACCGACTCATATATAAAACAGTTCCGTAATTGACTGACTGACTGACTGACTGACAGATAAAGCATAGACCAAACCGCTGGACCTAAAGGACTGACATTTTGCATGGCGATTCTTATAGTGTAGGGGTGCACTAAGAAAGATTTTTGAAAAATTCTTCTTAGATTTTCTTAAATTAAATTTTTAAGCTGCTTTTGTAACATTTTTTAAAGTTTGCATTTAGAATAATAATCTGAGTTATAAAATTTATATCACGGGAAATATCATAAAAATTCCTTTAAAATGAAATTTTTTTCGAATCTTTATCTCCATTTTCTGATTTTTTGTGAATTTTTAAAGATTAATTTTTAGAATTTAATTTATTAAATGCTCATAACGTGGATTCTTTTCTTTTTGTGAAACTTTAAATTAATTTTGCGTCACGTGCATAACAACGAAATAAATTGACAAAAGAAATATTAAAATACGGCAAAAGATAAAATCTAACCACTAGACTAATTGAGATGGAAGTTTTTTAAGAATTTAATTCAAATTGGTACGTTTTATGAATATTAAACATACAAATTAATTGCATACATTAACCGTTGTATTTAATTTGAATATTTTTTTCTACATAATTTTGTCTATAAAAATATCCGTTACGATTTTTTTATAAATTTTACATACATACATACATACATACATACATATATATATATATATATATATATATATATATATATATATATATATATATATATATATATATATATATATTCATTAATTGCATACATTGATTGTTGTATTTAATTATTCAGCTAGTATTCTATAAAAAGGGAGGAATATACTTTCACGAAATCGCATGTGAACGTGGGAAAATAGGGAAGAAAAGAGATCGCCTGAAAGAATGACGTTTCTTTGAACTTTTAATGTAGCTTCTATTTTCGGTAAAGAAATCCATAGATGATCTACTATGACAACAGGTATTGTAGATAAGTTGATAGTTTTTCATTCATATGCAACATGTCTTAAAAATGTAGAACATGCGGCTACGCACACCATCTCTACCAAACACTGTTGAAAGAAGTCGTAATTCTATAAAACATGTCTTTAGGGCAAACGTTTTAAATTAATTATCCTCAAAATGTGCTACCCGTAGCCCCTGGTATACGCTCACGAATTTTAGGGGTACGCAAGCAATTCTCGAAAGATAACCAAACACAGCCGGAAATTTTTTTCTTCGATAACTTGAAAAAAATTGGCAGACAATTATTTCCCGTTTGAAGGCATGTTTTTTTTGTTTGATTTCTTATCGTGTATTTAAAAAACATATGTCCCGGGGTCAAATTTTATCATAAAACGAACACTTTCGAATGGTTTATCATCGATCCAAAAATAGAGTTAAGTGTTATGGAGTTAAGCAGCCCTTTCCTTAAAAAAGCTTTAAGGAGATGCATAATTTTGAAATTCGTGAAATGGGATTGAAAATTTGAGTTAGAAGAATTTGAGTTCAGATTTACTGTTCCTTTTCGAAAGAATTCTTACATTTTTACATACCTTCTTAAAGACTTTTGATAATTTTTTATTACAGGTAAAAAGAGGGCAGTCACGTTCAGTTTGTAAGATAAATAATCACGGTAAAGGCAAAAGGAAGGACTTTGTGAAGAATTTCCTAATTTATTTATTTTTTATAAATTACACTTATTGCAATTTGTAGATTCTAGGAAGTAAAAAGAATGCTCAATAATGACATAATACAATTAACATAAATAAAATATTTTACCGATAACGTCTGATACCAGAGGAAAATGCTTTAGACTGAACATGGTTTTAGTAAACCGGTTAGATCAGGTTTGTGTTCGATTATAATGAGTTGTTAGATACAGATGATAAAATGTGATTAGCACTATTTTTAGTCGATCTATCTTGTGATTCATATTAACGCATTAAAAACTACTAAAAATAATTCGCTAGGTAGTCAACAATTTTATGTTACAATCTGGGATTTGGGGAAAATTTATTGTGGAGAAACATTAGATTTTTAAGCCATGACCAAAATGTACGTTCCAAACCAAAGGCTTAAGAACCACTGTTCTAGAAGTACTGCCGGGCCCGAAATATGGAAAGAAACTGATGACTGATTTTCAAATTATATCAATCTATATTCACGATACTAAAAGTTACATCCTCAGATATATCGTTAAACAGCAAAGAATATTAATGCTACATATACACTGTAAAGTAGCATGATATTAAATGTAACATACTGTACTGCTAAACAAAAAGGGATATTAATGCTACATAAATACTGCTGTGATGTACACTCCTATTCCTTCTCCAACTATTTAACGTAAGAAAAATTAGGTATACCGTTTCTTTCTACTACATTTTGCGATGGTATAATCTCCAAAGAATAAAAAATCAGCTTTAACTGAGAAATATATTTCAACGGATAATTCATAAATAGAATTATAGCGGCTGCGAGATAATCTACAGATGCGGTAAATCCCTTGCGCAGTTATATAATATGCAATATTAAATTCAGATCTTATTCTTATTTTGTTATTGAACATTGATTAGTCTGCTTTCAGTTTTCATGACAGTCTTGATAAAATATCTCCAAGACGTGGAAAAATTGCCCAGGTCTCAGGTGGTATTTTACCGATAACGTCTGATACCAGAAGAAAATGCTTTAGACTGAACAGACAGATCTGAAAACTGATTGATTTAAGAAAACCGGTCAGCTCAGGTTTGTGTTCGATTATAATCAGTTGTTAGATACAGATGATAAAGTGTGATTAGCATTATTTTTGGTCGATTTATCTTATCCTGAGGTAGGTGCGCGCAGCACGTGTAAACAGATATATTTGCCCCATATCGTATCAAATTATTGCATTTTGATTGCGACTTTTAACAATATTTAAACTAAAAATTTAGTCTGCAACTTTTAAAAAGAATATTTAAAAATCCAATTAATCCAAATGATCTAAAAGAAAGCGCTTAATGGGATGTATTCTTGTTTATCTTTCAAGTTGAGTTTAACTTAAACATTTGTTGATATTTTTCAGCGGTAGATCATCAAAATATTAATTTCATTAAAACTAAGGAACTTAATTTAGAAAGAACTTTGAGAGGAAAAGCATATTTCTACGACCATAGAGACGAAATTTCAAGCTATGCATCGCTCGAAAAATCATGGGCTCTCTTTATCTTAGGGAAATACATATTTGTTAAATTAAGAGTTTTTTTCCAACGGAGGATTTGCTATTTTTAAAAATAGAAATATCCGTGGCTTAAGTTCGAGCTGCAGACTTTTCTGATTATGATCAAGAGTTCTAACATTTGAGTCAGAAAAACCTGTTTTTTAATACTTATTTAAGAGACATAGTATAATTTATTATTATATATCTCAGTTTGTAGTGATACCTAAAGAACTACAATAAAATATTGGTTATGTAATGATTTTAGAATGAAAATGCCATTAACAGAACAGGATATTCTTAAAATTTATTGCATGTGCATATTCACATTTGGTTCTCCTTTTCTAAACTTTCCATACAACTTGATTTGTGAATTCTGCTACCAACCTCAGTACAATAAATGTTTCTCGGTAAATCTTTGGCTATTGAATCAAAATTCGTCTTCACTTAAGGATTCATTCCAGAAATGAATATAAATGGCTTTTGAAGGAACTGATTGGTTGGGATGAGATACAAGTTCTATTTACCATCGGATTATTTATTTTCTTCTTGGTAGAAATAACTTTTGAAAACTTTGTGCTGAGGTAATCCTTCGTTATCTATGTAATATATTCCTTAATTTTATTCTTGCTGTCGACTATTTCTCTTACATACACTTTCTTGCGGAATATGCTTATTCGCATCTGTTGGCTTCGCAAATCTCCAGTCATTAAAATATGGGGCACTTTCCGCTCTGTAGTTTTCTAAGCACACATTAGCAAATGTATAGTTTGGAATTCTATTTTTTACACACGAAGTAAGAAGTTAAAACAAAGAGAGCGCAGTTTTATTAAATATAAAATTTTCCATAATTTTATTTTTCTTTGAATTAATGACAGCTATCAATGCAAAAGAAATGTTTTTGAAAAAATTAAATTAATATAAAAATATTTTTGATAAATACGAACGTTGCATTAAAAGATCAATTTTCAAATGCAAAAAGTATCATTCAAAAACGGGCACTAGCTAATATGCAATCAGAAAACTAAAGAAAATAATCCCTTATTTTAACTCAGGTATTGAAGATCTGTGAGAACAACTGACTTAACAAAGGCCACGATTAAGCATAATAAATCATGTTAATTCAAAGAAACATTCGTCTATTCTTTTTACTTTTTGTAATAAGCCACGCTAGTTGTGAGAGCAATTTTTTTTACTCATGTATTAAGAAAACCTCACTAATGCATATTGTTTTTCAAGGCTTTCTTTTGCCCTAACTTCTGAATCTCGGTGCAGTCGTCAGTTAAGTTTCGTTATATAAAATAATAAAACCATAATTACTTTACAACGAGAACATTATTTTTCCTGTCATAAAGATAAAAATGTTCGTTGAACAGATGTACAGGTAAAAAGCAAAGATAGATTTGCCAAAAACAACTGCCGAAGAATTTGAAATTACCACAAAGTGTTTTGTCACAATCGTTATGCAAGAGAAACGGCAACTTTCAATACAATGATAAGACCTTTAAATTTTTTTCGAAAACACCTGCATTTGTTGCAATAACTTTATTAATCAGTACGTTATCAGAAACCTTTACGCAAATGAACGAAAGAAAAAAAAAGAATGTTTGAAAGTAATTTCTAGTATAGTATTGTTTCAGAACTGCGAGACAATTTTATAGAGCTCTGCTCTTTACTATAGATAAAACTATCAACGATTTAGGGTTGAAATTCAGTATTACATTTATCTGATTTGACGTCAGTTCAAATGTTGCATCCACATAATAAAAATGATAAACGCCTCACTGTAATTTTTACTTTGAGATACCGCTAATTTGAAATATAATTTGATAGACCTTAAAGCACCGAAGGCATCTGTCGAAGTTTTCTACTATTGTAGGTCAGATGTTAAGGCCCTATGGGGCCAGCTCAGATCCCTAAAGCACAGGCGAGCCCAGATAATTTTATTAAAAAATTATCATTCTCTTTTTGTTGTTTTGTCGGGCCTTCATAATTACTAGATACAATTTATCTGGCGAAACACGCGCTAGTAATACGAATAGGAGAGAAGTATTGATGATGGGGTTAATAGCAATGAAATAGCAATGAAACTCGATCGTGAGCTGTGAAGACGCTCTATACTAAATATATTTTTGCGGAGTGTATGCTCTACATACATTAATATTCACAATATATGAGATATTTAACGCACTCCCATTCTGTTAAGTATTCGTAATTTCAGCTGTCGCATTCGTTCTGCAGCATTCGTAATTTCAGCTGTCTTCCGTGTCGGTATGGCCTTTCATTTATATAGAGTTTTGAGAAAAAGAAATAGTTGTTAAACACGGTTTTATACAACAATCTGCTTACAAACTGAAAATGCCATACACAGATTCTACGTCTTGAAACATTGGTATAAATAAAAAAATAGTCTTTCCTTTACTCGTCTAACTCTTTCTCCGGGTGAAGTTACCCGGACCTTTAATCGCCTACTAATGAAATACCAGACGAGTGAAGGTTCTTCGAAAAGTGAATGATTCATAAAGAGATTCAGGAAAGAATTATTGGTCTTTCGTGGAATTACTCTGTAGCCAATCATACGACAGACTCGTATTCTATAAAGAGGCAGTACTGGAGGGATTGTCTGACCTTCCCATTTGTATCAAACCACCTGAAACCAGTTTCTTCCGGAATACAATCGTCGTGTATGGCGAGAGAATTTAAACTAGCAAGAAACCAGACAGGGTCAAATGTTCATACAACTTTTTGAAATGTAAGAGTATTCAGTGAGAAAGAGAGAGTTTAGATGTTACATAAAGCTTTTTATTCTTTTTTTTTCAGCTACCTTATTCGATTTTTATTCTGGTGTATTCACTAACGTTATAAATCATAATTCGTATGCAGTTACACCGTATGCAGTTACACCGTATGCTTACACCGATTAGTGATGCGACATCCATGTCGATGTTTTCAAAACATCGATGTTTTGATAAAAGCATCGATGTTTTAAACATCGATTTATTGAAGTCGATGTTTTTTTAACATCGATAATTTGTACTCGATGTTTTACGTTATCTCCATGTTTTTTTTAAATGAAAAAGTACCATAATAAAAAAAAATTACCACGTAGCATAATTTTCACACTCAGTAAATGTAAGTCTGAATTCTGAAAAGGACGAATACATAAGGGGGAACGATTCCTTAGCAAACAGACAAATGGCAGTCAACAACCAATGAACTAATCAGAGAGCTTTGAATGTGCCTGACACTCCAGAACCTTCCATGGGGTTTTATTTTACAAATAGTATATACACGAGAGCCATTTAAGTTTTTGTTTTGTTCTGGTTTTATATAAGTTCACGTTAATATTATTAGTAAGATGCCTCGCAAAATTACCGTTTAGAAATATTTTTGCAAAACCTCTGACAAATTGACAAAATGCAATATTTGCCCAAGTCCCTCAAAACTTCCGGCAATACCACGAATTTATCTGGACATTTGAAAGCAAAACATGGCGATATTTACAACGAGAATTTTGATTGATCAATGTAGCCTAAGGCAAAAGCAACCAAATTTTTGTCATTTGTGTCAGCCCAATCAGACAGTAAAATTAAATCACCCCCAACGACTAACCGAAGTAACATTATTGTTAGAGATTACTAAACCAGTTTTAAAAAATGGATGTTCTAAAACATCGATGTTTAAAACCATCGATGGTTTTTGGGCGATGTTTTATTAGCATCGATGTTTTAATATTGAATATCGATGTTTCAAAACATCGATGTTTTGTTATTGATGTCGCATCCCTAACACCGATAAGTAACATAAAATAAATCATCCATAATTTAAAGCCTAGCAGGAAGCAGAAGAAGAAAACTTCATATGCAAATCAAAGTTCATGACGTCAAAAACCAGAAAAAGAACATAAGGGCGGAAATCGGGATGTTGCAGAAACGTCTGTTTCACTGCCTTAACTGTGAAATTCGATTGCTCAGTTATTCTTTTTGAGAAAAGGTGACTTGAAAATGTCTCAACAACGTGATTTACCGGAATCCATGGCATGGCGTATTATAGGCAGACTTGAATCCGGGCAAACACAACGTAGTGTCGCGGACGCTGTTGGAGTCTCCAGAAGTGTCGTTGCAAGGCTGTGGAATCGATTCCAAGAAACAGGGAATGTTAGACGTCGACCAGGGCAAGGTCGGCCACGCACCACTACAGCAACTGATGACCGGTATATACTATTAACAGCTCGTCGAAACAGAACAGACAATGCTACTCAGCTGCAAAGACAGTTGCTTTTGGCAACAGGACGAAGGGTGTCCAGCCGAACAGTACGCAACAGGCTTCATTAGGGAGGTCTCTATGCACGTAGGCCAATGGTCTGCATTCCGTCGACCTCACGCCACCGTGCGGCCCGAAGAAGATAAGCTGCTGAACATCGAGATTGGGAGCAATATAATTGGAGCCAAAGGCTGTTTACAAACGAGTCCCGATTCAGTCTGGAGTGTGACGCCCGACGTGTTTTGGTATGGAGGGAAAGGGGCACTCGAAATAACCCCATATTCGCTCGTGAAAGGTCACAATACAGACGAGCTGGTTTTATGGTATGGGGTGGAATCAGCATAGGTGGACGTACGGACCTGCATATCATTCGGAATGGTACTTTGCCCGAAGGTATGCAGACGAGATACTGAGACCTCATGTCATATACCTTACGCTGCAGCCATTGGAGATTCCTTTGTTTTCCAGCTTGATAATGCCAGACCGCATACAGCTCGTCTTGTGGAGAACATTCTTGAAGCTGAAACAATACAGCGTATGGCATGGCCAGCGTGCTCTCCTAACCTGAATCCAATCGAGCATGTTTGGGACATGTTCGGACGACGCATTGCTGCGAGACCAAGGCCTCCTTTTACTTTCCGAGACTTGGAGATTGCACTTCTTGAGGAGTGGAACAGTATTCCCCAAAGTCTTATCGATAACATCATCGCATCCATGGAAAACAGGTGTGCAGTAGTCTTAGCTGTTCGAGGAGACCACACGCCATATTAAAAATCTTGCACCATTTCTAAACAATACTTTTTTTTATCGTTTACACGTAACCAAATTGTTGCCCAAAATCATCTTTTCATGTTTTTTCCATATTTTCAAAGAATTAAAGCTTAATTACAAATTTTTTTACTTCTTTTTTTCTGTATTGCGCATTGATACGCGTGTACTATCCATTTTATGCCAATACGTGGCTGTCTCGCTCGGTTTTCTTAACTTCTTTGCTTGCTCCCCTCCTTTTTTTGAGCAGTGTAGAAAAGCTTCATGACATTCAACTTTAGATGCGTGGATTACTCCGCCCTATGCAAATCTGTATTTATATATATTGTAGCATACTGGAATTATGGTCTTTTTTTTCCCGAGACCCCACAAGGGCTGAAACCCACACAGCTGCGTGTTTTCCAAGGAATGTGTTGTTCGATTCCACCAGTTCGGAACACGTGGGAGGATTAAAAACCGTTTTCCTTACAGATGCAGCCACTAAAGCTGTCATCTTGGACGTTTCTGCAATGTAGTAAAGTTCGGCGACTAAAAAGAACTGTCAGCCGATAATCTGCCGGCATCTGCGGCCCCCTCCACCCCTTCTGAAAATCCAGACATTGAACGGAGACGCTGTATAAAATCCGAGAGATATAGACGTGTTTTTGACAGGCTCCTGTGTTGTTGTGCCGAGAATGGGCCCTGGAGCGTGTATTTGTGAATCTGCATGTAAATTAAGTGATTATGTCGGAAGTGTTTAATATTTAATTCTTTTTGTAAATAAATCTACTCGTTATGTTTTTGTTTTAAAAATTTGGCTTTCGCTTTTAATTAGAAGTCTGTCTTTCTTTGGTATGGATCAATAGTTGTGAAATTTCTTCAAAATGCCCCAAACGGATATTATCTAATAATTACATCCCTAAAAAATTAAATTTTAAAACAGAAAAATTTATCATCGACCCCCAATAGGCCCCTGGAATACTATAGACCCTTTTTAAACTTCCATCGACCAGCCCCAAGGGGTCCACCTGGACTCCGTTGGGAATCCCTGCTCTAGGGTGTCCAATCTTTTGGCTTGCCTGGGCCGCAGTGAGAAAAGAGGAGTTCTCGTGGGCCAAATATAAAATATTTAATATACTTAATATATGCATGTTACAAAATTTTATTTGATTTAAATTTTTTTTGTTATGACATTAAAATAAAGAAGGCAACATAAACATAAAATTAATGAGATGTTTGACTTTGTTTTTGTGAAACTTATCCATAATGTCTCTGAAAGTAGTTGCAATTCTTAGTGAGTTTTAAAGATGCTCATCACAAATTTTTCATCTAATTTTACTTTTCGTCTGCTTCATCTTTGAAAATAGTTGTTCACAAATGTACATAGGGCAAAACAGCGCTGATATAAATAAGGCATCATTGCAGAACGAGAGATATTTTTCTCTGGGAAGACCAGTCTTGTAAAGTTTGGATTTCGTGGGGCCTGTGAAGAATCAAATTGATTCTCCCAATTAATGAAACCCTCTCCTAAAAATTCCCGATTTCCTGTGGTCCAGCATAGTCACAGTAATGCAGTCGAAAGCAGGTATTAACGGACGTGACAAGAGCGGACGAGACAAAGGACTGTGATAACAAAGCAAGAGACATCGCGCGGTGCCAGGGAGTCTACGTCTTGACAGTTTAGTGCCGGTGCACACTTGCGGCAAAAGTACTCGGGACGCTGCGTTATTTTCACTCCGATAAGAAGAAATTCAGAGCAACTGCTGTTGAGATTCACACGTGCCGCCGGCGTCCATCTGCCGCCGGCGCCACTCCCAGGTCGCCGCAGGTTCCTGTGGAACGCGCGGCACATTCCTGTAACGCGATAGCTGGTAGTACTCATTTGTCTGCTGGGCAGTGCACATCTGCCGCAGCGTTTTATCTCCTATCGAGCTCGTGAAGTCTCTTTACACGATGTCTGATGAAAATGTGGATGTCGAACTTTTCATCGACGAAGTAGAATCTCGCCCGATAATTTGGGATGTTAGTCATGAGGACTATAAAGACCGAATACAGAAACAGTCTGCTTGGGAAAATATTTATGAAAGCATTTTGAGAACTTAAGCCAAAAAACGGAGAATGAAAAAAATACAACCAGTAGGTATATTTTTTTCAACTTTTATTAAAATAAGTATATTAGATAAAAAAAACTTTTAGATGGTCAAGTATTTAAGTTTATTTTAAGTGGGTCGTCCGAAAATAACTAAAAAACTTTTCACCATCTTCCCTGAGATCCATCAAGCGTACATTAAACGCTCCCTTCAAGTAAATCTGGCCAGGGCCCAGTTTAGAAAATTCTGGACTATTGGCACAACTCGGGATGGGGGCCCCCTAACACTGATATGGGCGTAAAATTTCCAAAATTGACACACAAAAAAAAATAATCATAAATCCTTATGAAAGTACCATTTTACCAAGAATAGGCTATTTGAAGCGTAGAAGCCTAGCACATTATCAAATAACAAAAAGCAATACAATATATTAACTTCATCATTAAAACACCAATACAATGCAATCAGAAAAACTTATTAATTCCTTATATACACTATAACATACATATGATGAACTATACATATAACTATACATATAATGAACCAATCAATGAAATTTGAAAGGATGTATAAAAAAAATTGCTATTAAAAAAGGTAAAATAAAAAAAATTTTGAATTGGGAATTTTTTCTTTCTTTTCTTTTAAAATAAAAATTTTGGGGCTCGGTCTACCGGGCCTAATGGTAAATCAGGGCCTGTCTCTCGCTGTTGTATGGATGGATCTAGTGCTTCTTTTTTCTAATTCTATTTTCGCGATTAACATGCTTGTAGACTAAGTAAGAAAAAGCAACTTTTTTTTAAAAAATAATTGGGCGCGTGTACGATCCATCTCGGTTGGTGGCAAACGAGCCGCTGACGCCTATCACCGCGAGAGTGTTCACTGGAACGGCGTTCCACGCAGAGTGAAAGTAACGCAGCGTCCCGAGTACTTTTGCCGCAAGTGTGCACCGGCACTTAGATGAAAGGGTAATTCGATCCACCCCACCCACAGATTGATGAGGGTTCCCGTAAATTAATCGTGCAAGCCCATCAGATGAGTTTTGGCGGGAAAAGAAATCGACGAATAAGAATCCAGGAAAGTAATGTTACCCAAGAAGGGCACCTCTTAAAAAACATCTTAGTTTCCAGCGATCGTGGCGCCAAAATCTAAAGTTACGTCGCTGAGAAAAAAATTAGAGTTAGTTAGAGATTTGATCTCGAAGACGAGACAGCTCACTCCGGCCAGGTGGTCGTGATTTAATTTTTTCTCAAGCTGAGAACTTATCTTAGAGCCGTAGAAGCTCATCGTTCTGAATCGCACCTAAGTTTAGGTCAATTTATTAAGAGATAACGAATTCTCTTAGATCCTGAGTAATCGGAAATTTTTATTTGACACCCTGTTGACTTACTTGTAGACGAAGTATATTTATTGCAACTGGAGATAGCTTGATTCTCCTAGATCCTGGAAGGATCTGACCCTTATTATTTGACACCTCGTCGACGTGACCTCTAGCAGAAGTACTTTGGTGAAGCCTAATAGGCTCTCGTATCGGAAAGCGAACACTTGTACCACGAACTCAGTTTGCATCTGAACTTATCAGCTTACGACTGTGTAAATCCCGTCGGGACTTTGTCTGCTCACAACTGTGTGACTTTCATCGGAACTTTGTCAGCTCGCCCGTCGTAGTAGGGTGCATAATGACCAATTATTTCTTAAGTGTTTCATCATAAATTACTCGTTGTAAATAAATTTCATTATTTAGTTTTTACTAGACCTTGTCATTCTGTTTTTATGCTACCACCCGACGATATCTTACAGGCCGCATTATTAGCTGTTAAGGGCCACAGGTTGGACACGCCTGCTCTAGACTATAACAAGAACATGTATTGAGCAATGCAATCATCGTCGAAGTATGCGTTTCGTGTGATTGTCAGAGCTCTCTAGTTCATTTAGAGCCAAGAAAAAAATGTGCTTCGTTTGTAATTTTCTGGTTAGGACCCCAATTAAGCAGTCATAATTGTAATGCAGACAGAATTTGTTTTGCCGTAGAAGGAGTTGTTCTAAAACACATTACACCCGTTTATATTAAACTACATTTATTGTTTCTGAAAACAGGTAATTTTTTAATTATTTGTCTTAACATTTTTATTTGATTCGGGTGTGCATTAAATCCAATATTCTTTTAAAGAATAGGAATCAAATTTTAAAGTGTAAATTACCTGATACTTAGACAAATTCTGCCAGGATATACGCCCCATATTGGCGATAATGGTAAGCAAGCGAGATCTTCAAACCTCCAACGTTTCGTCTCAGTTCTAACCAGCAATTTCAACTGGTATCTTTTTCTCATGGATTGTATTATGTTTAATTTTATAGAGCTATAGGGCATATTTGAATTTTTTGACTGCAATAACGTCGCACCTTTTCGCGCGGGGAAATCTGCCTGTTCATTGATTTGAAGTTTACAAAGTAATCTGTTTAAGTCTGTTTTGGTTAAATTGTTTATGTAAGACAACATTATGATTACCTTACATGTTTCTTTTCGTTATAACGTAATACATGAATTAATGGTCAATAAGAGGTGATGTTTAACGAAAGAATTTTATTTCACACGTATTGCTTTGAATGGACAGAGATCAACAGCTGAAAAGTTCGTTCCCAGGAAATTTTTAAAGAATTTTTTATCTATGAACTGACTAAATTTTGGATTTTAATCTTGGTTGATTAAAATTAAAAGAGAATATACACTTGATGCATTCTGAAGGCTAATTTGAGAGAAAATTACGTAAGAAAAAGTTGCACTATAATAATTGTTTTAATAAGAGTGTTTTCTTCCTACAACTGAAATGCACATGAAATACGATAACAGCATTAGGGATGCAACATCAATAACAAAACATCGATGTTTTGAAACATCGATATTCAATATTAAAACATCGATGCTAATAAAACATCGCCCAAAAACCATCGATGGTTTTAAACATCGATGTTTTAGAACATCCATTTTTTAAAACTGGTTTAGTAATCTCTAACAATAATGTTACTTCGGTTAGTCGTTGGGGGTGATTTAATTTTACTGTCTGATTGGGCTGACACAAATGACAAAAATTTGGTTGCTTTTGCCTTGGGCTACATTGATCAATCAAAATTCTCGTTGTAAATATCGCCATGTTTTGCTTTCAAATGTCCAGATAAATTCGTGGTATTGCCGGAAGTTTTGAGGGACTTGGGCAAATATTGCATTTTGTCAATTTGTCAGAGGTTTTGCAAAAATATTTCTAAACGGTAATTTTGCGAGGCATCTTACTAATAATATTAACGTGAACTTATATAAAACCAGAACAAAACAAAAACTTAAATGGCTCTCGTGTATATACTATTTGTAAAATAAAACCCCATGGAAGGTTCTGGAGTGTCAGGCACATTCAAAGCTCTCTGATTAGTTCATTGGTTGTTGACTGCCATTTGTCTGTTTGCTAAGGAATCGTTCCCCCTTATGTATTCGTCCTTTTCAGAATTCAGACTTACATTTACTGAGTGTGAAAATTATGCTACGTGGTAATTTTTTTTTATTATGGTACTTTTTCATTTAAAAAAAACATCGAGATAACGTAAAACATCGAGTACAAAACATCGATGTTAAAAAAACATCGACTTCAATAAACCGATGTTTAAAACATCGATGCTTTTATCAAAACATCGATGTTTTGAAAACATCGACATCGATGTCGCATCACTAAACAGCATAGCACTTTTTCCATTAAGTGCATATTCTTCTTTATACGCTTTATCGCCGAAACTAACATATATCAACGAACGCGAATCAATCAGATAAAGTTCACCTGTTTCTCCGTGTTTACGGCAAAAAGATAATAAAGTAAAAGAGAAGAGCAAAAATGAATTGTTTGAAATCAAAACAGGATGAAACAATAGAGTTGTTTCTTATCTCGATGACTTTTTTTTTTTTTTTTTTACCACTCTCTCATACTCTGAAATTTGCATTTATCTAATGAACCGGTATTCGGTGGATTTCTCTCTATCACAGTTTCTATCATTTGAAGTTAAAGTATGAATTTATAAACTCACTTAAATTTCCCTCTTGTAAGATACATTCAATCATATATTGAATCCCTGAATATTTATTTAAAATCATCTTGAGGATTATAAATTTACAACACTATGGGCTAAATGTTCAACAGAAAAATATGTATGAATTTAATAAAATTTTATCTGTAAAAGAAGTTGCGTTATGAAATCGAGGGGGCGGGGGATAATCTGTAGTATTCATATGTAGTAAAAGTTTGGAAACTTTTTCTTTAAATGTTAGTTTCTGTTCATGCACAGTAGTCCTTAATCCTGCTGTAAGGAATCCCTATACTCACTTCTTTACGTCAATCAAAAATCAATGTTCAAAGCATTAGTGGAATATTACAGAGTAGTCTTACGGAAATAAATAAAAGCCTTGTTAACATCCCGAATGAAATTTAAAATAAAAATGTTTGCGGTTTAAGTTAACAGTTGTGCCCTCCTAGAAAAACTTTGTGACCTGAACGTTGGGGATCACAAAGTTGATGCTAAAGCAATCTTAACACGCATATATTAATATCTTTAACGTTCATACGAAATCTCAAATAAGCTTAACATGATCAATGAACATCATCTTTTTCATTCAATACCACCTACAATACAGAAAGCCAAGGTGGGCAAATATGTGATATCAACATGATAAAAGTGTGCAGAAAATTAAGCCAACTATGTAAATTTCCACATTGCTGAAAATTTCCCCCCTTAATATCTGATAAGCGATAGAGGTATTCTAACCACGTATTCAGAACTTGATTTCCGAATCTTCGAAATGGTTTTCATGGGCTCTAAAAGTTTTGAATTTTTAGTCCGGGTAATTATCATAGAGAATCAACGACCTTCCTACTCTATAAGCTATGTTACACGGAAAAAGAAAATATTTCGAGTAACAAGAACCTACTTACGCGAAGCTGGTATTCAAACTGGCTCCAAAGTACATTAGTCAAAGTACTCTTACCCAAGTACATTAGTTATTAAAGAATAAGGCTATTTTAGTGATTTTTTCAGCTTCATTTTTCGTTACGTCAAAAGTCATACCGGACTTGCTTTGTAGTAATGAAGCTTTTTATGAGTCTCATATTAATTACTGTGTATGTGGACGGCTTTATTAGCAACAGGACTACACGAGTGTAAAAGGAGAGTTCGACCAGGAATTACAGTCAAAACTTATAGCTAATTAAAAGTTTTTCTTTTTTAAATATAGTTATCGCCAGTCACGAGTATGCGAGTTAACCGGAAGTATATTTTAGCTAGCCGGAAGTCTCCTTATCATTCGACTTTTGGCGTCTCACTTTAATGAACGCCTTGAGTCTTATTCCACATATGATGATTAAGAATACTGAAACTTAATAATTTATACTAATAATGTGTTGGTTAAGGCTTTAAAAGGCGGCCCGAACACAAAATTCTCAAAAAGAAAACCTCTTTATTTTTTTTACTTAAAAACATACAATAGAGTTTTCCAAATGATCAGCCTGATGTGTACTATAATGTACACATCTGTACTTAGGTCCTTTTTTTTTATCGGAATAGAGTTTATCTTGATTTGCTAGCTTTTAAAGGATATATCTGGAATTCCATCAGGATTTTTGATTTCGATTAAAAATTCCGAAATAATTTTCTCTACTGGAAAAATTTCTCTAAAATAAATAAATAAATAAATAAATATATATATATATATATGAATATGAGAAATTCAATCCCATCTCCATCTCCAAACGTTACGCGGCGCTACTGTCTGTGTGACGTCAGTGCGTGCGCCTGCATGATGTATTCCCGCCTTAGCAGACGATCGCTGTACTCCGAGATGGGAAGACGTCCCTCTCGAGCTGTTTATTTTAATTTCTTAATATTTAACTAATAAAGGATGTTTATATCCAATGCTGCTGTGGTCGTTGCTTCCCCACATATATATATATATATATATATATATATATATATATATATATATATATATATATATATATATATATATATATATATATATAAACCATTGAAAGCCTTATAAATAAATGTTATATACATCTTTGTGAAGGATATTTATTTGTAGCTAAATATCACTCTAGGGACAAATGAAGCACCACAAGAAATCTTTCCAATTAAAAGAATAGGCATGTTTATTTATGGTGTTTCAGTTCATTCTTATAACCAGCTACTGTTTACAAACACGTAATCTGATACAGCAAAATATACATTAAGTGGTCTAAATTTTATGCAGTTAGGCCTTATGACTCACGTTGCTTTAACAGTTAGAAAAACAAGTTTCATAAAAAAAAATTCTGGGATTATGTGTGTTGGTGGAATCAAGATACAGTCTGAAGGAATAGCGGAGCAGAATCAGCTAAGGCTATAGTCCCACTCCTAGCAGTTAAAAATGCCTAAAAATAAAGAATTTCAACCCAGTGTCGTAGTATTCAATAAGTATACAATGTTTTAGTTGAATTCTTCCCCTTACCCATTTCTTTTGAAAGAAATGATATGCCCACAAGTAAACATGCTTTTCCACAAAATATAACTCAACTGTAAGACTTTCTTTCTCACAAACATCTCTGGAGATAATAGGCAAAATGGTTTCTAGATGTAGGTTCTTTAAGACTTAAAGTATTACGTAAATTTAAATTTATACGATTCAAGTTTTTTTAACCGAAAAAAAAGGTGAAACAAGAGACTTTAATTCTCTTTATAATCAGGCACTACTTCATAAACAGAAAAATCATTGTGTATTATAAATAATGGATTTGATCAACACTGCTAAATGCCCAAAAGAAAGAAAAAAAAAACAACTGACTATGCTCATAGTAGTCAGAATATTCAGCCAACCAAAGATGCTACGCTTCCTTACAGAGGTTTAGAACAGGGTTGCAGGCTCTTCAATAAAAGCTAACGATAGACTCATCAATGTGCTAATTTTCGTGCATTATAAAAGGTTTCAGAACCGAAAGGCAAAATATTCAAGTCAGTTAAAATATACGCTATAAACACATTGATATACATTTACTTAACGATAAACTGAGTAAAAAGTAAAGAATAGCCATATATGGCAATGCGTTGGAGTACGATTTTGTCTAAAATGGGGCAGACAATTTGAAGTCATATATGCCTCATGCTAGGAAAACTAAGTACACATATATCCCATATTTCAACTGTCTGATTTGAAGAAGGAACAGGAAACTGCAGACTTATTAAGGGGCACGTGTAGTTAGACAGTGGTTGGGGCTTGCGAGGGAGAGAGACGAGTAAGAACTTTTCATCTAAGCTTGTCTTGACACAAGTAATTTCATTTATTTTACGAGGCCAAGAAAAATATCGAGAACTTATCTACTTACATTATACAGCACTGCATAATACACCACGAGACATCTTAAATTAATAGAAGACAAGTTTAAATAACACTCCAGCATAAATACATGCCTCATATACTATTAGAACACGAGGCCGAGTAAGGAGAAGAGATAAAATGGGTATAAATTATTTTAGGCATTCTCAGACATCGCAGACATTTTCCTACACAGACAACTGATCTGCGATAAACGGCACAAAAATTTTGTTGGAATTCGAAACAAATCAATTTCCGAATGCTTATACATAGCCATTACTCAGAAACCTCATGCAATGCATAACATATGAAGTTAATAACGAAAGACATATACTACACAGTTTATAGCTCTTGTGATATTGATCAAAATATTTCCGGAACACAACTCAACTGCTCTGTATTATTCTTAACGAAGAATATTGCTAAACTAAATTTAGGAATTGGCAGGAGGATGGTTATTATTCCTCTACCGCTAATTTACAAAAGATGAATTGCAGCGGAGAAATTTTTCATCAACATTCCATTTATTGTACCAGCGAGTAAAACTATTCACTTGATGCTAAGAGAGACGCGCCTGCCCTTCTTTTTTTCCGTTTGCCGCTTTCGCGTAGGCAGGTGATGTTTTTGGCAGCTGTTATCGACATATGCAGTATATATGAGGATCCAGTCCAGAAAAATGAGAAAAATTCGGTTTCCTTTTGATGTCACAAAGAGGAATTCATTAACAACTATCCTATATACGTAGAGCATGCATATATAAGCCTAATTCGGTCATAACAGCAAAATATATAGGCGATAGAAAAAACAAAACAAAAAACAACAACCCAGAATAAAACTAATCAATGATCTGTACATTCTTTAGCTTGGTGCATATAAAGCCAGATATGCAGACGAAACGTATCTACAAATAACACAATGAGTTGTTACTACTTTCTCACATCAAAAGCTCTTAAAGCACCGTCGCTGATGGCCGAAGGGCTAGGGAGCTGGCTTTCGGTACCAGTGTCTGTGGGTTCGAGTCCCACTCTTGGCATGGACGTTTGTAGCCGTTCGAAATCGGCTTTAAGCAGTAGGTCCCTGTCTAATTAGCCCTCGTGTAGCAAAAAATTGACCGTAGCGCACCAAACCTATACAGCATCATCCAAAAATAAATATACTCAATATCGTTTTCACAGCCACTTTTAACCCCTGTGCTAAATAACATCATATTGAAAATGAAATACATGATCATAAAAATTTTGCCACCACTCGTTGGCGCACTTATATGTTATCTGATATTTATAAATTACAATTGCAAAATATATTTGCAGCAGGTGGCACATTTCTGTACAAATTTGTATTTTCCAGGTACTTATTTCCAAAAGTATGCTGACAAAGTTTGGTTTGTTCAGAGCGCTACGGTCAACTTTTTGCTACACGGGAGCCAATTAGACCGGGACCTACTGCTTAAAGCCGATTCCGAACGGTTACCAACGTCCGTGCCAAAAGTGAGACTCGAACTCACAGACTCTGGTACCGATGCCACCGCCCTAGACATTCGGCCATTGTGCGGCTAAATTATGTTGACAAAAGCACCTGCCTGGTAATGAGTGTGAGTGTCTCGGGCCGCAAATAAAAGCTCTGTGGGCCACAGTTTGAGTATCCCTGCTCTTGAGAATCACTCATTTTAGGAAAAGCTTAACATCCCCCCCCCCCCCAGTTTTTTTTTTTTAGGCATTTCATTGCTTTCTAATAGCAAAGAGTAGGATATTCAAATCTTTATCATGTTTTAAGGCGTAATCTTTATCATGTTTTAAGGGTAATCTTTATCATGTTTTAAGGAATCTAATAGTAAATTGATTTTTCCGTATTCCTGTGTCTTTTGGGTTAAACTTTGTAACATTTTATTTCGAAGAGGAGTTGCGCTTACAGATTCAATGACATAGAGTTAAACATGTACAGAAAATACTGTTTTTGGGCCTAAATGACACTTTTTATATTCTTTTTGTATTTTATAATCGGAAGTTTGCCGCCCTCATGATGTAGTGGTTAACGCACTGAGCTACGACGCAGTAGGCTTGTGTTCAAATCCCGAATATGGCTTGGTCGTTTCCGTGTCGTCCCCCTCACAGGGAGCAATGCTGGCTCACCTATATGGTGTTCCCATAACCCTTTAAGGGGTACATTGAATGAACGTGGAAAAAAAAAGACTAGATTTGGGCGCCGTTTGCACAGTGCAAACGCCCAAATCTAGTCTTTTTTTCCACGTTCATTCAATGTATTCCAATTAAATGAGCAGAAAAATGGTTAGTACTGCCATCTGTTATCAGTTTAAAGAAGCAAAAACATTCTGCAACCTTTAGTTGGTAAAATTTTCAAGATTCTTTAGGTTAAAAAAAATCGTCAAAAAAATCTGCACCGTGCAAACGGTAGCGGTTGTTGCCCCTGAAAGGAATTATAAAATAGCCAGTAAATCGCGGTGAATAACAGGCGAATCGAGGCGAATGTCTCGCGACAAAGTGCCTCCGCATAAGACAAAAAAAAAAGTGGGGGGGAGTTCCGAATTATTTTTAACATACGCTTTTTGTACTAATGTATACAGCTCCAAAGTTACATAATTTTTCTTGAGCTGCATTTCGTTAAATCCTCTGAAATTTATCTCTCAAGCCTAATGGCAATGATATGCAGTATAAAAAATTATCGGAAAGATTGCATCCAGTCGTGTGAAAATATAATTTAAAGTAATAAGAACTAATTATCATTATTGGGGTCTAATGAAGAAGTTTCGAGGAATTTTGCATCTACATTTCATGACATACATTACAAAGGTCATATAAAATCCTAATTACAGTGATAAAAGAGCAACATATAAAAGTGAGGTATAATGTATCTTTCGAAATTTGTGTTTAACAGGGAACTGAGGAAAACCTACACTCAGAGCAATGGCAATAGTTCCATTCGCAGTTGGCGCAAGCACATGCGGGATTAATGAGACATAATATGATCTGTTCCAAATATCCGGTTCCCGCTTCACGGCGTGCGGGTAGAATTTTGATAGTTTGGTCGTCGAGTTTACCGAATTATCGAATGCAAATATGTCTAAAAGGGAATGAGGGATAGGGGAAATAACGGGTTGGAAGTAAACCGGATTGAGTATTTTTTTCTCGCTGTCTATGTCATTTCATATATACATAAAATGAGTTTTCGAAACCCAATATACGATCAAATAACTTTTGACGGAGTACAGATTGACAACTCAAATATTTAATCCGAATGTAACACTACGGGAAAATTTTCTTCCCAGCATTTTTTTTAATCACAGATTAGCAAATGTATACTTTTAAATTATGTTTTTTTCCCATATGAAGGTAGACGTTTGAATAAAAAGCATGTAGTTTTTAAAAATTTGAATTTTTTCATAGTTAAAATTTTAATGGGTTTTATCGCTTCAAATTAAAACTTTAAAAAATTAAAGCAAAAAGATTTCAGAAAAACACGAGCATTTCGTTTAAAGATCTATTTTCAAGTGTAGGAAACAGAAATTTAAAATATACATTTGCTAATTTGCAATTAGAAAAATCACAGAAAGGAGAACTTCCCATGGTTTAGTACAGGAATTGAAGATTTAGGATATCATTTTATACCATCTTAACCATCAGAATTCGGAGAGCCATCCTCCAGAAAGTGATATGTTCACGAGTTTAGAACTTATTTCACTAAGATGCTATTTAAATTATGGTAGGGGCCCCGGGTTGCCCAAATTGGTCGGCAGATCTGTACTGTCCGTCCGACCCAGGCCCATATGAAACATCACCGAACAGGGAAAAACAACCCTCGGCTGATTTTGCAGGTTTTGCTACGCAGCTTCTGATCTTCAGGCTAAACAATTGATTATGGAATGACCATCCGGGAAGCTTAATTTTGTGGATTTAAATTCTAATAGGCATTTTGGAAAACTATGGATTTAAGATTTACATACACATCTTCGCAAGCACAGGAAATTTTAGGTGAAGAAACTGTATTTAAAAGAAGCCTATGGCCATTAATATATTCAACGATGGTACACAGAAAAGCAGTGATTTAAATGTTTTTTCTCATATCACTCTTCGCCACTTACAGCGCGTTAAGCAAGTAAAAGAAACCATGATAACAAAGCGCAAGTAAGCAAAGTATATGAGACCGCACATTCAACGCGGTTATCATTTTGACGACTTATTATTTGCCGTTAATGATCGTGAATGCCATTCAGTAGCTTTTTCCTCGAAAGGCCATTGACTTTTACAAACCACTGCAAATTGCTGCGCAACATGATTGCAGATCAAATGAAGAAGCCACTGAAATAATATTTTTTCTTCCGCGAGCGCGGACGTCCACATAAACGAATGCTAAAATTAAAAAGTAAATAACTTAATGATTTTATGCATTCTAATGACAGACATGAAGAACATCAAAGGTAAAAAATTTCAAAAGGGTGGTCTAATGAATTCAGTTCTGATGATCGCATACGGAATACTAAATATAAAACATCTGCGGTTGTTTCATAATAAAATATGCATCCTTAACAACCCAGATCTGCAAATACGTGAACAACTAATATTTCTTGAACTCATTTACAGAAAACATCCCACCGATTATCAGGCGCTACAAGCACAGAAAAGAAGTTTAGAAGCAAGAAAAAGAAGAATAAATAACAGAAGAAAAGGTAAAACCATTGGTAACTGAATATTTGAACCAAGAGCACAATCAAACTCAGTTCACGCCTAGGCTGATATACAGTGAAGGAAAATTGAAATACTGGTCCTTAAGCTAAACACATACTATAACTAATATTAATTTTTTTCGCGACACGGTAAACACTAGTCCTGATGACGTTCGCTTTACATACACCAACAAACTTGGTTACTTCTTTATAAGGCTGCTGTGTACTAACCCTATTGGAATCACTTACCTCTCTGTTGACCTACAGAGAAAATTTATCCAAGGATTGCCGACTTATATGTAAAGATTTTTTTTTAAATTGTACTCTATAATAGAGAAAATTTTACACCTTGGGGCATTTTTTTAAATGCAAATAATATTTTAAAATTTAAATTATTCGGGGAAAAATCTGGTATAGTGTGTTTTAAACGCTCCTAAATTCCTTTGGTGGACGAAATTTATAAAATGAATCCTGTTAAAAGGTGCAGAAAAAATTCAGGCTATCAGAAAATACAATTTTTATTGGATTATTTTATGTAGCTGTAAATAGTAGACAAATTTTCTTCGTAGGTTAATATTGAGGTGAGCGAATCCAATAGGGTTTAGTACACAGCAGACCAACATTACCCCCTATGGTACAGAAACTTCCATACTTTAGCCAAGATTCGGACTCAGACCCGTACGGTGGCAGCTTTCGTTACTAACCATCCCACAACGTGTTCGGAATAACTAAGATTATGTAGAAGTTTATTTCAATTATCGACATGTAATATAAGCCGTAACAATAAAATAACATAACAATAATCATATACAATTAAAAAACAAAATTCCACTATCTTAATGTTTTTCTATATAACGGCCGTTAATTTCTATTTAATCTATATACATGTAAATTACCAATATGACAAAATTTACAACTGAATGTATATTTACAATATTCCAATTATTATCATATACCACCTGATACATTTTTTTATCAAATAATTGTCTTCAGGGGTAATTCTTTCTCTCCATACGTAGTCAAAATCCTACAATTAAGGCTGCTGTGTACTAACCCTATTGGATTCTCTCACCTCACTGTTAACCTATGGAGAAAATGTGTCTACTATTTACAGCTACATAAAAGCTGATAATCCAATAAAAATGGTATTTTCAGATAGCCTGAACTTTTCTGCACCTTGCAACAGGATTCATTTTATACATTTCGTCCACTAAAGGAATTTATATGCGTTTAAAACACACCAGAACAGATTCCCCCCCCCGAATAATTTAAATTTAAAAATATTTTAATTTTTTTTTAAACGAAAAATACCCAAGGTGTAAAAATGCTTTCTCTATTACAGAGAGCGTTTTTTAACTTTAAATCTAAGTCGGCAATTCTTGGACAAATTTTCTCCATAGGTTAACACTGAGGTGAGCGAATCCAGTAGGGTTAATACGCCTGAAGAGTTTCATTTATATTACCATGATTCTCTTTAATTTAAAAAGAGCAAATGGTAAAAAGAAACAACGAGATACCCCCAAAAGGAAGGAAAAACCATGGGTAAATGTAAATTATTTTGACATTATAAACGTATTTATAAGCAATATGTTCCTTTGGGGTAGTTGAGCGTGTGGAATTTACTTTTTGATGTATCTTAAGAGCAATCCTAGGGAGCCAAAAGAATGAATAATGGGTTTTAACATATTTGACTAAAACTTGTTTGAGGTATTAAACTAATGCCAACTCATTCATATATACTCCTTATAGTACGTAATGATGACCAAAACCCGCATATAGAAATGTGTGTCGAGGGCACAAAAGCTTCCAAATAAAACACGTTTGGTTATTGGGAGAGGAGATATATTGCGCCAAAGATGCAGATGGTGACACGCAAAACCCACTTCTCGTTTTTTAACCCTAAACATAACTCTAGACTAAGGCCGTCTGCACACGGAGCAACTCAAAAGAAACTGCGGGTTTGTAACCAGTTGCGCCGTGTGCGTGGCTCCATTCAATTACATAGGTTACGACTCAACACGGACTGGTTTGTGATTCGAGTCAGTTATCAGTTTCTTTTGAGTTGCCCCGTGTGCAGACGGCCTAAAAGAAAAAAGTTTATTGCAATCTAATATTTTTTTCCCATTGAATGATCTCGGTATGCTATCAATCATATTTGTCTATTCGAAGGTTCAGTGAAGGTTGTGTTCAGAGCCCCGTTTGTATGAGGCAGCATGATTTCTTGAAACCAGGGTCCGAAATAGGGTACTGCGAGCCATATATTATATTTTAAAATAAAATAGGATTATCTTCTACTTTTTACAGTTAAATTTCGCCACTTTCATTTATTTGAGTCAATACCTTCCTCATCACGATAACACCTCTTAAAACAGATTTCTAATCTAGCTCTGCTCAACGACACTTGTTAAACAATTGCTATCATTTCGACGATTTCATAAGGTATAATCTGAAGGTAAATAAACAGCACCTTAAAAATACTGTTTTCGAACTTTAATATAGAGAGCGTTACGGTGGTACTAGAACATATTTATAAGGAATGTTTTAGGGTAAAACAACAAAAAGTGCTAATAGAATCACTCTTACTGCTTTTCTTAATATTTTAAACACCCATGAAAAGGGGTTAATTGCTTCCCCTAAATTCGTAGTTTTTTCCAAACTCGCAGTTTGTACACTCTTCAGTACATACCAAATACCATATTTTGATCTTCAGTCATGAATTTAGGTCGAGATATTATAGAGGTGGCAAACGCCTTCCCTTTTTACACCTTTACTTTCTAGAGCTCCAGTGCTTTATTGTTAGTTTAAAGGATTTTTTTAAAATTATAAGTTTGAACATGATAATATTTAAACTCTGTTAAGAATATCCATGCAAAGGAATTTATGGTCATACATAAATATGTGCAGTCAAATACAGACAACTGAATTGCATACATTTTGACATACAATGGGAGCAAAAAAGTGTTTGAACATAATTTTCGATATAATTGCAAGAAATAAAATGCATGATAAAATTAAACAACAAAACAGGTTTATTTTTTAAGGGGAGTCACTACCCTTAAATCTTTAAAACATTCGATTTTTTTGAAAAAAATACATGTTAAAGACTGATCATTTCTGAACAAAATAAAGCAAGCCGCATGAAAATATTCCGCTTAGTTCCGGAGATATTGATATTATAAATATTTAATTACTGATCAAGTTTATGGTAAGAAAAATTTTAAACTCATTTTTCTCAAAATGTAATTTTGCATCATTCCGCAACTGATATCTCCAAAACTCTGAAACGTAATTCCATGAAATTTTTATCACTGCATAATCATGTTATTTTATTGCGTCTGAACTAGAGTTATTGCAATCACTGCACATTTTGTTATTTTTTCAGGGGGAAATTAATACAAAAATTTAAGGAAATTTTAAGTATATTTTGAGAAGTTTTAAAAAAATTGAAAAAATATTTTAATGTTGAATGTTTTATGTTCAATTGTATTTTGAATTATTTATTTTAAATACAAAACAGGAATTATACATTTAAGTGTAAAATTAATTTCATAGTTCTGCGCGCAAGCCAGTATACAATAAAAATACTTAAAAAACAAGGTATATCTAAAGCATTAAAAAAAAATTATTTAAAATTATTTTGAGAGTTGAAAATTTGTTTATTAAAATAAATATATCAATTTATTATATATATAAAATTTGGCAAAATTGGGAGTAAATTGAAATAGTTACAAAGAGTCAAAAAGTATGAAAATATGCCTTATTTCCTCGGCTTAAGGGTCGTGAGTCCCCTTAATCTCTAAATAACCATTTGTCGAAGAAAAAACCATGAAAGTTTATTTTTACTTATAACAGAATAAGAAATAATAACATACTAGGGGGACAAAAAGTATTTGCACACTTGTGGTTTCAGTTTATTGCACAAATTATTGGTATTTAGTACGTAATTCATTGATATAAATGTTTTGGAGTCTTTACTTCATTGAATAAACTAGATTTTGAGTTGTTTCATTAGCTATTTTGGCCCATTGACTTTCGATTACTGATTCTAGCTTCATTGTATTAGTAAGATGATGCTTTCTAACTTTTATGTCCAGAAAAAGCGATAAATTTTCCATAACAATAATATCAGGAGACTGAGGAGTTATAATTTATCTTCTTCTGATATTACATAGCAGCCATTCTAGAGTAATATGCACTATATGTTTAAGATCACTAACCTGCATGAAGTAATAAGTGTTTTCGATTCCCGGCTTTCTGGCACTAGGCACTAATTTATGCCAAAAAATGTTAATATACTGCCTTGCATTCATATTTAACCCCTCAGCGGGCGCGCCAATTTTTGGAACACCACCAGGCGCGCGTGGCACAAAGTGCAACGTCTCTTTCAACCTTGATTATTCCTTTTGTAATAAACTATTTCTTTTGAAATCGAAAATAATGATTCTGAGTTTTATGACAAGATATAAAATGTTGATAATATTGAGATATATTTATAATTAAAGGCCAAAGAATGCAGATATAATCGCCTTATTTCAAAACTGTCCGGTTTGTTGGATCTAAGGACAACTTGCGAATGGATTCCTATTATGTCCAAAAACCTAAAAAACAATGAGATTGTCCATCTTAGTGATATGCGGGATATCGTGTAATAGCTGCACGTTTGATCGAGTACATCAACTCCCGCTTTTATCGTATTGTAATCCAGTATAATCGCTGGTTTGCCACGGTTAAATCACGACTAACAAATGAATGGAAAGGAATGCATGGGTCAGAAAATCAGACCTGCATTAGAAAGGGTGTAGCTATAAATAGAAACTGCTTAGAACATTCAAACCTTACGTGTAAAATCAAACCATTCAAAATTATGAAAATGTTGCACTTTATACACGGGCGCGCCCGCTGAAGGGTTAATTTAACCCTCTAACGGTACGGTACGGTACGGGGGAAGACACAAGGGTGTATCATCCCCCTCATATTGCAAGAGATCGAGTTGACAAGGAACCCTACCAGATAGACCTACTAGACCCCCTACTAGATATAAAAATAAGTAAATAAAAGTGTCTTTGTTAAATAGCATTATTCATGATCATTAGTCATTTTTAAATTTTTTAATTTTAGATTTTTAAATTTTTTTAATTTCGATTTTGAAGGCCAATAATGTCAGTATATATTATTTTTTACATTTTTGTGCTCGGAAAGTTAGTTTCACTAACTTCTAAAACTATGTAGACTAAATTACACATTAGACCTAATATATACAGCATTCTATGTAATACCAAAAACATTTTCTTTGTTTAACAAAATTATAATTCATTGGTCATTTTTTCCACAAAAAAGGGTTATATTTCATGTAAAATATTATCAATAAATGTTATTATACAACAAAAATGCTTATTGTGTATTTATTTCTACCAAAAACCTCATAAAATAAAAAGATCGGGTCGGATCCGACCCAACCGTACCATCTATTTCATCTCAAACCACTGCACCGTTTGAGGGTTAATAAGGTTAAGTTACTTACTTCAGAATATACCATGCACCCCCACAGTATAACAGGACTTCTAATATATCCATAGATTAAATGCACTTTGGTTTTAACACCGTCTAAGGGCGACACCAAATTGTTTTGCGGCCATTTGAACCAAAACAGTTGAATTTGCTCTTATCAGAAAATATTTAATTTTTCCAAAAATCTAGGTTTATTTGTGTTCTAGAAAAGAGCGATCACTACTTCCTGTTATTTTCACTAATACATGACTTTTTCCTCGGTACTCGATAATTAACACCTTTGAAAATACTGTGAATGGTGGAAGCGCAAACGCAGTTACCTGTTGATTCAGCAATGATTTATTTCAGCACATGTTCGGGCACTCGTACATGGAGCTTTCGCACATGTGAAACAATGCTTCGACGATCTCTCTGAGATAACTCTTTCTGGCAATCAGAACGAGCGACGGATCAGAACGATATATTGGTCATAGTCCCACGGGTTTCCCTAACATTTAATTACATATATAACAGCTGGAAAGCATTTTTCTATTTCTTTGCCGATGTCGCGAAAGTTTTACCTTCGAAATGAAGCGCGAATAATCGGATAGTTCACTCACTTTAGAAGGCATTCTGTTATAATCAGAAAAAAGTTTAAAGCCCATACATAATTGTTATTACATATATAGCTTTTATTGGAGACTTATGATTTGTCAGAATGAATAACTTAGCATGTTTTACAATAAATCATAAGTGTGTTTTTCAAATTTTTAGACACCTCCCAGTTTGATTTACGTAAAATGATAGTTTTAACAGAACGCGATCTTAAATATTTGCCTATTTTTAAACAATATAACAGGAAAATTGTATGTGCAAATACTTAATGCACCCACTATATGACTAGATAAATGACGCTCACTATTTGAGTACAGTCGAGCGTCATAAATGCTATTTATATACTCTTATATATTTTAAGATGTATATTCATCATTAAAGTCATAGAACGTGATCCCCCTCTCTTAAACAAGGAAATTTATATTACTGAAAATAAACGGAAATTTTGTAAAGCTTCATCTTTATTCCTCCATGAGTAACTCCGAAAATCTTCCACAAATAGTTTTCTGACGGCGGATACGACATTTCTCCGTTTTATAATCATCGCTACCGCCAATTATACCGTTTTCCGGATCATATTTACTATCGTAGAGAAACGCGGTCAATTCAAAAATAGACAATGAATATGGACTTCTGGCATTATCAACAATCTTCATGTCTACGATAATGAGTCAAAAGAAGATCGCTTATTAGCTTCGCTTGGTTTTACAGGGAAAAAAAATACAAGACCATACCATCTGTTTAAAATATATGTTGAGAAATGTGTTGTTGAAATATTAGATAAACTATAATACTAAAAACATTACTAATTGATTGAACATGTCCAATTAAAGAGAGTATGAAAATCACCAATAATTGTTATGTTATGCTTCACGTATAATGAATAGCACGTTAATTAATCGATATCTTATAACCTAATCATTTTCAAAAGACAAGCTGGGAATAATAAATATGTAAAGGCAGTTTGCTCTCTTTCCCAAAGCAGATATTAATATAAAAGGCGAAAGCTCTTTTCTTCAGAAAAAGAAAAAAAAATACAAAATGAGAAATCTGGGATGGACGAACTGACGGAACGTGAGTTGCCTTTTAAAAAAATGAAAGGGTATGCTAACAGAACTGAATAGATAGTTTTGAACGGAACTTTTTTTTATTAGGGAGGTTTGTGACACATTATTTTCAAAGCATATTTTTTTTTCTTGGCCTAAAATATACTATACAGCTTATAGAACGTATGACAAGTGTATTTTATGTCTATTTAGGCCAGAACGGAATTTTTCATGATTTGCTCTTTTTAAACGGGTACATGTAAAATTTCTTGTAATCCATCCCAGCGAAATTTTATGCGGCGTTCCTTTGTTCTATTTTCATTAAACCATCTTTCATATTTTTGATGAGGAGTTAAAATTCCGAAACTATTTTTCCCTATGCAAAAATTTAAGCTAATCTGAGCTACTAGTTCAGCAGACACATCAAAAATAAAGAAAATGTTTTACATTTAGAATTCAAAATTTTTAAAGAAAATTTCAAATTGTTCAAGTATCTTTTATATGTATGATGATCTTCAAATAAAGAGATACTGAATGAAAAAAAAAAACCCTACAAAATGTGGGTAAATATAAAAATTCCATCCCAAATCTTACTTAACACAGATCCTCTTTTCCCACCCCTTTAAATATATAAACAAAAAGTTGAAACAATTAATTCTGTTAAAGACTTTCCTTTTCAACTAACATTCACGTTTAGCGTCAGATGACATTTGACAGTAAATAATTCAGTATTTATATTTCTCACATTTAAATATTATCTCTTAAATCTCTAAAATTTACGGCTGTATTATTAAATGTAACATCGCATTATTTAGAACTCTAAAGTAAATCTATTATTTTGAACTACTACAAATGTTCTTTTGCCTAATATACACAGCTGGGTTCTTTCCAGTTTCAATGTAAATTAATTGGTAATCACAATTTTTAGTGTTTGACGGATTCTGCGAGTGTTATATTTTTATTGTGGTTCTTACTCAGATTTCTTAAAATTTTGATCGTTTTGCAAAGATTAAAATCTTTTAAAATCAAGAAACATTTAGTGAATTTCATGAATTGTTAGTAGCATAATTTGTTATACCAAAATTCTATAGAGAAAACTTTCTTAAAAGTAGTAGAATAAATGTCATTATACTTTTAAATAAAATATTTCGCAAAGAAAGAAGAGTTAATTTTACGCGATGATGGATGAATTTGAGTGTATGCGATGTTAGAAACTAATATAAAGATGTTTAAAATGTACTAATAGAAAATAAAAAAGAAATTATAAACTTTAGATCGTACTTATCAATAATGAACTGTACATGTGCTTCGAAACTCTGTAATTTGATTTTAATGTTTTCTATCACCATTACGTTACAAAACTATTTCAAAGAGGTATTAAGAATCACCACAACATGTAAACAAATCAATGACTTACCTCGATCTGTACAATTCCGATTCCGCGAGGTTTTCTTTTTCATCACCTGAAGTCTGTGGGTTTGGATTAAATGTCCCGTAACGCTTGCCATCGTAATTCGCTGCATGTTGTGTGTCCCCCATTTTTAACACAAAAAGGAAGTTAATTGTTTTCTTATCCTTTTTAATAGTTCACACATAAAGGCAGATATCAAATTCAATAGCTTGGAAATGAACTTTGCCACAACCGCCTGAACTAAACTCGGCGAAGGTTTGATTTCAACTGCAGCCGCCTTTTCCGCTTCGCTGCGACTAGGGTTGTCATAAGTTGGCAGGTTATCGCACACTGGAAGTTATATATTTGTAGCAGTCGCGTTTATCTGGAGATTTATCGTTTGGATACGGATAATCTGAATCATAACGGATGCAAAAGCAAATGTTACTGGTCAAAGTCCACGTACTCCAACGTGACATATATAATCAAAACATTTAATTTCAAAGTTCGTGACACAACTACAGCATTTACCACACTTTAGTGTTAGAAACTCGGAGCTGGACGGAAACCTCGTCGAATATTGGCGAGAAAATAGTAGAGGGAACATTTAAATGGGGTTTCAATGCATGTCTGATTAAAAAGTGCTGCAAATATAGTATGAAATGCTTAAAAACTTATGAAACAGTTTGTGCTATTATGTCTCCAGAGCATAATTTTTTCCTGCGAGGGGATTGAAGAAAAACAAAGCTCTTAGTCGACAGATAGCACTGGTTTTCCTGTAAAGCTACGATTTCTCCCTCAAAACTAGAAAAATAAAACTTAGTGCCCTCAGCCTCGACTACATAACGGCGCGGTATAAGTTTTATGAAATTACAAAAAAAAAAAAAACAAATTATAATATGTTATACGATTTTTTTCCCTCTGATAAGATCTTTGAATGGTACTTCAAAATACAACCTCATACATATAAAGTGACTTTTTTTTTTTGTCGTACTGCCGATTTGAAAAAAAAATTGCTACCTGTGTTTTTTAAATAAAGATAGGTCTCATTTTGAAAATCATTTTGCATAAAGAGGAAAACTTTCTAATAGGACTAATTTTACATTTAATATTCTGGTGTGAAGAAAAACCGAGTAAGAACTACAAGAACTTGTATATAATCTGATAAAATAAAGGATTTTGATTTCCTCCTAACTCATATCAACTTTTCCCTACTTACTATTCATGAAGACCTTCTGGGCATTTTAAGTGACTGGTTATTTTATTGTTTTCCGCTGGGGGGTAGTACATTAAAATATCATTGACAGTTCTCATGACCTTTAGATAAATCCAGATATAGGACTTATGTCTTCGTGACCAATGCTAAGGACCATTTGTGTCCGAGATATGAATTTAATAAAGGATACAAAATAAGGCTTTTTATTATCAGTCTCACGGACTGTGGCATCCTGGTCGTGCAGCGCGCTGGCTTTTGATGCTGAGGGTGCTCGGATCGAATCCCGGCGTCGCGCCACTAAAATGCCTCCGTTTGTGTCGTCCCTTCATAGGAGGTAATGTTGGTCCGCCTATATGGTGCCCCCATAATAAAATGGCCAGCAAAACCGCGGTGTATTATAGACGAATGTCTTCACGACAAGTTCCTCCGCATTGGTTTAAAAGATAAAAAAACAGTCTCATAGGGTAATCCACCGAAAACCACCTTTAAATTTTCAGAATTTTCTCTTTGGAAACCCTTTTTAAAATTGAATGAGATGCCACCTCCCAGTGGTGCCGGAAGAGTCAAATATAGAGGGGGGCAAAGTAAAATAGATTAAAACTTTTACACCTTTATTATTAAAAATACATATATACGGTTATAAAAAATAAACTTTTATGTTATTTTTCTAATCGGAGAAAAGTAATGAGAGATTTCTTCTGTTTTGAGAAAATCTATTAAATACTTTTTCAATAAATGTGTCTTTATTTTTACTCACAGATTCTCTGTGAACGCTAAGCATACAGAGACCAGAAAGTCTCTCTTGAGACATGGTTGATCTCAACCAGGTTTTTACCCGTCGGAGCGTACTAAAAGATCTTTCAATTGTTGTTCAATTGAAAGATCTTTTAGTACGCTCTATTTGCACCTTCTATTGTTCAACTGTCCCGTGGGGCACGTTCTGGACGTTACACCTTACAATTCAAATTTGTAGAGTAGCACTTATGAAATGTCTTAAAGGTCCTATCACACGTCCACGTGTACGCGTTTCAAGATTCCCTTTCGCGATGCAAAAACATTGTGTAGGGTTGCTTTTGAATCGCAAAAGCAAACGTCTGGCATTGGTGTTTAAACGCACTTGCGTACCTGAAATTGGCGATTAATCGCTCATGCGTATATGGAATGACATTTATCGCGCTTGCGTTAACAAGTTTGAGGTTGCAATTTAGTATTCAGTTTTGTTAGGCTTTATGATTTTAAATGAAAATTCTAATATTTTACTAGCGCTAGCTAGGTAGAAACAAAAAATTCAATTTTCAAGGGGGGGCAAGTGCCCTCCCTTGCCCCCCCCTTTCCGGCGCCACTGCCACCTCCCATGAATTCATACCGCCATCTTAACAAGAACAGAATTTATTCCTTGCTTTTACTATTAGAGAAGTGATGTGTATATATCTGTCTCTGCATCATGCGATGATCAGGCAGAAAGGTAAATAGGTTCAGTTTTACGTTTGCATTTTCAAGAGCGAGATTGAGAGGGCTTTATACGGTTGCTGATTTTGTAGTTAGAGATGTTTTAAGTTGCTGTGTAATCGTGTGTTTCTCGGAACTATTGAAAACATTTATTTGTTTCTGAAAAAAATAACAAAATACAGGAAATTTATTGATTTGTAACTGTCTAAACGCAAAGCTATAACCCTTTGTTAAGAAGACAACGCGTTCGAAGAAATAGGCAATTTGTTGCTTGATACGTCTATTAAATCTAATAAATTACTGTGAAGTCTCCAGTCAGTCAGGTTTGGACATGAATGGCAAAAATGGTGTTGCCCTACAACAGTGGTTCCCAACCGGTGGTCTACGAGAGCCTCGGTAGTGGTCCGGCACCACATATAAAAATATTGCCAAAGAAATGGGGATTCCGAAAGCATTGTTCATTGAACTAGATGGGCCGAATATATCCGATGACTATCAGGTGTTGAATAAAAATTTCTTAAAAGTGAATATAGAAGAAATTTGGTGGAAAAATGCCATATCTTACCTAAACATTCGGCAAGAAGCTTTGAGGTATCTAATAGTGTTTTCGACAACGTTTTTGTGTGAGCAGGGATTATCGACTTTATCGTTGATTAAAAACAAACAAAGAAATCGACTAGGGGAAAGCAGTGATTTGAGGGTAGCTCTAAGCAAGAGCATAACTCCTAGAATTCCTCAGCATGTCAAAGAAATTCGTGCACAAAAGTCACACTGAAAAAAACATTAAGCTAAAATTTTTTTTAGCGTCCTTTTCAAACAAAATTGTTATTTCAATATAAATTTGTAATTGAGACTTTTATATTATTATGTAGTAGGCTAGGGTCTACATATATACAATAAACATTATAAAAAAGTAATTTTTATGTATTAAAATTAAAGAATTTGTAGTTAAGTCGTACTGTACACTCTACAATAGCAATAATAAATAATGTGTTCTTAAAAACTGTTTTTACTTAATCGCCCATGAATCAATATGTTTCAATATCAGGCTGAGATTTCGGCTATCTAATTCTAAAAATTGAAAATAGGGTTGAAACAAAAAGTGAGTAAGTTAATCCCATATCCCTTTTGCCTTAGGGATATTATATACTTATATACCCTCCGGAAGCCCCCCCCCCCTCAAGTCGGTTGAGGGAGGGGATCCGCACATGGTTCAGTTTCTGGCTTAGTGGTCCGCAGACTTCTACGGGTTGGGAACCACTGCCCTACAAGAATGCTTTAATGGAGCAATGAATGCCAAGGTGTATCAGTATGGGACCACAGAAGAGCCTGTTCGAGTGATTCTGGCTTAAGGCACCAGGCATGCTTCCTCGCAGAAAACCTTTCAACACCAGTCCAAATTATTGAACAAAGACCTTTCAATGGTATCCAATAGCCTCGCGTATATATGTCTATGTGTAAGGGGAATACTAGAATCAAATCCCTCCCCTAGAGCTATGGTGATTAATTATTTTCAGGTTACAGTAACCATTCGAGGGTGTCAACATCTTGGTTCCGCCTCATGAAGTACCCTCATTTGTACTTCATGCAGGTAAGGTAGTATTCAAACCACGTAAACTTGGGTGATAATATTTACTAACATCGCTTATCAAGAAATAACTTCACTTGCCAATATTTCAACCCAAGATATATCAGTCTGAGTTCCTAGGACCCTAATAATAAGAATTTATTTCCTGATACTTAAAGTCTGTGCTTCTTTAAGAAAGATGGTAATCCTTACTAAACTGCTTCTAAAGAATCCCACAAGGGTTAAAAGTTTGCGATATGAAGGGTTTGTAGGGTTTGTCATAGTTAGAAACACTCCTGACCTAAACCCAATCGAGAACTTGTAACTTTAACTGAAAATACTGGCGTAATGTCAGAAACTTAGAAATAAAAGAAGTTTAAAGAATCTATCTTTCTGCATTGGTTCAGGGTCATAACTCCATATGATCTTCATCGTTAAAATTATTCTATGTCGTTCCAAATCAAAATAGTCATAAAAGGGATTTCCAATGAAATGCTCATAATATTTGACATTGTAAAAAATTATTATAACTTTTGTTATACCATTGATATCGCAAATAAATGTTGTCCAACTAAGAGGATATTTGATAGAAGTTTTGTTTCACTCTGAAAAGTCATTTCAGACTACAGTAATTCTTGCAAATTCACTAAAATAGCTCATAACCACTGTACCCATTGTAATCTATATATATAAAAGAGCTTGTCTGTTTGTTTGTCCGCTATAGAATCATAGACTGTTTCACCCACCAAGACCAAATTCTGCACAGTTAATGTTTTGGACCCTAGAAACTCAAATCAGGAGAAACGAAATTTGGGGCTCAATTAGTTTTTTTAAAATTAATTTTTTAATGATTTTTGTGACCCTAAGCGCACCTCTTAAATGTGGATACAGTCCCTTTACGACAACCCTTCAAATTCGATACGCGGGGGAAAAGCGGGGTGGTTTGAGAGTTGGTCTGGGGGTAACGGGGGGGGGACGAGGTGTTTAATTTTCTTACGTTTAGTGGAATCGTTTGTCTGAAAAGGTTGAGAACCGCTGCTTTAGACAATTTTAGACAATGGCATTCAAACTAATAGAACTTAATAAAATTTGGAAAAAAAAGCAAGAAAAAAAAAGAAAAATTAAGTTTGGAAGTTTTTGGAAGCCTTCTGTTGATCTAAATATATTAATTGTTTGAGGATCATAAAATGGGAAGAAGTTTAAGAGTTCTACAGGTTTTTTCCCCTAAGTTCGCGAAACAGAGTTAACATACGATATGTATTTAAATTACTTATTCCGTGAAATCATATAAGATAAATCTTTTAGAGTTTTGGGGTTTTTTAAGCAGTGGGAGGAAACGCTCTTTAAACAGAGAAACATAACGACACATAACTTTCATTCCTAACTGTTAGTCCATTAGTTATATTAAGGCATAAGAAAATTAATGAAATTATTTTTAAAGAATGATTGCCCGGGTAGATATATAGATATAAAATTTTTCATGCTTTTCATCAAAAGAATACTGGGTATATCATTTCAGTAGAAACGCGCTAAGCGCATTCTGTCTGGCCAGATGAACATGAAGAGCGGGGGGTGCAGCCCAGTATTTTTTTGATGGAATGCATGAAAAATTTTATATCTATATATCTACCCGGGCAACGCCGGGCAATAATGCTAGTTTTATATAAAAATGAATTGAAATCGTTAATAAAGAATTGGCGGAACTGTTAATAATCTGTACAGATTGCCTGCGCGTACTTGAAAGTGGCAAATGGGATGGCTGGCTAGAAATTTCCACAGGAAACACTGACGATCTAATTGCCTGTCAAAATGACGCCAAAGCAAACAAGCAATATGATTATTTTCATTTGTTATATTTTTAGTTAAAGACATCAAACTAAATTTCTGTTAAATAATTAAGCAACTAATTGAAAATTTAACGTTTTCCTATGATAAAGATTCAACATATGATCAGGAAAGGGGGAAAAGACATGAATATCATCTTAAAGTGTGCTAGCTATTATCCTGTTTGAATGCAAGACATTTTTAGTAAACGGAAGAATCTAGCTGTTTGTATATTCATCACATCGTGATGTCTAGAGTTAGCATTTGGAACTGCCTAGCGTTTAGAGCTATGCTCTTCAGTGTATTTAGCATACATATTCTTGAATTCAAGTTTTGTATATGTCTGCGGTAAGAATCTAGAAGCTATCTAGATTCTTACCGATATTCTTATCTAGAATCTAGAGATTCTTATCTAGATATTCTTATTCTTCTAGATTCTTATCTAGATGCTTTCATTAAAGTGTCACAATCATTGATGAGAGCTGGGCGTCTAATATCAAAATGGTAGGGAAAGAAAAGAAAGATGTTAATGCCAACTGCCTCCCAGAGGAGGTTTTGGCCAGTTTTCTTGCTGAACTCACAAAGGCGGAAAAAAAGTTATCAAGCGATAGATGTTCTCATTTATTAAGTCATAATCGATGTCTTTTTTTCATTTTTAATTTTTTTAGCAGAGAAAAAGCGAACAAATCATACCTGAGTTCATTGTATCAAATGTGACGTTTAATGGTGATTTGTGAATATAATGCTTCTTTCTATTTCTAATGGGACTCACTTTGCTGTTGTAGGAGAAACCAAACGTGATTGCGCCAATATATTTATTCTTATTTTGTTTACGTGAGGGACGACACTCTAGGTTAATGTTCTTTGCCGTGAATGTAATGTTGAAGCTACTTTTCACTAAGCAAGGGATATGATGTACTTCCCTTGCTTAGTGAATTCAAGCTTAAATTCCCTTGCTTAGTTTCAAAATAATGAGATGTAGAACCTTAGTTAACTAGTAGACTTATCTGTTTAGGAATTACAGAAGATGTCTAAGGCCGTCTGCACACGGAGCAACTCAAAAGCAACTGATAACTGACTCGAATCACAAACCACTCCGTGTTGAGTCGTAACCTATGTAATTGAATGGAGCCACGCACACGGCGCAACTGGTTACAAACCCGGTCGACGGGTTTGTAACCAGTTCCTTCTCCTCGGAGCGTATGGCTATATATTCTGAAACAATTTTTTTCGCTTGAATGTGTAAAATTTATGCGCGTATTAACTGTCTGAGATTAAACATGGAATCAATTAAAGAAGAAAATAATAAAATTCAAAATTTTGTATCGTGTTTCACGCCTATTAGCGAAGAATGCGAATATTTTATGTAACTTAATTTTATAGGATTTCGAGAGATCTGAAAATACCTATCAGGGCAGTTATCAAATCTGTTGAACTTAAGAATTGTCAAAAAGTAAGAATATTAAAGTTTGAAAAAATAAATAAAAGTTTTACAACTTATATGAATGTGTTTGATTTTGGAAATCATTTATCCTTGCAAAAGCGTTTATTTCGTCGCTGTAGTGTTAGTGCTGGAAAGCCTTCTGTATTGTCGCTGTTATTTTATTTCTTCATATATAAGATTATAAGAGAGATTTCAAGGCAAAGAGAAATATGTTTCACTTCCTTCGAGAAGTCAAACAACTTAAATAGTCATTGAATGGGAAGAAATATTTGGTAGGTAGCAATTTCTTTCCTTTACAGATTCTTTCTTTTCAGTGAAATCTGCATTATCTCCTGACAAAGTGATCGGTGTTGCCAAAGCATCAGTAGGAACTAAGAAATTTACCTTTGATTCTCACAATGAAAATATTTATGAATACTCTGATTAAACGACGACCTAAAAGTTAGATAATATAGAATATCGATTAACAATTGAGTTACACAACACTTCTAACTGAATATCTAAGACCCAGAGTAATCTAGCAGTAACTTTGAAATCTCTAACCCCAAGACACATCCTTCCGATATCTACTTTTGCTACATGAGTCATTAAACTTAAATGACGCGACAAATTTGTATTATAATTGACTCCTTCCTATTGAAGATAGCTTGCATCTTCGAGTCGTATCGTCTGATGCAATTTTTCGCGAATTTACCTTAGATGATAGTTTGCGTGATATCAACTGTAATTTTAAGAAAACAGAAAGAAATCAAGCGAATTGATTGTTTAAGAACTTGAATCGGCGTTTACTGAATTAGGGAATCATTGAAAATTACATATGATAATACAGAGCAGCTTAGAGGGTTCAGTTTGTAGAATACCGGCTTTAAAGTTAGGAGAAGTGTATTTAAATCCCATTCCTAGTTGATAGTCGTTACGTCGACCTCTGACCATTGGCAAGAACGAATAGGGATCATTGGGAAGCCTATGAAAAATATTCACAATGAAAAAAAATGCATCTTCGAATGATTAAATAAATACATATAGTTAAGTTAACATCTTGTATCGTTGGTAATAAGATATGGAATATTTTAGATGGAAAATCGTTGGGAATAACTCTTCCTCACACAACCATGATAGCTCACTTCAGTTGGTATTTAAAGTTAGGAATCCCGCTTCTGCCGGGCGGCCATTAAAAATTACGCTACTGCAAGTCATTATAAGATATGTAAGCAACAGGATCAATGTGTCAACAGAGCGATGCACGAACTGTCGACTCGTGTATCACTTCTTTCCCTCTGAGATGGCTGGGAGCAAGATCTTAAGGTATCCGACTACGTTTAAAACATCGATTTTGGCGAAAATTCCGAAATTATTTTTAATTCCTTTTTTTTAAAGATTGTAAATTTACGTTTCTAAATCTGCTTTTATTTTTTCGATACGATCATTAGAAATGAAATGAGAGCGATTTAAAGATCAGCAGCAGCTATGAATTTCAATGCAAGTTGAAAACTTTAATCGGGTTTTCTGAAGAACTGGTTTTTCATCAAAAATGTAAACGACTCTTGTGATAACTCAAAATCTAACCATGATATGTCTATGAAATTTTTCACGTATGTTTTTCATAATACTGAGAATGTAATGGACTACAGATTTAGTTCTAGGTATATTATTTGTTGATTTATAGCTGCATTTATAAAATTTTCATGGAAAATTACTAAAATTTTACATGTAATTGCATATAATGACCTGTATTTTTTTAGATTTTAAGATATCGATTAGCTTGAAGGTATTCATTATACTTAGAAGGTACTTACGTACTTATGATAAAAAGAAATTAATGTTATATGCATAATATTTCATTTTAGAGCTAGAGCCGTTTTTGTAAAAAATTACTAAATTTCGACACAATTTCCTTAATTTTGGAAAAATTTGCATAGTAAATGTCTATTTTTTCATCATTTTCGAGTTTTGGTGTTATATTCCTTCGAAAAATAAGGTAGAAATTTTCTCAAGTGCAGTTTTTCCAAAAAAAAAAAAATTAAAAAAAAAAAATGAAGAAAATAAAAAAATAGGGCTCCGAACGTAGTCGGATACCTTAAGCGGAAGTTGTATGCAAGTTTAATAATACATGCCTTACTAAATTATTCCCAGAGAAGCCGCTAACTTGCAATATTAATGAAATAAATATTTAATAATAATCTATAATAGTATTGCTTTTGTTAGGAATGAGTCCAGGTGCTATATGCATGGAGACTGATAAGTCTGTATATGGGACGAATTTCAAATCTTCCCATAAATTCCAAAGAAAAGATGCACCTGTGTCCATAATTCTTGGTCTGTGTTGTTTTTTGTAGGAGTTAGTAAGATTGAAACTGCTGAGTAGTTTTATAGACAATCTTCAAAAATTTGAAGTAAAGAGGTCTGATATGAAGTGCAAGGGCATTAGTTTAAAATTGAAACGAAATATTTACATGCTAACCATTTTAAATAGCATCATATTTTACAAAAAATAATTTTGAGGGAGGAGAAAAGTAGATTGCAGGATATTGCCGCCACATGCATTGTCAAAAACTAACTACCGAGCGTAGTAAATTATGTTTTGCGAGTTTAATCAAGAACATATCCTCTCCCTCTCTCTCTCTCTCTCTCTCTCTCTATATATATATATATATATATATATATATATATATATATATATATATATATATATATATATATATATATATATATATATTGTAAGAATCCGTTACGACCTTTCCGAATAAATCACCCAGACAGCCGGACCTCCCACAGCAGGTGACCTGCGAACAGTTCTATAGATCAGCGTCAAGGTGTCTGGAAGCAGAGAATAGTGTTGCTCCTAGCCGCCGCCCCTGGGAGGACGTAAACTAATGAATATTTCGACGTGAACTAATGATTTTCAGATCAGCTGATTTATAAGAGCCGACCACATGGATTCGTCGTCAAGCGAATCACAGCCAACGAACATGACATCACAAATTGGGCCAGCCAACCTAAAAATTTGCAGTCACGTGACCGGAAGCACGAGTGCCAACGCCGGAAAAAGAAATCCAGTTTTTAGAGCAGACTTGGTAGAGACTCTCATCTAGAGAGCACCTTTCGTCTCAGAGGTCCTGAAGTGACCGTCTTCATCCTGAACTTTATTTTTCAGAGCAGCCGCTCTAAGATTCTTGTCAACTAATATTTCACCCTGAAGTATAGCTATGTCAGAGCATCCTGCTCTACAGGCTTCTGTTAGCACGTTACTTCATCAAGAAGTTATCTTCATATTTCAGAGCAGCCCGCTCTATAAGCTTCTCGTTAGCTATAACTTTCCTTACGAAGTTACTCTATTTTCAGAGCTGTATACTCTGGAGGCTGTGTACCGACCTTCTAGTTCAGTTGTGAATGTACTTGCCGACATCTTCTCATCGAAATTATTTGGCTATTACGAAGGCCAGTTCCCTCTATGTCTAGAGCTAGATCAACACATTTGTTAATAGTGTAAAAAGTTTCCGACTTAAATTTAATAAAATTGTATTTTAATGTAGTAGACTGACTCTGAACATTTTTAGCTACCCGGAGTCTTAAGTTATCACAATATATATATATATATATATATATATATATATATATATATATATATATATATATATATATATATATATATATATATATATATATATATATATATATATATATATATATGAGACTAAATTTGTTCTTTTTCTATTCTACAGAACCCTACATTATATAGTTCATCCACATTGTATAGTGGTTAGCGTCGTGAGCTTCCACGCAGTGGGCTTGGGTTCGAATCCCCAATAAGGCTTGGTTGTTACCGTGTCGTCAACATAGAGAGCAATGCTGTCTAGCCTAAATGCTGCTCTCATAATAAAGTAGCCGGAACCTCAGCGGTGAATAACAGAAGGCTAATATTTCACGACAATTGCCTCCGCATTGGAAAACAACAACAACATTATATAGACATATCCGGTAGTGCAATTTCACTGTCTTAAATTAGTGTACCTATTTTAAAAATTTATACGTGAAGATGAGGCTCCGGTTTGCCCAAACTAGTCGGCAGATCTGTACTGTCCGTCCGGCTCCCAGGCTTATACTATTAACCGAAACTATAAACCGAACAGGGGAAATAAACCCTCAGCTGAGTTTGCAAGTATTGCTACGCAGCGCTGGTGTTCAGTCTGACAGGGCTTATATGCGAAAGCAGAGGTAGCCGTTATCATTAACGAATTATACGTGAAGAAATATAACTACGTAAATAATATGAAACCCTTGTAATTAATCCCCACATGCATTGTTTTTGAAACCGTATGTAGAATTATTTCCCTGTGACATTGATTTTAAAAATGTTACGCAGCAAACTAAACACTAATAAAAATTTTATGTATATGAAAATAATGGGAAACGAGACATCTCTTAATAACAGCTTTTAAAAAGACGGTTGATATATAGCACTGGAATTTCTGTCGTGGATTTTGAGAATCTGTTACTTACTGACTAATACGAATTACTTAACTATGAATAATACGGTCAGTTACATTATCTTGAAAAAAAAAAACAACGCTATGGCATAATCACGAAAAAATGACAGCAAGTTGCGAGGGGAATGGAAACCCTCAAAAACAAGTTTCGCGTCACGTTAGCATTAATATGTGACGAACGAATTGTCGCTTATATATTACTTAACAGATAAGCTCCTTTTATCGGAAATTTATCACCACACATACGCCGTAGTTTATTCACAACAAACAATACTGCAATGGTGCCTACTCGATTGCTTTCGACAAGGTGAAGCTCTCCACAAATATTTTCGTGAACGTTGGAAGATATCGAGAATACTTGTTCCAGAACGTTTTTTAGGATCACTTGAGTATCCTAGAAAATAATTTCACAATGTGAACAAACATGAGAAGATGCCGCACGAATCACCTACAGTTATAGTGACCACTTCTTAAAATTATTCACGAAACTGGACATTAAGGCTGCAGTGTACTAACCCTATTGGATTCGCTCACCTCAATGTTGACCTATGGTGAAAAGGGTGTCTACTATTTGCAGCTACAGAAATGGGGATAATCCAATAAAAATGGTATTTTCAGATAGCCTGAACTTTTCTGCACCTTTCAACAGGATTTATTTTATAGATTTCGTCCACTGAAGGAATTTAGGAGAGTTTAAAACGCACTACACCAGATTCCCCCCCCCCCCGAATAATTTAAATCATAAAATATTATTTGCATTTTATTTTAAAAAACGAACAAAGCCCCGAGGTTTAAAATTTCTTTCTATATTACTGAGTACAATTTAAAAAAATATCTTTAAATCCAAGTCAGCAATCTTTGGACGCATTTTCTCCATAGTTTTACACTGAGGGGAGCGAATCCAATAGAGTTTGTATACAGCAGCCTTAATATTCCTAGTAATATATGTTGCTCATGTTAGTAATATGTTAAACCGAGATTTTCTTGAAGCTTTTCTATACCCTTGTAGATCTATGAATGTTTCTGTGTACCCTTATTTTAATTATAAACAGGATATAAGTATATTTAAAGAATTAAACTACGCTTAGCTAACAGAAAATGAAGCAATTATAGAAATAAAATTAATTGGAAAGAAAACAAGTAACTTTAACTTCTGTTTAAAATACAATAAATAGTTCAGAAGCAAGCAAAAGCATCTAACTCAATGTCAATTATATAAGTGTACAATCTCAAAGTGTGCATCGTAACAGGAAATTAAATGTTCCCGGTTCTGTAATTTCTTACGATACTGGCAGGGCTTCAATATATTGTTCTTTTTTAATTGGCTTTAATATACTGTTATTTTTTAATTACAAGGCCTTAGTAAGTTAGATGGTTGTTTGGTTTTTGAGCGCTACAGTCATTCTGCTACTCGAAGACTAAACAAATTGGAGACACAGATAAGATTTATTTCTTAGTGGCTCAGGTTCAAATAGGAGACAACATATTTGTAAATATCCTAAAAAATATCATTCTCTTTACATAATTATTATACACTGCTATTCATCTTGAATTAATGGAGAAATGAGGAATACAAGCTAGGGATTTCCATGGGCGCTCCTTAGCTAGGGCTTGGGAATAAGGAGGGTATTTCACCAATATGGATTAAAACACAGTAAATGAAACTTGTGAATGTAAAAAGGGATAAATTTCAAGAGAATTTCTCTGTACGTATTTGAGCCTTCATCTAAATAGATTTTTTTTTTCTTGTCGCCAATTCTTGACTTGAAATATTCGACAAAACGATCTCTCTACGTAATTTATTAACTTTTTAACCGTTTTTAAAAGTGCATGTATAAGAAAGTCTTCACGCTTCAAAGATATGCTTCACTTCTGCTCATTTCACAAACATTAGTTAAGTTTTTTTAATAAAAAAAACCTATTTTGTAGAGCACAGATAAGATACTAGCTGATGTTCCATTTCTGAATTTATCGCAGTATTATAAAGATAGCTCTTGAGCCAAACTTCCCTTAATTCCTGCATTCAAGACTTTAAATTTATAGCAACAAGAGATATTACTTGCTTTGATGGAGTGTGCTACGGTCATCTTTTGCTACACGAGGTTTAAATAGACTGGGACTACAGTTTCAGGCGTGCTTCTAAAGACTACAAACATTTATACCAAAAGCGGGACTCGAACCCCCAAGCTTTAGAAATCAAATGCAAGAACTTCAACCGTTCGTCATCGTCTGGCCAGAGAGCTCTTCCAATAGATTAGTGGAGAGCAAAATAATAAAACCGATATGTGTGTATATATATATATATATATATATATATATATATATATATATATATATACCTACAAGGTTCTTTTATCTATGTTCTTTGAAATCATTGTTTTATGTACGTTTCAGTCGCATAGATAGTATAACTAAAAGAGCTCTATTACATGCCGTTATAAATTTTTTCAAAAAGTTTTGAAAATAGCTTACCCCAAATATTATCGAAAGTTCTGTCTGAATTTTAAAGGAATTTCTCAACCACATTCTAGGATGTAAATGCGTCATACGCGGCATCTGCTCGCATTATTGGAATGTCAAGGCAAGTTACGTCATTTTCAGCCAGAAGCAGTCATAAGGTGTCTTTAAAGCTCGAGAGAAACAAGAAAAAGTATGTTCAAACTTGTACATTGCTTTGTTTATTTCCTATCTCAATAATTTATCATCATTTAAAATAAAGCGATGATCTCATATTTTAAAGCAGTCAATCAAATTCTTCTTCTTTTCTTTTTTTTCTTTTTCATGCATTCATTTATTTAAATTGTAGAGCAGCTGTGGTCTGTCAAAGAATATTTAATGAATATTTATTATAACGTATTAATCATTAGCCAACTTTATTTTTTTATGTATTTTCTGTTATATTTATTAATTTTGTAGATTTCCAATAAATTTTATATTTAAGTTTAGTGAAATTTATTTGTGGTAAAATTTATTAGTTTATTTGGAGGTTATGCTAGATTGAATGTAACTGATTCTCAAACTTTGTTAATTTTACTATCTTTTCATCTTAAGATTCAGTGAAACATAGTATTTAGAGGTTATCTGTATCAGATCTACAACTCATAGCAAAATTTACAACAGAATCCTGAAAACAGGATAAATTGTAATACAAGAAGTTATGCGTAAAAATACCATATCAATTTAACTTTTAAAATCCATACATGCAAATAACAAAAGAATGCAGGAGACTGCATTCTTTTGTTGCAGTCTCCTGCAACAGAATGTGATGCTGCAACAGAAATTATGCAGGTTTTAAACTAATGCTCCCATTATGGGTTATGGATAAAAATAAATTTATTGAAGTTAAATCCCGAAACAAAAGGAAATCTGAAAGTAAAAGCTGAAAAACTAAGGCCTGAAAATTGAAGTTATAACCTATAAAGGGAAAGGGCTGAAAAATTAAAATATTACATGAAAAAACACAAAATACTACATGTTTATCTGATTACATAAATATCTCAAAATTTAACCCATCCTTTATTGTAAGACACCAATACCTTTTAGGTTAAATAATTATTAACTACATTAAGATACCAATAAAATTTCGGACCCTCAAAGTTAACTGGTGAATTTAAACAAAAAACTAAAAACAATTAAGTAAAATAGATAAAAGGAAAAATAAAATCATTATCGGCTGCAGCGAAAAGAATAAAAGGAAAGGGAAAGATTGGGGGCATGCCCATAAAGGAAATTTCATCTCTCGTACTGTCTGTCGTCTCTCCATCATGTTCCATTGGGGTTTACTCTGGACGTCTCCTGGATCGTAGATGATTCGAGTTCGCCTCCCGTTTAAAAAAAAAAAAAACCCCACCTCTTTCGCCCCCGAACTAGGTTTTTTCACCCCTTTCCGTTTTCCGCCACCACGAACGTTGCACGAAACAGAGACCGCTGGTGTGCCATGAAATTAGGACTTTAAAATTTGAAACATATAGTTGCATGTCGAAAATTCCCCCATTTGGAGGTGTTGATTATTTTAATTTCTATTAGGCATCTTGTTTAACTGAGAACTCAGCCAATTTCAAAAGCCTCCTACCACTGTGCAATTTTGTAGACCTCCGCGTAGCCGTTGTAGCGTACTGGAAAGATGAGGTTATTTTTCCAAAGAACCCACAAGCGCTTGGAACACAGCTGCGTGTTTTCAAGGAATGTGTTGTTCGGTTCCACCAGTTTCGGAACACGTGGAGGGATTAAAAACCGTTTCCCTCACAGAGGCAGCCACTAAAGCTGTCATCTTAACGTTCTGAAATGTAGTAAAGTTCGGCGACTAAAAAGAGCTGTCAGCCGATAATCTGCCGGAATCTGCCGCCTCCTCCACCCCTTCTGAAAATCCAGACTTTGAAGAGAGACGCTGTATAAAATCCGAGCGGGAGAGACGTGTTTTTGCTAGGCTCCTGTGTTGTTGGGCCGAGAATGGGCCCTGGAGAGTGTATTTGTGAATCTGCACGTAAATTAAGTGATTATGTCGGAAGTGTTTAATATTTAATTCTTTTTGTAAATAAATCTACTCGTTAAGTTTTGTTTTAAAAATTTGGCTTTCGTTTTTAATTAGAACTCTGTCTTTCTTGGTATGGATCAATAGTTGTGAAATTTCTTCAAAATGCCTCAGAGAGTTTATTCAGCCTTACAGTGACGCCACACCGTAATCAAGATTTCCCCGTCAGTTTTCTGGACGTCTGCAAAAACGTTCGAAATTCCTTTGCTTTCCTCATTTCCTGTTAAAGTCGGGGAAAAGCGAACGAAATGGCAAACTGTACTTCTTGGATTACCGCGGCTTTGGATTTCTGCTTATATTGAGTAGGGAGGGATAACAGAAAAAGAAATTAAAATTAAGAAAAGGATTAACATTTAGAAAAAGAAAAACAACATTCCTAAAAATTAATATTTATATTTATATAATTTAACCTGAAGAAACAAAATTCACCAGCCAACGGAAATAAAAATTGGTTACAGCTGTTTTACATAATATTCCAAGTAATGCTTATTAAAAAAATCAAAACTTGTCATGACCAATTATCAATGTTACCCTTACAATGCATTGATGATTCAGGAAAATTGCGCACTTTTCCCAAATCCCGTTTACATTATTTAGGCAATTAAGAATTTGTTCACAACCAGTTTAACTAAATTAGAACAGAGACTTAAAAAAGATATGTAATACAAAGCTGTTATATTTAAGGCCAATTAAAAACACTGAACTCATAATTATTTAAAGAGTATTTATCTCATATTAAGATACCAAAATTAAAGGTCAATTTAGCGACACAACAGGTCCACCTTTTCCTCTCAATACTACTGCGATTCTCGCCGTGTTCACTAATGGTGTACAGAGGCACGTAAAATAGATCGTGGCTGAAATGTCCTCCAAGTTCTCAAATTTACCTCTGGAGGTGCGGGGTCAAGTTTTCCGGTCTCGTCACTTGACTTGATTCAGAATTATGGGACCGGTCATTTAGCCAAGTCGAACTCCAACCCTTGTGGTGCTAATTCAAAGCAGGGGCCGCTCCTTTCAGCCCAATAGCCTTTTAGGATTTGGTGAATGGACTCCAACCAGGGGGCATTAGCAACAACAACAACAACAACAACAACTGCGATTCTCTTTGGTGGCATGGACACTATGAGATCGGATGAACTCCGCTTTCTAGTTCCCTAGAATATGATGGTTCTTGATTCACCTGCCTGATGCCCTTTTAGACTTCATCCCACAAATGCTCATTGGATTGAGATCTGGTGATTGTGGAAGCAACTAAGTAATGTGATGTCTCCGTAATGCATTTGAAATCATCTGTAAGACATTGTGATTTTTATAGCATTGGTGCTAGATGCATCCGTCTCCACTGGGTTAAACCATTAACATGACTGGATATACTAGGTAAGCGATAGTATTTTAAATAGATTTTTACATTCAGACGTTCTTGCACACGAATTAAATGGCCCAAGCAATGCTAGGGCGACATCCTCCAAATCATAACATTGCCTCTACCAACTTCATGTGTTCTTTCAATGTACTTAGTATACTTATTTTTGTGCTATTTTTCTCCATATTCACACCCTGCCTGCAGGATGTAATGGTCTAATCCAGGAACACCCATGGTATAATCTTCATTGACTACATAGAAAGCGACAAAATAATCATCGGCATCTTTACTAGATCGTTTGAAAAGTGAAATTGAGACAAAAAGAAAACACTTAGCGAAACAAAGGATCCTTTTCCATTATGACAGCCAGGCGATGGCCGAATGGCTAGGGCGCTGGCATTCGATTCAGATCCTGTGGGTTCGAGTCCCACCGTTGGCATGGATGTTTCGGAATCGGCTTTAAACTGTAGGTCTCGGACTAAATAGCCCTTTTGTAGCAAAAAGTTGACTGTAACGCTCCAAACCAAACCAAAATCCATGACAATGCTCCAGCTCAATCATCAGCAATTACGGTGGCAAAACTGTTAGAATTACGCTCCGAATTTATTCCCCAACTTCCGTTTTCTCCAGATTTTAGCTCTTTTAGACTACTACTTATTCTCATAGTATGAAAAAAAAATGTCTTTCAGGGCAGAAATTTACATCGAATTCCAAAGTGATTAATGAAACAAACGTTTTATTTAGCAGCGAGAAATGTTACTTTTTGGAGGGGAAAAAGAAGCTTAAAAATCGTTGAACCTGATGCATCGACCTTTTGGAGATTATGTAGAGATATCAGAAAAATAAATTATTACAATTTTTAAGAAAATGTCATTTTTATCATTTTTTTCATGAATTTATCAAACGACCCTCGTAATGTCATGACTAGTAATGTAATTGGATCTGCTTAATCCTATTATTCCATCAAAAAACTATTTGATGAGAAATGCAAAGGAGAGCGTTTATCGGACGATGGGTGAAACACGTTTTATCAACTGATTTTTATCTTTTCCTTGTTACGCTAATAAATATTTTTAAGGTTGAAACGCTCAGTAGATTGAAAAAAATATCTATTAGAATAGAAATCGATGCCATGCACGCACACAGCTGTTAATTATACAAACCGAAGTTCATCAAGTTTTATTCTTTTAAATGCGTTATCAGAATTATGTATATCTGAAAATATATTTACATGAAAAAATTAAAAAAATTTATATTTTAAAAAGAATTTTATCTACGTTTTTGATTAAGTTCATTGAGTCTATGCATTGCTGAATTTTGAAATTCTTTTTAGAGGTGACAGGCGTTTGCCATGTTGGTATCTTTTCTGTCTGCATATTGAGTTCAAAATTCCAGAAATCTCCGGTTCCTGAAAAAAGCTGCTGCAATATTTTTTATTCATCTAGGAAAGGATGTAAATTGATAATTTTTATACCATTTCCGTGGATTAAATGAAAATATTTTCGGGTGATGCCGAATAGCTCTAAACTGATACAGAAATTTTTATTTTTCAAACGGAAATTTATAAAGGGATTGATGAAGACAAAAAGCCATTGTATACAGAGTTTTTAGAAGGGTGATACTTGAGTTTAATGCTGCGCATTTAGTATTATGACACCATGAAAAATGTAGCCCCAAATATAACGAAATTAAAGTGGGAAAAATACTTTAATTAATCAACTAAAATCAACGGTAAAATAGGCTAAACTCAAATTTATGAATAAAATTCAGCTTTTTTTCCTCAAGAGGTGAACAAGAAGACGTTTACATAGTCAAGGTTGGCCAGAAGGCAAGGTATATGCCAGAATGTTTCAGTAAAATGTACAAAATTTAAATATTTTTGATACTTTTGACTTTTGAAACGTAAAATTTCACAAATGAATAAGACAATTTTTCTTCTTTAGCATGTACTATTGTAGAAATAGGAGCTGTTTCTGATACCTAATTGTTGCAGTATAACTTATTTGTGAATATTCTTGCATAGTAACAATACACTACGTTGAAGATGTAAAAATAACCAAACCAAAACGTGTTACACTTACGTGATAAAACAGTTGTAATCAGTAATTATCAGTAAATGTTAAACTATCAACAAGAGTAGGTTACACCCTTGCGAAGATATCTAAGGCTTAGTATCGGGCTAATCTGGATTTGTGTCCCTATTTACTTTCAAAGAGAAGAACATAACACCAGATTATGTGACATACTTTTTGAAAAAAGCTTATCAAATCAATAACTGTCTTACAACTGATTATCGGTAATTATTTTTTTCTTGAACCAAAATACCCTTTTCAATTCATAACGAAGAAAAAATAGCTAATTCCTTTTTTTTCCCTACCGGATAGCATTTCAGCGAAAATATAGTTTTCCATTTATCACTAATATCGATCTTAATTGAACTCAATTCTATTTATTATCATTATCGTTGATTATTTATCTATTTTTGTTATCATTATAGTGAGTATTATTAGACGCGGAGGTCTGTTTATCAAGGGGCACATCAAAGAAGAAACCCTATACACCGATTATGAAGAAAATAAAATATTTTAATGATAACAAGGTGAGCATGAATGAGTTTCTATTCTATTAATCTAGGTAACGTAACTAGGACAATATATTGTTCAAATAAACAAGCTGCAAAAATAAACTGCTAAAAACTTTTAAAAAAATTGTAAGCAGTATTTTTTGTTGTTGGCAAAAGTAGAAAAAATGAATAAACATTTAAAAGATAAACGCATAAAAATGTTTTAATTATAATTTTTAAGCTTAATTAAAGATATTATTAATTAAACATTTTCGAAGAGCATATCTTAGATGCTTAAAAATTGGAGATAATCTCTGATAATGTACCGGGTGAGCAAAAAGTTTGCCAAAACTATAAAAATTCATAAAAAAGGAAGAAATTATGATAAAGCAGTGCAGTTTGCAAGAAAGGGCTCACAAGGAAGTCGGATTTTTTTTTTAGCAGCAAAATAAAAATTAGAAAAAGTCACTGGTAGAGTCACTGGTCCAACTTTGCCAACACTGCGACTCCCCGTGGACGATTCCGCCGCCATATTATTCATAACGGTTTCCACCACAGTAATGCGGCCCTCCGCCAACGAGGGTCTTCCACTTCGTGGCCGATCCTCCAAATCCTCGTGTATCACGGTCTTTAATTGCAAGATTGATTTGCATAATTCTGCTGAATCTCTCACATGTCGGCAACATCTACCGGTGGCTTTTAAACTTTTTAAACTTTTTAAAACTTAAAAAAAAATTTTTGGCTGCTAAAAAATCCGACTTCTTTGTGAGCCCTTTCTTTCAAACCGCACTTCTTTATCATGATTTCTTCCTTTTTTATGAATTTTTAAAATTTTTACAAATTTTTGGCTCACCCTATATTTTGTTTATTTTCCCTGGTCTTTCCATCAGTATACATCTTAATTCCTTCTCGCCTTTTATAATGGTAAAGTTTTCAAAGTATATCAACATGAGCGAGCTATAATTAAATCCCCCCCCCCCCCCACACACACACTCTCGTAACTCTCAACGTAACTCTTTTATATAAGGATCTCGAAGCAAAATGTTTGGTAAGGAGAATAGAATGATCAACGACATAGCTCGTTAAATCCAGCTCTCTCATTAATACTTTCTTTGCAGACATTATTCCTGTTTGAGCCCACGGGGTTGTCATTTCACTTTGCAACCATCTTCCGAGTGAAGAAAAAGCATTTTCATATTTTCAAGATTTTTTTTTCTGTTATAGTGAAATTAAAAAAAAAAATACTCCAAATTCAGTTAAATCTAAACTAAACGTATTGCTTTACAGTTAATTGCCCGTTTATTCACTTTAGCTTATCAGTATCTTTACAATGATTTGACCCTGTTAATTTATACATTTATTTTGATTTTCATGGGGTGCTATCACCACTATTACCACTGAAAATTTCATTAGCATTGATTACTATGGTTTTTCTCTGGCTGTCTTCTCAATATCTTACCTGTAGATCAATTTCACTTTAAGGAGACCCAAGAGACAATAATAAAGAAAAAGAAGAGCACATTTCAATTTTCTTGACATGAGGCAACATTACGGAGTTTTGTACAATCGAATAATGCAAACCCCATTTTTAGACGACGCTTATATCAGAAGATGACAAATTTTTTGTTGTTGTTCTATTCACTGCGCGTATCAAGTGTTACATTTGTGCTTCCCAGTCTATTCGCGATGGAAATTTTTATAACTTTTAAGTCATAAAAATTTCCATCTAAATTCCTTTTTAGCCACCATTATGAAATTCTGCTAAAAGCTCCTATATTCTATTTTATTTAAATTGTGTAAAAATTTTTTATTTTCATGCCCTCTGAGAATTTGTGCTGGTAATAAATCAAAAATTTCAAATTGAAAGATTTTTGATATGTTAAAAGGATATTTATATAAAATCATACTTCGGGAGTGTAGAAGCGGAATGGTATAATCTCGCGGTGTGTGGCCAAGAACAAATCTATTGTAAAGGCTGCAGAGGCAGGGGTAAATAGGGGCTTGTACACCAGGAGGAAATAGAAGAATAGCTGTCGGTGTGGCCGTTGATAGCGATCAAAGGTCTATAAATATTGCAAGATAAATGGTCGTTATTTTATGGCCCACAGTAAAAACCTTCTGATGATAAGGGTCAAAGCGGTCTTGTAAATGAAAATTATGGTGGGGAGGTACTTCGTAGACTATGGACAGGGGCAGTATAATAAGGTACCAATTGGGGCAGGAACTACTGAGAGAAAAACAGCCCACTGCCCAATGAAAAAAAAAGGGGCTGGCCAGAATGGCCCCCCGTAAACGGAGAACAGCCCCTCCAAGTAAGAAAGAAAAAGCAGAGAAGATCCAGATTTTGCTCCGGCTGTTTCTTTTTCTTAGAGCTGAGATCATACAGAGTCTCGACTGCCTCAGAGTCTAGGAGTAGTGCCGTTAACCCGCCAAGATGATCCTGAATATGACGTGATTTTGGGCCCCCGTCATCGATGCCACCTTTCATCGCTGCATACTTCGGCTGTAGTAAGTGCCTCCCCATATACTATAAAATTTATTACTTTGACCAGATAGTTTGCCTCTGCTTCTGAGTCCTCGTATGTACAATGTTAATATGAAAAGGAATATTGTGCTAGTAGTAATTACAACTTAAATGAATTTTGTGATTTATTAAATGAATGTATGTTAAAGGTCAATGCTCTGTCTTTCTTGCTTGCCCAGACACAGGCATGCATCCATTGTTTTAAAGTTATTTAACTACTTATAGGGAGGGTGGGGAATTCTTCATAAAATGCATGTAGATAAGTAAACAAACTAAAATTTTTTGTCTTCTCTGTGTACTCTAAAGCTCATTTTACTGTGTAGTTTTCTCTTGCTCCAATAAAAGAAACAAGTTTCAATTAAAATGAAGTTTTAAAAATTGCTTATCAATAAGAGCAACCTAATTTTTTTTATTTTAAAATATGAAGTGAAAAGAAGAAAGAATTTCATCTTGAAAGGCGTCAACAGTAACCTTGACCTTTTTATCGCCTGGACTAAGTAAGTTCCGGTGAAAGAACTCGCTAAGAAGATTTGTTACTGTTGTTGCTTCTAATGTCCCTGGGCCCACATCACGAGACCCCTGTCTGGTGCTCAGCTGATTTTCTCCCGCCTTATTACTACGTTTTTATCTAAATGAAACCTGTTTTGTCCGCGATCTCCAGGGTGCATTTTCGAACATAAATTCCGGTCTCGAATTCTTCGTGGCCTTCGATTTACAATCTATTTTCAAGGCCAATTGAGCAAAATTATAATACCTCTAGGTATTTTTTAAGGTTGCTGTGTACAAACCCTACTGGATTCGTTCACCTCGATGTTAACCTATGGAGGAAATTTGCCCAAGGATTTCCGAATTGGATTTAAGTTTTTTTTAAAAATTGTACTCTGTAATAGAGAAATAAATTTTAAACCTTGGGGCATTTTTCGTTTGAAAAAAAAATGCAAATAATATTTTTAAATCTTATTTATTCGGGTACAAAATCTGATTTAGTGTGTTTTAAACGCTCATCAGTTCCTCTGGTGGCCGAAAATTATAAAATGAATCCTGATGCAAGGTGCAGAAAAGTTCAGGCTATCTGAAATTACCATTTTTATTGGATTATCAGCGTTTATGTAGCTGTAAATAGTAGACACATTTTCTCCAGAGATTATGATTGTGGTGAGAGAATCCAACAGGGTACACAGCAGCCTAAACTCGGTATTGTGACACCCAAAATCTTAAATACCAATACAGAGGATGTTTGGCACTTAGGTCGTCTGCACACGGGGCAACTCAATACGGACTGGTTTGTGATTCGAGTCAGTTATCAGTTTCTTTTGAGTTGCTCCGTGTGCAGACGGCCTTACACTAGAGAAAATTTTAGTAAAATTCTAGACTTGACAAAGAAGAACGGAAAATTCACATAAAATGAGTAAAATAACATTTAAAAAATAAAACGAAAGCTTAAAATAATGATGCTGCTAGAATATAGGGAAATCGGAACTAAAAATATAGTTTAATTTCTGATAAGAAATAGCATGCCCTCAATGCTCGCCTATTTACTACTTGTTAAGCAAATAGTGAGACCCGTTTTGACAATCATCTCTATAATGCACTTGTGGGTTTGAATTTGACTCGAATTTTGACGTAGGATTACGTTTCTGAATAAAGGTCCTGCGGAGAGAAAAAAAATTGTCCGACGTCGCGAGTTATAATTTTGGCAGCGTACCAAACCCAGTAGCAGTAAGTTAAACAGAAAAATACCAAAATGCGTTAAAAAGAGAGAGAGATAGAGAGAAAGAGAGGGGGAAAAGAAAAGAAAAAGAGGTAAGCAATGATAAGTAATCCTACGTTAATAACTCGCGGTAGTTTCGTTAGAAGAGACTACCTGAAATATTTTTTATACCTTGTGTCTTTCAATAATTTCTCAAGGTAAATAACATAATTTTATAACATAATTTCTCTAGTAAAAGAAATTGTAAACATCTTGACATTGTTTAACACAAAGACAGGCTAAGTCTTTGTGTTAAACTAAGTAGTCTGTGCAATTAAGAACTACCTTTTGCATTCATAGAGGGGAAATCTTTAATTAAATCAAAAAACTGACAAAGAAAATGGTTGAGTTGAAAAATTGTTGAATATATATATATATATATATATATATATATATATATATATATATATATATATATATATATATATATATATATATATATATATATATATATATATATATATATATATATATGAAATAAATTTCAAACCTTTTTTATTAGTAAAACGCCAATCTAAATTCTTTTACCCTTTGGCAATAAAGCATTACCCCTCAAAGCCAACCCAAATAATCTATTAGTTTTATCCCCCAAGGCCACGCGTGGAAAGAGTTATGTAACCGTTATATAAGGTTGGAGAACTTTCCACTAATCACACCACATGACGCGCTAGGGTCATTTGTTCGCTTTAGACAGACCAATCCGAAAAGTTCAGTATGCTGACTCGAGGACGTAGCACTAGGATTTTGGCGGACTTGTGTGTTTCGCTCTGCCCTGGCAAGATGTAGCGTTTTGAATGTCCGTATTGCCACAGCGCCCTGCGCTGTCGGCGTGATCGGGCCTTTTTCCTCGGTATCTGTGGAGTTAAGATGTCTATAATCCCGTCCAAATAATGTCCAGCCACGAAACTGCTTCGGAAATAAAGACTATGTTATCAACCAGTTGCCTCTTCCTTCTGGTATGGATTCCAATTAGTTCTTCATTCCAGCCACTCCAAGCCACTTCGACTACACCCCGGATCCGACAGGCTAAGATTTTCAGGCCTGTTGAGCTTCGCCACAGCCTTAGCGCTTATATTACACACACACACACACATATATATATAGAGAGAGTGGGAGCGTGAGACTTTTAGGAATACTGACAACAACAACAAATGTGCAAAATTGTATCCACCACCTACCATGTAAATAAAGAAGTACGTATAAGGAAGAAGCTTATAAATGTAGGAGGGGATCAAATGACTAAATGTACTGTATAAACATTTCATCTTAATTTTATATCTAGTGTTTGTATGGCTTGACATCTAGCTAATGAAAGAATTTACTAAATAATCCCACGGTCTCTTCTTAATTATTTGATAATCCCCCATCTTAATTATTTGATTTCATACATCAAATAATTAAGAGAAAATTTTTCCATATTCCATACCTATGTGTCAGCGTCGTGGGATATAAACGAGCGAAAACATTTTCCTGGATAACTTCTTAAGTTTTGTAGTTTTAAAAAAGGATGATGGATAATGTTCTATGTGCATTTTTTCCTCTTCTAAACAGTTTCTTGTGAGTTGAAATTTCAATCGCTATTCTCGGCTGAGTGGCATCGTAAAATCCCACCTTGCCCTCAATCCAAGCACCTAAACAGTATCTGAAAGTGACAAGGCCTATTAACAAGGGAATCTCATGCAGCTAAATATAAGACTATAAATTTAATATTTAAGAGTCGCATATTCTCTATACTCCAAGTTCAATTTCTGAAGGTTTTGGAAAATTTTTTTCGTCATCTCTAATGCTGACTACTTAAATAATTACAGCAGTTCTATTTCTGACGTTCCTTTACTTGGATGTTTGCGATGTACTAGATTTACTAATTTACTATATTTACTAAAATTTCTTTTTTTGTTTGTTTGTTTGTATTTTGTCGGATTTTTTCTCCCATTTATTGATCCTCCTATATTCCTTTTTGTTTCCTTCTCTTTTCTGTATTTTAGCAATTTCTTCACTTCGCTGTTTCTGATATTTGGGATGACAGTCTTCTCTGCGCGCCCTTTTGTAGCCATCGCTGGCACTGGGTGTGATTAGTTGCTCACCTTCCGATGAAGAAAATCGATACGGATTTTGAAAGAACTTTTTTCGTCTCATTTATCCAGAAATTTAAGGAATTTTTGCTTATAATTGTCTAATGCTGATTTCTCCATTCATATTGTTACTTTTGATATATTTTCAGTTCCTCATTTAGTCATACGTGCAAGTAGATATATAATATAATTTTTTTTATCTTGTTTTGGATATATATATATATATATATATATATATATATATATATATATATATATATATATATATATATAATATGAGGGCGCGGTGGCTCAGTTGGCAAAAGCAGCGAGCCAGTGACCTGAACGTCTCTGGTCCGATGCTATTCGCTGACAAAAATACACCTCCGTGTACGCTAATGGCGGCTGGTGCACGTAAAATCTGTCGGGGCTGCAGTGTCCTCCAAGTTCTTAAATTTACCTCTGGAGGTGCTGGGCCAAGTGTACCGGTCTTGACTCGGTTCAAAATTACGGGACTGAACCCTCAGCCAAGTCAAACTCCGACCCTTGGGGTGCTGAGTTAAAACCGGAGCCGCATCTTTGAGCCCAGTAGCCTATAATGACCTTGATCTGATGCTGCTGTCGGTCACGGGGCATAAGCCACAACACACAGCCATATATATATATATATATATATATATATATATATATATATATTCAATTTATTTTCTCTGACAATTGTTTAGTGTCTTCTATTAGTCTTTTACTTGTGTACGTTCGAGTGTTGTGTATTTCCACTCTTCATATTAAAGAGTGAAAGCGTCTGAAATAAAATTTCTTCAAAGGAAATAAGTTACGCCGCAATTTCTATAAGCGTTATAGAAATTGTTGAACACGCTTAGAAGTCAGGAAAGCTCAAAAGATTTTTCTTAACATAGCGCCATCAACAATACCACAATGGACAGGATTAGCAGGATAACAGAATCGTGCACAACCATAAAAGATCAAGGAAATTCTGAATATAAGAGCTGAATAAACATCAGTATCTTAATTAAATGCGAAATTAAAGGAGACAAAAATATTGTTGCCATATATAAATCAAAGACAAAATTAGTGTTATCATGTATACTCGTATACTGCAATGTGAAACTGGTATAAGGTTTGCAGTTAAAGTAAAAAGAAAGCGAGTAACGATGAAAATTATTTCCAATTCAGTATGATAGAAGGGGATGAGGACTGCGAAATAATAGATATTTAAATGAAGAAAAAATGGTTCTCTTTTGACAACTGAACAGATGAATAAGTTATGTGAAGTGTTAAACCTTTGTGGACGGGATATCTTTTGAACTTGCATACTGATGGGTCGAAATTTTTTTTAACATGAAACGGAATCACGCACTAATGACTTTTATATTAAATGTAAAGAAAATAAAGTGTTTTTAATGCAAATATTAGTGACATCTCTTCAGATTAATAATATAACAAAATGCTTGAGGTGTTAAAATTAAAAAAACGGCAACAACAATAGTGAGAATAGTAAAATTATTTTTTTCCGCAATAAACGCTCCATTCGACCTAGTAAGTAAAAGTTTTATGACGTATGTATCGCGACATTCTTCCACAAAGGTTTAATATTCTATATATGTTACCGTTTAAAATGATTAGCTTTTCAGTGGCAATTGCTTTAATTATTCATTGAAATTGAACTGGGGCATTTAGACTTACACGTGGTAAAGAAAAACTAAAGAAATTGGTCAAAAATCTTTCTTTCAGCTGAAAAAAACGTTTATAACAAATTATTCCATCTTCTAGTTTGGTATTCAAAAGCATCAATATTGTACCTCCTGATACACTTTTCAACTTCAAATTAAGGTTGGAATAATCTGTCACAAATACTTTTCTGGTTGAAAGTATGTGACGGAAAAATACGTTTTAAACGCTTAGAGAGTTAAAAAAAAATAAGGAAGTTTATGACAAACACTAAAGGGAGAGTTTATACTTATATGTATATGTTGCGGCCAGGTCCGAAGTTCGGCCAATTCACGAAATGGCTGGCCACTTCTAGCATTGACCAAGTCGCTTGGCCGAAGCCCGAAATAATCGAGTTACCGCCTACTTCGGGCTTTGGCCAGCCTATTCGCGATGCGCCCGACAATCAATGGCCAGCTTGCGAATTGCCCTAGAAAAATTTTTCCTTTCTCTTTGATTTTGAAGTGATTTTTTTCTACTTTGAATAAACTAAATGGATTTTAATGGTAATAATATGAGTTAGAACTGGCACGATCAAGTCCCTTAACTGCACGATCCAGTCCTGCAAAACTTCTATCTTTGGCCACTTTTACTTGGACAATTCGTAAAGTGACCTTTGATAGTCGGGCGCATTACAAATTTGCCGACTAAAACCCAAAGTAGTCGTAAATTCTCGATTATTTCGGGATTTGGTCAAGTGTCTATGGCCAATGATACAAGTGGCCAGCCATTTCACGAATTGGCCAGTCTACTTTGGCTGTAACGCACACACACACATACATAAATATATATATATATATATATATATATATATATGTGTGTGTGTGTGTGTGTGTGTTAGTGTTAGTTAGATTAACCAGTAATTTTTTACATTAATACGGGTAATGTGTGATCGAGTAATGTATATAAACATATTTTTGGATGTAACCCACTTTGTGAGACTAGTTTATATGTGACACATTGCAATACTATACAAAGGACCTAAACTTAAGTCGGAGCTGGCAGCTTTGTCGCTAATCCAAGCAGAGCTTCTTAACATACTGTTGGCATGGGATGTTTTAGATTTACCGATTCCGTTTGTTGCATGTTTAGGATTGTAAACGAAATATTACAATAGTTCTTCACCGAAACTGATAAAGAATGGCAAGGAAAACGTAAAGAAAATGGGAAAATCAGCATATTTATACTGTAGAAAAGTATATGTATTAATGTAGCTGTATTAACACATTGTTGCTCGGTGGTTGTATGTATAAAATAAGCCGAATTATCGATTGTTGTGACCCGCATAAGTTTGACAATACAATCTCAGTTTAGATACAATCTCTTCTGGAATAAGAAATACAAGAGGGTTTATTAACATTGTGATGTCTGCTTTCATTGGGAGGCGTCTGGGAATTATCGTTAAAATGATGAAATGTGGGGATTTGCTTGAAGTTCATCTTGGTCATGGTAAATGCGTTTTCAAAGGATCAGTTGACAATCAGTTTGACCATTTCGTTTATCCCATCAGTGTTCTAAAACCAAGAAACCTTTTTTTAAATATTAAAGTTGAAAACTTCCGTTCATTTTTAAGTTTCGGTGGATTTGGTGATGAAACAAATGTATCTGAGAAGCAATCAGAGAGATTAATTCATTAGCAAAAATTAAAGCCTGTGGATTACAATGTTCAATAATAACAACTGAAGCGCTTGCATAGTTAATCAAGGTGAATGAAATGGTATTTTTTTTTTGTCCAGTCATCTCTGTGAACAGAATCCCAGTTACTTTCATTGTCGGAATCTACAACAAATATTTTTTATCTTCTTTTTCACAAATGTTTCCTGTTATTAGACCATCAATAGATGCTCTAATATCAGAATCGCATCTATCATCCGATGAAGTACGAGTTCCATCTGTTAACCCATCAGTATGTATCTAAATGTCGCCTCTCGGGAAATTAGACAAAGTACCGTATATTTCTGACCATAAGACGCACCTGAAATTTATGGGAGGATTTTCACAACAGAATATTTTGTATTTTGTTAGATATATATAAAGATATTTTCAATTTCTTACTTAATAAAGATGAAAAAATATATAATGAAGAATTTATATAATATATAAATATAATAAATAATATATATGAAATACGTATAATATATAATAAATATACACTGCTCGAAACAATTAGGGGAGCACATGGTTTTAACGAAATTACGCAAATACTTACACCGATAAGTAACATAAAATAAATCATCCATAATTTAAAGCCTAGCAGAAAACAGAAGAAGAAAACTTCATATGCAAATCAAAGTTCATGACTTCAAAAACCAGAAAAAGATAATTAGGGCGGAAATCGAGATGTTGTAGAAATGTCTGTTTCACTGCCTTAACTGTGAAATTCGATTGCTCAGTTATTCTTTTTGAGAAAAGGTGACTTGAAAATGTCTCAACAACGTGATTTACCGGAATCCATAGCATGGCGTATTATAGGCAGACTTGAATCCGGGCAAACACAACGTAGTGTCGCGGACGCTGTTGGAGTCGCCAGAAGTGTCGTTGCAAGGCTGTGGAATCGATTCCAAGAAACAGGGAATGTTAGACATCGACCAGGGCAAGGTCGGCCACGCGCCACTACAACAACTGATGACCGGTATATACTGTTAACAGCTCGTCGAAACAGAACAGACAATGCTACTCAGCTGCAAAGACAGTTGCTCTTGGCAACAGGACGAAGGGTGTCCAGCCAAACAGTACGTAATAGGCTTCATCAGGGAGGTCTCTATGCACGTAGGCCAATGGTCTGCATTCCGTCGACCTCACGCCACCTTGCGGCCCGAAGAAGATGGGCTGCTGAACATCGAGATTGGGAGCAATATAATTGGAGCCAAAGGCTGTTTACAAACGAGTCCCGATTCAGTCTGGAGTGTGACACCCGACGTGTTTTGGTATGGAGGGAAAGGGGCACTCGAAATAACCCCACATTCGCTCGTGAAAGGTCACAATACAGACGAGCTGGTTTTTCCAGCATGGTAATGCCAGACCGCATACATCCTTGCGAAGAACATGCTTGAAGCTGAAACAATACAGCGTATGGAATGGCCAGCGTGCTCTCCTGACCTGAATCCAATCGAGCATGTTTGGGACATGCTCGGACGACGCATTGCTGCGAGACCAAGGCCTCCTTTTACTCTCCGAGACTTGGAGATTGCACTTTTTGAGGAGTGGAACAGTATTCCCCAAAGTCTTATCGATAACATCATCGCATCCATGGAAAACAGGTGTGCAACAGTCTTAGCTGTTCGAGGAGACCACACGCCATATTAAAAATCTTGTACAATTTCTAAACAATACTTTTTTTTTATCGTTTACATGTAACCAAATTGTTGCCCTAAATCATCTTTTCATGTTTTTTCCATATTTTCAAAGAATTAAAGTTTAATTACAAATTTTTTTACGTTTTTTTTTCTGTATTGCGCATTGATACGCGCGTACTATCCATTTTATGCCAATACGTGGCTGTCTCGCACGGTTTTCTTAACTTCTTTGCTTGCTCCCCTAATTTTTTTGAGCAGTGTATATAACATATCTATAGTGCCAGGTATAAAAGGCTTAAGTGAAAAAAAAAAAAAAGAGGATTTTAGATATTTGTTAGTATTGATAAAAAAAAAGCAAAAAATCTTTTGACTTGTATCAAAGGCTTAAGTCTATCAATTATGTATACAAAAGTACATTTCTTTGTACAAAAAACTCAAGTAGAAATTATTGTTTTACGATTGGCATAAAAGCCAATAACTTGATATATTTAAATTACTGTTTTTGACTTAAGCCCTTTATACCGGGCACCATAGATATATATATAATAAAATATTCATTTTATTTTAATGTTACCTTCAAACTATAAGACGCACCCCTAATTTTAAGTCGATTTTTTATGTAAAGAGGTGGCGTCTTATGGTCCCAAAAATACGGTATCTCTTTATAATGAACTAAAAAGTTCCTTCTGAAAAATTCGCGATGCGTTATTTTAGAAGATTAAATTGTACTAATATGCGTGAAAATACACTGCTGGCCACCCAAATTGCAAGAAAGACACCAAGAAAGACAAGAGATATCACAACAAAATTTATTTTGTAGATAACATGTTGACCAAGTATCAAATGATTAAATTTATAGACTTCTGTGAAGTGTGGTTCCTGCCAAAATCAGTAGCCAGAGTAGCCGCCATTGTTGGAGATCACCGCTGCCACACGCCTCGGCATTGATTCAAAGATACTTTGGATGAGTTCTTGGGGTACAGCAGACCAAGCAGCTTCCACACGTTGCCAAAGTTGATCTGCTGTGGCAGCAGGGGATGGAATCTGGGTCAATCGTAGAGCAACCATGGACCACATGTTTTCTATCGGCGAAAGATCTGGAGAGCGAGGCGGCCAGGGAAGCAATTCAATCTGGCGATTGACGAAGAACCGTTGGACAATGCGTGCCACGTGTGGTCGCGCATTATCCTGTTGAAATATGGCTGTGGTCAAGCCCTGAAGGTAAGGAAGGACAACTGGCTCCAACACCTCGGAGATGTAGCGCTGGCTGTTTAAAGTACCGGCAATGCGTACTAGAGGTGTGCGAGAGTGATATCCAATACCGTCCCATACCATAATACTCGGTGCAGGACCAGTGTGGCGGTGTATAACGCAGCTGTTCAGCATCCTCTCTTCACGGTGTCTCCAGACTCGAATGCGACCATCGTGGTGTTGCAGACAGAAGCGTGACTCGTCAGTAAAGACAATTTCATTCCATTCTGCCGTCCACATCCTTTTGTCATCGCACCATTGGCGGCGGAGACGTCTGTGGTTCTGCGTCAAGGGTAGACAAAGCAATGGACGTCTTGCGGACAGACCACTCTGCTGTAAACGGCGTCGAATGGTACGCGCAGACACTGGATGATGCGTTACAGACTGCATGTGCTGTGCTATGGTTCGTGATGTGACTGAGCGATCCGTCACTGCCATGCGCACAATTTGCCTGTCATCACGTGAAGTGGTGCGCTGAGGTGGATGCGATCGAACACGCCGGTCCGTCGTACCCTCCTGCATCCAACGATCACATATCCGCATTACAGTTGTTTGGTTTCGTCCAACACGACTACCGATTTCCCTGAAGGATAATCCACAATCTCGGTAGGCCACTATCCTTCCTCTGTCGAACTTGGATACCTGATCAAAAGATGATCGCTGTTTTCGACGAGGCATAATTGATTGTTTTTTTCTGAAAAAACCACAAGAAAAACACAATTGCCGAACTTGAAATCGTCGAAATCTCCAAGCCTTAAATAGCTCTTTGAAGTGGCGCCACAGGCGCTCGTGATGTGCGTCTGCGCTGAAATTCTAATCATTTGCATATCTCACCTCCGCTAATGCATGTTGTAAATTTCATGTTATTTGTATGTTTCCTTCAGGGTGTTGCATTTACAATGGCCAGCAGTGTAATAAAAAAAAGTATCAGTTTTAAAAAACCATTAAAAAAACTCGGTTCGAGATTTTAAATACGCTTCAAGGTGTTATTCTTTAATTTCAATCTGTAATTTTTTTGTTAAACGTTGCCTAGGCATTGCTATATTGTTTTTTTTCTTCTTCCTCCGTTAAACGCTGCCAAGCCATTCCTATGTTATTAGTATTTTCTTCCCTTTCCCTGTTGAATGTCGCCAAGACATTGCTTCATTACTTGTTTCATATAAATTTTGGCGACGTTGAAAACGGCACTGTCAAGGTTATAACAATAGCACTTCAATGCTAATTAAAGCTAGACACCGTAATCAATAATTCTATGATGAAAAACTACAACTTTTTGAGCTTTAACAGTTGCATTAGTGGCATTAGTACTAGTAGCCAGTCAACAAAGTTTGTGCGTAAGAGCATGAGTTTATTCTTGACCGATCAACAAAGCGCCAAGTAATTAACAAGTAATTAAATTAAAATTTCAACAAAGTTAAATATTAAGTCAAATAAGAAAAAGCCTAGAATCTGTAATCATAACGGATTCATTTTAATATTCTTCGATAGTTCTGACATATACTTCAAATTTATATATTTATTCTTAAAGTAACTTTTGAGAGCCAATTTTAGTGAGCAAAACCTACTTTGTGTACAATTCTTCTATTATTGCAGAGAAATTAGAATGCGTAAAAATAAAAAAAAACATTATTCCATACCTTTTTAAAACAAATTTAATTTGTAGGATTTTGAAAATGGTTTAATAATGAAATATTTTCGTTGCCGAGAAAATTTTAAAAATTAAGAAAGAATTAATATAGTACTTTTAGTACCTGCTTTGTAATTTCTAAAAAATTTTGATGGAAATTTAAGTGCTTGATATCGATTTTTTTAAATTTTCAACAGTGGGTGATTGCAGTTTGATAGCAGGTTGAGAATATAGAAAAATAGAACAATCGTACATAATTTAGAGCATTTTTGTAAAACCTTTGATTAATTAAAAAAAAACTTTTTATATTACCATATTTTATCCGGGTTTACTTGAAAGAATTAAAATCATACTTCGGATTTTGAAAAGTGTTGAAAATTTCTTTTCTCATTAGAGTTGGTTGAAATAAGGGACCTCAATTGTTGTGTCTAAAAAAAAACATTCAGGAGCTTCAGGAGCTTCAGGAAATGTTATGGGAACTACAATCCATGGGCCTGGCCCTCCATTGTAGGATAATATAGCAATGTACTTAAAACTTCAGCGATCAAAATCAAAATCTTCATTTTGGTTACGCGTCATAAACCTATTAGTTCTTTTAAAAATTTCAGTGCGCGTGAAATTAATGAAAATACTGCTATTTTCGCTAGATAATGTAACGTTTCAGTCTTATGCAATCGAATGACTCATCATATTTTGAAAAATAAGCGTACTACAAATAAATATAAAGAACAACATAAAAATTTATTTTTTGCTCCAACGTTCACACTTATATTTCCTTAAATGGTTTTCGCAAATATTTTGGAAACTTGATAACAGATGGCGCTACTTGTTATATATGAAAGCGAAATGAATTGGGCTTTCATATGTAGTCTTCGGAATTTGGAGACTCCAGAGAATTTAAGATTAGCAAAATATTTTCTTGCCGATCTCCGACAACGGGACTTGAAATGTATGACCTTTCAAGGTACTGAATAGAATTACAATTGGAAAATGTTGACTGTATTCTGCGAGGATGAATTTTTTTTTTAATAACAGTTATATTTTGATACTTTTATTTTCGTTACGAAACAACATCAGTTATCACTATTACTACATGAGAAGGTTTCTAATACAGCTGCGAATAAATTTACATAAAAAAGCGTTTTTGAATAAATTTTTATCTATTTGAACTTGTGGGAGAGTTGCAATTTAAACTTAACATATTTCACCCCTAATATGATACTTACAGAAAGACAAATGTCATAACAAGGTACTTTAAGAAGTTAACGATGGTAGAATGAAGTTTTTGAATTTACACTCTGTCACAAAATATATATGCACCCAGAAGAGATCGAGCTACTATCACGAGACTTGGCAGGAATGTAGTCTTGTAAGAGATATGCAAATGATTAAAATTTCCACGGCAATGAGACAAGGGTAAGCGCGCTATGCGCATATGATATGCGAAGCTGGGGGAGTTTAAAAGCATGATTGCTCGTTCCATAGGGTTATTCAAACAAATCTGTCGACTTGGATGGACGGTATTGTGACTAGAGATGCCTCTGAGATGTAACCGGCGACAGTACGAACAATTGTCGGACTTTGAGAGGAGGCGTACAGTATTACGCCCTCATTAGTATAGTATGCATAATATTACATATAGTTTACGCGTATAGTAGTACCCCTCAGAGAAGCAGGTTGGTCGAACAGGCGTATCGGCCGCCACCTCGGTCGGAGCGATATGGTACTTGCTCGGTGTTGGCAACAATGGATCAAAGAAGGGATAGTCTACCGTCGCGGAGAGTCAGGGCGTCCCAAGACAACAAATGCGCGCGAGGATCGCGCAATCATAAGAGTGGCCATGTCCGCACCAACAACGTCACTATAGAATCGGTTCGACGCCATTTACCACCTTCCAGACATCCGGTGGTATCAAGGGAAACCATTCGGAGACGACTGGCCGACGCAGGTATAAGGAGCCGACGTCCATTAAGACGCCTACCACTGACCCCACATCATAGGCATTGTCGATTGGCTTTTTGCCGACCTCGGGCAAGCTGGAGTGTGACCGACTGGAGGCGTGTGATCTTCAGCGATGAATCCCGATTCAGTCTCAATACTGATGACCAGCGCATACGCGTGTGGAGGAGGCCAGGGTACCGGTCCGATCCGGCATTTGTCGTCGAGAGGCACATGGCGATTACACAAGGTGTGACAGTGTGGGGAGCGATTTGTTGGGACACACGATCACCTCTAGTCGTCCTTCAACGCACTTTGACGTCACGCAGTTACGTGGACGAGATTTTAATGCCAATTGTACTGCCTGTGCTATCAAGTCGCCCAGGTGCCATTTATCAGAAAGACAACGCTCGTCCACTTACTGCGCGACTCTCCCAACAATGTCTTCAAGGATATGACGTACTCCCATGGCCTGCCAGGTCACCAGACCTCTCGCCAATAGAGCACGTCTGGGACGTGCTTGGAAGGCAACTACAGCCGTCCCGAAATGCTGGTGAATTAACTGCCCAGTTGCAAAGATTATGGCATGATCTTCCGCAGGAGGTCGTAGGTGACCTCTTTGATTCGATGCCACGCCGTGTTTCGGCTTGCATAGCTGCCAGAGGTGGATTTACTACTTACTGATTTGTAACCTTTTTCATGCCATATCTTCTTAATAAGACGGTCTGTTCTTCTGAATTTGCAATTATTTGCTTATCTTCTCATACACTACATACATGTTAAGTTTTTGATAGTAGTTCGTTTCCTTGTGGGTGCATATAGTATTTTTTTGTGACAAAGTGTATTTATGGGTCATAAAACAGGATTTATAAGTTAAAACACTCGAAAATTAGTTCAAAGATTTTTCCATGATTTTTTTTTGTGTTCATACGTTTGATTTATTTTACTTAAACCGCACATCTGTTCATTTTATACCTTTTCTGGATTCCTGTACTTCCAGAAGACACAGTTGATTAACATTTCCGTTAAGAGCATAAATCTTTCTAAAACAGCGGAAACTAGAATTTTTTGTTTGATTATTGCAATAGTGCTGTTTTTAAACTTTAAAAAGATAAAAGACAAATTAATTAGTAAATAACTGCAAAAATTTTTCAAACTTATGTAAGCATATTAATTGTTACTGCCCAAAGTCCTGTCACTTTATTACTATATCCTGCTAACTTTGAATTAAAACAATAAAGGCCATATCACCATGGAATTCTAGTTCTGAGTCGAAAGCAAATCTCTGAGACTATCGGGCATATTTTACTTCTGCATGTAGAAGGGCTGTATGAATTAGCAGAAAACTGTTCGTTTTATTTGCATTGTACTGTGCATTTCAAGTTGTTTTTAATCATACAGTGACACTTAGGTACTCGTTAATTGATTCCAGAAGTACCGAAAACGACGAGTACCGAACAAATTTCCTCATAAGAATTAATGTAAATTGAATTAATTTGTTCCTTAAAATCAGAAATTTCCCATTTTAAGGAGAATTTTTAAATTGATAAGGTTGTTGTTTTACACAAAATCTTTAAACTAGACAGACATAATTTAAAACAATAATTGGATGAAATTAAATAAAGTGTATCTTCACTCAACCTCTACTGAAAGGAGTTGAGATAGTGGCGAAGCAGAGGAGGAGAGGGGTTATTGCTTGGAAGGGGAGTCTCCTTCCAATAAAACACCAGGTGCTTGCACAGAGATTTTTTTCTCTTCTCTGTCTCTTAACACCTTCAATACCTGTTGTAGACTCAGATTTAGGAATTTTTACTACAAACCTATCAATTAAAACTTACTTCTGCCTACGTTTCAAAATATTTCTGTAGTAAGACATGATCACTAATTGTAGCATGTAGTAGCATGATCACTAATTAAGTCGACACTTCGGCTTGCTAGAGCTTTGTCACGGGGATACCGTATTTACGCGTGTATATGCCGCAGTTTTATTCCATAAAATTGGTCTCTAAAAATGGGGTGCGGTTTATACACGGAATTTTAAAATTAAATACAGTAAACACCCTTTAGTTTAGAACACTTTATTACCATAAGACATTAGTATCCCTTACAACCTATTACACCGTATCATGCCCACGGCAATTCATTGTATTGTAAATAATATTGTTTGCATAGATTATAAGTTAGGACTATTTAATAAAAATGTTTTGAGTTCCCAAGAATGTGTCTTCGGGCGAAACAATTAATTTGTTTACTAGAATATACAGGGTGGTTATAATTAAAGTTCCACTTTGAAATGGTCATAAAAGGAAAACTACTGGATCAAATGTTATCAAACTTGGTAATAATTTGAAGGAGGTCATGGGAATTTCTTTTCCGCCAAAAAAAGCTCAAAACTCACCACCAGGGGGGAAATAGCGCTGTATGCAATATTGTTAAACGAAATAAGGGCCAGAATCTAACTTAACCTTTTGTTACACGGGTTTAACATTTTGTACACCCTTAAGAAACATTGACCTAGACAAAATTACCATTTAAAGTGTGCGCATTCGGGAAATCGTTTTCTTACATATCGCTAATTTGTGAATTTTGAAGCCTGAATTCGGCCCTAAGACATGAAGATATCGGTTTAAAACGCTTTTAATCGTTTCTAAAATGAAATTGTTCGTGGGGTATGCAAAACCGCAATGGCTTGTAATTGGCTTACGGCAGGAAGAAGCAAATGATTTATGCAGATGCGCTTTACACGTCATTTGATCTTCCAGAAAAAAAGTGAGCCTGTTTGTCAGAGTTCTCATTGTTACGAATCGGCAATGTCTCTAACCATGCAAGACCGTGCTTTTCTCGTTAAATGTTATCATGAATGCGATAGCAATGAACGGCGTGCATTGCAAAGGTATCGTTCAGTAAGATGAATTCGCCGAGGGCCAATGACAGCGCAGGGTTTGAGGAAAATGATGGCAAAGTTTGAAGCCACGGGTTTGTTATCTGTTGCACCTGAGAGGGGAACCAAACCTGCCTCTGTGGAAACCGAGGAGGCTGGTGCATTAGCAGTGGAGGAAGCAACAATGGAAAGCACACACGGTACGTGCAGCGCACATGCTGTCGCACGTCGAATGAACGTACCATGGAGTACGGTGTACAAAATTGACCGTAAAGTGCTGCAGTTCTACCCATACAAAATCAAACATGTCCAAGAACTTAAACGTAAAGATCCTGCTGCAGGAGAATCTTTCACTTTGGAATTCCTTGCACGGATGGAAATGGACGAACATTGGCCATGGAACATTTTGTGGACAGATGAGGCCCATTTGTACCTACATGGTGATGTCAACACTCATAACTATAGGATTTGGGCCAAACAAACCTCTCATGTTATCTACCCAGTTCCATTGCATTCTCCTAAAATCACCGTTTGGTGTGGTATGACAGCTAGTTTCATAATTGGATCATTTTTCTTTGAAGAGCAGTCGACAGCTGGACCTGTTACATGCACTGTGACTACAGCTCGCTTAGAGTCAATGTTAAGATGTTTCGTGATATCTGAACTCCAGCAACGTGGCATTTTAGACACCACGATTTTTATGCAGGACGGGGCCCCACCGTACATTGGTACATGTGTCACACTGTTACTTAAGCAACATTTCACGAATGAGCGGATTATAGGCCGAAACTTCCACACAAAATGGCCACCTTGGTCACCAGACCTCAACCCCTGATGTGACTTCTGGCTATGGGGTTATCTCAAAAGCACTGTTTATGGTTATAATCTAAAGAATTTGGCGGAATTGAAAGTTGCGATACACCGACATGTCCGTAACAAATCCTCCTAATATGCTAAGAGCTACTGTTGAGAATGCAGTAATGCGATTTAACTTGCTTTCGGAAAATGGTGGACGCCACATTGAACATGCTTTGTAACACGTTTCAGAAACGATTAAGCACATTTTAAACCGATATCTTCATGTCTTATTTCGTTTAACAATATTGCATACAGCGCCATTTCCCCCTGGTGGTGAGTTTTAGAACCTTTTTTTTGTGGAAAAGAAATTCCCATGACTCCTTTACACTATTACCAAGTTTTATAACATTTGGTCCAGTAGTTTTCCTTTTATTACCATTTCAAAGTGGAACTTTAATTATAACAACCGTGTATATAATCATCTTTTTTTACACTGTAGTCTCACCACCAACAGCTAACGCTGTACTTGATATTGAAGGCGAGCATTGAACTCTAAGAAATGTACGACATTGCTACATTTCGCAGAACGATGCTACTTTGAGTTCGTAACGGAATTCAGAAAAAAAAAATTCTCCAAATGTTGTCTCAAAATTCAGGTGCGGCATATACACGCACACGGCCTATAGACTAGTAAATACGGTACTTTTGTACAAAATTTCGTACTTCAACCTATTTCGGGCTTTCTTTTCGTCCAGAGAGACAGGATTCGGGGGGGGGGGACCGTCTTGTTTCAGCATGTATAATGAGTGCAGAGCAAACGTCGAGTACTGAAGCATTTTTTTTTCGCGTCGAAATGCGACGAGAACCGAACAAACGACGAGTACCGAATTCGACAAGTACTGAGGTATGATTGTATTTTTTCTGTCCGTCCAAAATAAAATAAGATTAAATGAACTGAACTCATAACCATAATACCATGACTAAAACTTCTATCCGTATCAGCGGAATTTGCCGTCGAGGCCTATGTTTAAAAGCTAATGGTCGCCCATAGAATACTCGAAGTATCGTTATCCAAGTTGAACATCTTTAAGAAAGATATACTCAAGAAAACAGAACACGTAATTTAACATTACACATACACTGAAGTGCCACTGAATTAGGGATACCTACCTAGTAACGAGTTGGGCCTCCTCTGGCCTTGATAACGGCTGCCACACGACGAGGCATAGATTCAACAAGTTTCTGGAAACGTTCCACGGGAATGGCTTGGCAAATATTGGCTAAAGCTGTCCATAATTCAGTAAGGTTCTTTGGTGCTGTGTGATGGCCTTTCACGCCTTGTTCCAAAGCATCCCAAAGATGCTCAATAGGATTTAAGTCTGGGCTTCTAGGTGGCCAATTCATGACAGAGAAGTCAGAGGAATGCTCATCCAACCAGCCAGTAGCCAACCGAAACTTGTGAGAGGTACAGTTGTCTTGCTGGAAAACTCCATTACCGTGCGGATAACAGAACAGCAAAAACGGATGGAGATGATCACCCAGCAACTCTACGTACCGAATTGCATTGAGGGAGGTTGGTACACGCACCAAAGATCCCAAACTGTGCCACGAAAAAACACCTCAGACCATGATTGAGCCACCATGCCCTTGTACAGTTCCAGCCAGGCATGCAGGATCCATGGCTTCATGAGCCTGACGCCATATTCTCAGCCTCCCGTCGGCGTTAAGTAGTCGGAATCGAGACTCATCACTCCATGCTACTCGTTTCCAGTCCTCTACACTCCAGTCTCTGTGCTCTCTTGCCCAGGCAAGACGTGCAGCCCGATGGCGAGTATAGAGCAATGGTACTCTCGTAGGTCGACGGCTCCCGAAACCCATACGGCGAAGCGAGCGTTGCACAGTCCGTTTACTGACTGTACGACTGGCACCGTCATTAAACTGGGTGGTAATTTGAGCTAATGTTTGGCTTCGCTGGCTACGTACAATACGTCTGAGCCGTCTCTCACCTCGCTCTGTCAAGGCTAATTGTCCTTTGCAGTTTGCCCGATCGCTAGTTTTTTTTCCACCATCCATGTATTCTTGGTATACTCTTGACACTGTCGACCTTGAAAATCCTAGCTGTCTGACGATTTCGGAAATTGAATGGCCCATGCGTCGCGCACCTACGATTTGCCCGCGATCGAAGGCGTCTAAATCAGGCAGTTTACCCATACTGGCAATTCCAACAACTAATTCAGAACAACCACAGTACGCGCTATATATGCAGTTACCACAGCGCCTTCACTTGCGCATACATGATGCGTAGCGCTACACAATTTGCATAGGCTTTGCTATCCCTAATTCAGTGGCACTTCAGTGTATATTAACAAAACTCACAAATATTAACAAATAGTATTACAAAGGATATAAACGGGGCTAAGCCTAGCTGCTACATTATAAACATCCTTTTAAAACTAAACCATTTTCGTAGCGACTGTTCCATTTCACGCCATCTGGGCGACAACCCAACAACTTGCCACCACATTTGCGCCTTGTATAATCCACGCCTTGTTATCCACGCCTTGTATAATTTTAGTTTTAGTATTTTAATGGTTATAAGTCTTACACCATGAAATTCCAATTGTATGCCAAAAGCAGCTTTTCGAGACTATAGTTCTTTGTTCTCTTCGGTCCATAGAAGGACTGCCATAATCGGTCAGAAAGTATATTTACTCTTTCTTTTTAAGACCCTAAATTAACTTGAATCTGAGAAACTCTTGTGCGTGCGGTATTGCAAGCAACAACATTCGTTTTCAGCCAATAACCTCATTCCTAAGGGTGGGTCGGATTAACTTTTGGATTACTCTTTCTTTCACAATGGTTAATTCGATTATTTCATAATTTTACTGTCCCTCACATATTTCATGTTAGTAACGTGTCAATTATTGATAGATATTCCCCCCTGGTTTTTTTACAGAGCCCCCCCCCCCTCCCTGGCCTGGTCCAATATTCCGTAGAAAGCATGTACTTAACAGAAAAGTGGTAACAAAGGTGAATATTCCTTCTGAATTTAGGAATAATTTTAATAACAGTGATGAAGAAACTTGTAATAACAGTGTGTAATAACAGTGATGAAGAACTTAACTGTGATGAAGAAAATTGGAAAATAATTTGCAATAAATATTTCCTTAGCAAATTGGAAAGAAAGGCGGAAATTAGTAAACGGAATTTGTGCTCGTCGGCCGGAAAATCGCACATCGCAAATAATCACGAATTAAATTATAAGTGAATAAATAATAATTAGAGGAATAAAATTCAAACATAGAAACTCTACAAAAGTTTAAACTTGAAAGCATGTATAATTTCTAAACAATCATTTTGACAATACTTAAATAATATTTAGTTTATTTAAAGTTTAAAAAATTTATTTTTTATTTTATTTTTTTATTTTCTTAAAAAACTGAAATACTTGAATAAAGGCTGAAATAATATTTAAAACTGAAAATTGTAATCCAATAAAAAGGAGATTATGTAACTTGTATCTATAAATTCCATTTCTAAGTTTTCGCAATTAGAAGTGACAAAGAAATTAATGGTACAAACTAACTCATGCATTCATTATCCTTTCCAACACTGTTTCTAGGACCAAGTTTTCCAAAATATTATGAGCATAATATAATAAATGCAATTTATAACGTTTATTATCGTATGAAAGAATAAACAAAGCGATAAAAGTTGCAATATTAGTTAGCAGAATTACATATATTTACATACACACGCAGAAATAAGATAAGAGAACTTTTTACTGTGAATTAGGGTAATAGAGCCCTAAATATCAAAAAGTAAAATATCATAATAATCATGAAGTATCATCATGATCCTAAATATCAAAAAATCATCAAGTAAATCTCTATCAAATGATAGAGATTTACATCATTTATCGTATGATATTGAAGTAAACTGTGACAGGATAAGGGTACGTTCTTTATCTTATTTTATTCTCAACATGCAACGAAATCCGCCACAGCTAAAAATTGTTTCTGAACAGTTAAAATTATGGTCGTTCTGTAATATTGAGAAATAGATTTTTTTTTACAGATTATTGATCTTGTCCTTTACTAATTCTGTATGGCAGAAGAGGATATAAAAAGGAAGAAAGACTTTCGAGAGTGATGAATGTATTATGGGGTCAAATAAATTGAAATTTTCAAACATGACTTTTACTTTCTTTAACTGAATATATACTCCAGTACAATGATTCTGATTTCCGGAGGACCGTTATGGAGAAAAGTAATCCTACGTTAAAAAAATATTAGTAGGGCCCACTTAAAATAAATATAAAGTTGAATGAATGACTCCCAAACCCAACAAATTATGGCACAAATCGATGTACTCGTTACTGAAAAGGAATCAGCTACCCTCACTCCCACAACCGTTAGGCTTGATATCAAGCATTTGTGTTCTAAACACCATTCGCAATAAAACACAACTCTTTTTAGCGATTTGCATTGTAGTCCTCTAGTGTAGTATTGTACTGAATTCCATGGCTATTTTCGAAACTGTTCCGTAACTGACTGACTCACTGACATACAACGCACAAACCAAACCGCTGAACATTTTTTAAGTTTGCATTTAAAATAATAATTTGAGGGTTATAAAATTTATATCACGAGAAAGATCATAAAAATTCCTTTAAAATGAAATCTTTTTCGAATCTTTACCTCCATTTTCTGATTTTTGGTAAATTTTTAAAGATTAAATTTTAGAATTTAATTTATTAAATGCCGATCACGTGATTTCTTTTTCTGGTACTTTAAATAAATTTATCGTCACGTCATAACAACGAAATAGACAAAAAAATATTTTTCTTTTCTTGCTAATGTGGCAGACGATCGGACATCATCTAAAAAAATATTAACATACAGTAAAAATATGTTCCTCAAACTGTACTATATTAACTGTACTATATTCTTCAGTATGTCCTATTAGGTTTAATTTGAATATTTTCTTGTACATTATTTTGTCTATAAAATATCCCTTACGATTTTTTTATAAATGTATTTTTTTACATCAATTGTATACATTGATCGTCGTATTTATTATGTATATATATATCTATATATATAACACAGTTCCGTAACTGACTCATTCACTGACTGACATACAACGCACAGACCAAACCGCTGGACCTAAAGGGCTGAAATTTTGCATGGCGATTCTTCTTATAGTGTAGGGGTGCACTAAGAAAGATTTTTCAAAAATTCTTCTTAGATTTTTTAAATTAAATTTTTAAGCTGTTTTAGTAACTTTTTTTAAGTTTGCATTTAAAATATTATATCATGAGAAAGATCATAAAAATTCCTTCAAAATGAAACCTTTTTCGAATCTTTACCTTCCTTTTCTGATTTTTGGGGAATTTTTAAATATTAATTTTTAGAATTTAATTTATTAAATGATGATCACGTGATTCCTTTTTCTGGTACTTTAAATAAATTTATCGTCACGTGCATAACAACTAAATAAACAAAAAATATTTTTTCCCTTGCTAATGCGGCAGACGATTTGATATTATCCAAAAAAATATTAAAATACAGTAAAAGAAATGTTCTACAAACTGTACTATATTAACTGTACTATATTCTTTAGTATTCTTTATATTAGATTTAATTTGAATATTTTCTTCTACATTATTTTGTCTATAAAATTATCCTTTATGATTTTCTTATATATATATATATCTAATATATAAAAATGAACGTTTGTCTATCTGTAATTGTATAGAAATTCACAGTTTAGGAGCAATGATCGTGAAATTTTACATACAGGCGTCTTTAAAAACAGCCGAGGGTCTGAAGAACTTCAAAAATCGAAATTAATTACCGCTGATTTTTAATTAATAAAAAGCCAACAATTTTGAAACTAAATGTAAGCTGTTACACTTTGTGGAATCACCCCTCTGAAATGGCGTCCACGTTAGGGTTAGCTGGCAAACAGCGAGTGAAAAGATAAAAATAAATAAAATCAAAAAGTTTCGAGTTATATATTAAACCAGAATAATAAATGAAAATAATAATCTTTCAAGTCAGATTTTATGCTCTAAAATAAATCGGATCCAACGGCATATTGACACTCACACGCGATGGAAAATTCGAATCAACCACGCTAAGTGTCACGAGATCTTTTTTAATAGCTACTGCAATCCCCCTCGCTTATGTCTTTGTGTCTATTGAAGAGTTAAAGACTAAGCTTCTATCCTGCTAACTTATTTCTGACTTAAAACTCCTCTTACTCCATAAATACATATATATTCACCAACCCATGGCAACTTTCCAGAAATCTTAGTACGAATATTTTTCTATTTACTCAATAAAGCAGCATGTCATCGTGGCGCAGTCGGTAAAATCCTTCATTTCGTACGCTCCACGATCCGGGTTCGAATACGGATCGTACAAATTTTGCTAAACCTGTATTTTCAGCTTTTTTATGGAGGCTTTTTTATTTCATTTTTAAAATTATTATTATTATTATTATTTTTATTTATTATTTTTTTATTATTTTTATTTTATTTTATTATTTTTAAAAATTATTATTTTTATTTTATTTTATTTTTCATATTATTAATGTGTATAACATTTCGTATACTTTTTTTTCTATATTATTTATACTGTGTTTAGTTTTTAAATTGATTTTGGTTAACAAACATTCGACAATTTGACATTTTTACTTTTCAGCTTTACTTTTCAAATTCTTTACTTTCCTAAAGACAATTTGACATTTTTCCTTTTCAGCTTTTAGTGGTTTATTATAAATGTATATATTTTATGTTTTATTTTTCAGGGTTTTTTTGCTCCAATGATGAAACGCTAAATCTAGCTGAATTCTAAAGAAATTATTGTAAATTTATGGTTTTTTATGTTGGGTTTTCTTTTTATTCATGCGTATAACATTTCACATGCATTTTTATTCTATGTTATTTATACTGTGTTTAGTTTTTAAATTGATTTTCGTTAACAAACATTCTTAAAATACCGGGCAACGCCGGATAAATTATCACCTGTGTAGGTTGATAATTTATAAATTTTAAAACTGTTACCACATGTATATTTACAGATCCCCAAGAACTTTCCAATATTTTTAATTAATAAATAACCAACAACTTTTGAAGGATGCGACTGTCGATTCACAGACGTTCAGTAGATGGCGCCACTATTTTAAACTTTTAGTATTCCAATCATGAAGCATATATATATATATATATATATATATATATATATATATATATATATATATATCTAATATATAAAAATGAATGTTTGTCTATCTGTAATTTCTTTATATCGTAACGTTAACTTCATGCGCACGCATTAATTTCCTATACTTTTTTTATTATCTTTCTAATAGCGTAATTTTCATATGATTTTAAACAACAATCGTTTTTAACTGGCATTCAATTGGCTATTAAAACTTTATACTTACACCCTATTTAAAAGAAGTAGGGTGTAAATTGTAGGGTAGAAAGTTGGTAAAATCTAAATTTTGTGCAATGTATTTAATTTCCTGATTAAAAGTAGTTTTTTTCTAAAAATTAATTTATTTCGCTTGGAAAGCTAAATATTTTATGCACGCGGTTTATATTATTATTACTATCTTTATATCGTAACGTTAACTTCATGCGCGAGCATTATTTTCTTATGCTTTTTTTATTATCATCTTTATAATATCTTTATTTTCATATGGTTTTAAACAACTATCGTTTTTATTCATATTATGTTGTTTTTTTATTAATTAAAAATTAAGGGTAATTAATTTCGATTCCGGAAGTTCTTATCATTTTTATTTTCATATGCTTTTTCATTTACGAATTATTCAAATGTTGGTTAAAAAACTTTTGCGTAATTTATATATTTGTGTGTGTTTAATTATTGAAATTAATAAATTTATATTTCTGGAGAGGATGTTTCAGTTTTTAGTGGTACTATGATGAAAGGCTGAATGTACCAAAATTCTGAGGAGTTTATTATGGAGAGAAAAGGAATTTAATATGTAGAGGATGTTTACAGGAGTTATATGTGGAGAGGAGTTGAATGGTTTGCAGCCCTCAATCAAACACTTCATTTTTTAAGAGGCAACGCTGCAGTCATATCATGGTTCTATTGGAAATTTATGCTGAACCTGTAATTGAAGCTTCTTTTTTTTTTGCCCCAATGATGAAAGGCCAATTCTAGCTGAATTCCGAGGAGTTTATTATAAATTTATATACTTATAGATTTCACGAGGTTTTTTTCTATGTTATTTATATTTTGCTTAGTTTTAAATTAATTTTGGTTAACAAACATTAGAGCATTTTTACTTTTCAGATTTTAGTACTACAATGATGAAAGGCTGAAATTCTGAGACGTGTATAACATTTCACATATATTTTTTCTATGTTATTTATACTGTGTTAATTTTTAAATTGATTTTGGTTAACAAACATTCTTAAAATCCCGGGCATCGCCGGGTAATTCAGCTAGTATATATATATATATATATATATATATATATATATATATATATATTACATCAATTGTATACATTGAATGTCGTATTTATCATATAATATATATACAGTGGATCCCAAAAGTGTTCGTACACTTACGATTTTCAATGAAATAGGGGTCTATCCATTGATTAAAATGAATATTTCAGAATGGGTATTTAATAATAAGATCTATAATCTATTCTTAACAAAACTACATGAAATATTTTGAAAATATTTTGAAATATTTAGTAAACTTTATTTTTAAGAAACCAATAATCCAAAAATTACAAAAACTTTATCTCACAAAATTCATCGTACACTTGTAAAAAATCTCTACATATTAGTAAATATTCTAATTTTTCATTAATTTAAATGTTTAGTAGGATATCCTTTAGCATCCATAACAGCTTTTAAACATCTGGGAATAGATTGCTTTAGTTCTTTTGTAATTTTTGCATCAATGTTCATCCATTCTTCCACCATAATTGGTTTTAGTTCGCTTTTCGTGTGATTGTCGTGTTTTCGTACTCGAACCTCCAGTTCTCTCCAAATATGTTCTAATGGGTTTAAATCTGGCGATTGGGGTGGTGTTTTCAAAACTTGTGGACAATTATAGAGACACCAGATGCGAACGTTGAGAGCCGTGTGCTTAGGATCGTTATCTTGATAAAAAACAAAGTTGTTTCCAATACCCAAATTTTGAGCTGATAAATTTAAATTGTCTCTTAAAATATTTATAAAAACAGCATGATTCATTATGCCATCAATAAATACCAAATTTCCTAGTCTTGATGCTGACATGCACCCCCACACAAGGATAGCTCCACCGGCATGCTTAACTGTTCCTACTAAGTTTTGGGATTAAGTTCCTCATTTTTTTCTTCTCCATACAATTATACGCCCATCAGCACCAAAAATGCTCATCGGCAAATAAGACATTATTCCAATAGGTTTGTGGCTTATTTATCATTGATAGTGCGAAGGGAAGCCTAAACTTTCTGTTTTTCTCACTCACAAAAAATTTTCTATGGGCAGAACGCCCATGTAATCCAGCTGTTCTGAGAACTCGTCAAAAAATTTCAGGTGAAATTGAAGTAGAAATGTTTCATTGAATTCTGCAGAAACTTTTACAGCACTCAAACGTGAATTTTTCACAAATTTTCTAATTATAAATCTCTGATCACGTTTTGTTAACTTTGCCGGACGGCCTTTTCTTACCTTGTTTTCGATCCAATTTTCTTCTTTAAAGCGTTTTTTCACATACTGCACAGTAGAATGGGATAAATTAAATAATTTAGCAATATTCCGAACTGATTTACCACTACTATGATGAAAAATAATCAATTTTCGAACGCTGTTTGTTGTTTCTTTACGACTACGAGCCATTTTTAAATAATAAATAGAATATTGCGCAGTAGGCAAGCAAAAATGAAAGCCAAAAGATATTTTAAATGCCACCACAATTCAAAAATAAAAATAAAGCGCCAGACGATAATTTTAATTATGAATTTATCCGAAAATATTTCAGTGTACGATGACTTTTGTGAGATAAAGTTTTTGTTACTTTTTGATTACTGATTTCTTAAAAATTAAGTTTTACTATGTTTTCAACATATTTCATGTAGTTTAAGAATAGATTATAGATCTTATTATTAAATGCCCATTCTGAAATATTCATTTTAATTAATGGATAGACCCCTATTTCATTGAAATTCGTAAGTGTACGAACACTTTTGGGAGCTACTGTATATATTTGGCATGAATTGCATACATTGACCGTTGTATTTAATCTGAATGTACTCCGTAGCGAAGTACGGGTTTTCAGCTAATAAATATATATATATATATATATATATATATATATATATATATATATATATATATATATATATATATATATTGGCATTAATTGCATACATTTTCCGTTGTATTTAATTTGAATGTACTCCGTAGCGAAGTGCGGGTTTTCAACTAGTTTCTTATATAGTATTTCCAGAAATGAATAAAATCAGCAATGGAGTAAGCATTTGTTTGAACTTAAATTTAACTTGGTCCTGAAATATATTCCCCTTTAATAGTAAAAAAAAATTGAAATTAACTAAAATTTTAGCAAGTGTACTCCAAGTTTCTAATCTCATTCCCAAGGGTGCCGCAAATGTAAAAACGTTAGGAATCCATGCGTTAGGAGATTCTTATTCTTGTCGGAGCAAAAGAGAACAGTTTTTTTTTAATAAATAATATCGCGAAGAATGTATGTACATAATGTGAAGTATTAAGGGGGCACAGGACCTTGAAGCTCGAAGAAATGATGGTCTAATTCTAATTGCAAAATCTAAAATAATATTATAAAAAGAAATTTCCTTTCTTTATACATATAAAGTACATATCTTTAAATATTTCATATATAAAAATGGAAATTATAAATCTATATATAATTTTCAAATTAGCAGTTTACAATTTTATACGATTAACTGGCGATTAAGAATCATAAAGTGCTGTGCGCATCATAAAATTGAGATATATGCTTACAGAAAATAATTAATGGTCAGAATACAATTGTAATATATTTACCTGTAATGTAAAACCAATTAAATTGTAACATATATTGTTTAAATTAAAAATTGAGCATAAAATTGGAAAATTAAAAAAATTATCACAATTATTTGCACAATTTTCTCACATTAAAAAAAAGTATTCCAGAATTGCACATTTTTCTGGTTTTAAAATGTAGAGTACCATGGAATATACATATGAGTGTAGTTTTATAAGTTTTCTATTGATAGTTTAAAAGAAATGCTGCACTCAAACTCAAATCAGCAGTTAATCATATAAAATTCTAAACTGCTAATTTGAATATTATTTATAGATTTATAATTTCCATTTTTATACAGAGGCTGTTCACACATTTTTTAGACGATGTATATTGTATTCACAAAACTAAATTACATAAAATTCTTGTGTTTTAAATGTTCTATTTGACATCCCTTATTCTGAACTATCTTTCGACACCGCAATTTCCAGGACAATAATGCCTTTTGAAGTGTCAGAAGAGGTATTCTATCCCATTCCTCCTGAACAGCTTTCCAGAGTCCTGTAAGTGTTTAGGGACGACGTTTGGATAATGCAGATTTTAAAAGTCCGAAAGCACAAAAATCCATAGGTGATACATCGGAAAATTTAGTAGGGATATCAGTGAAGGGTATGGCCTTGATACCAGTTTTTTGTTCCATTTCTTTTAGGAAATTTACAGTGGATTTTGATGTGTGACTGCTAGCTTTGTCCTGATGGAGTCTCACAGATTGATGGCACTGTGGGTAAAGCGATGGTATTTCATTCAGAAAAATTGGCGATAAAATATGTTCCTGATAGTATTTGGAGTTAATCTTGACTTTTTTTCCACTCTCTTTATTTTTAACTTGCCATTATAAGAAAAACCAGCAACAATCATAAATCCCTTAGAAAAACTTTCTTTCGATTCTTTGAACCATGTACTTAAATTTTTTTCTCCCCTTTTATGATAATAAATGGCGTTGAAAAGGATTTTTCCCCGTTTCGGGAAGTGACGTCGATTCGCGAAAGTAAGTTGAAGTTCCACCGAGGGAATCTATTTTAGATGTACAGGTTTAGCGCGCGAAGATATTGCTGACTCAAACAAAAGACGGTTCTGGAAGTTTCCATGTGGTATTTTGAGCATGGTCGATAGGGGGGGAGGCTCTGAGGAGAATAATAGAAATAGTGGCAGATTAAGCTGGAAGGTCGTTGTTAACGGACGCGCGCTACTCGGCGCCGCGGAGTTTTTGAAAATGGCGATGCTAGGAGATAGACTTAGAGCGTGGTTCTCTCGAAGAAAAGAAGTAAAGTGTTCGACTTGAATTATGGACTGTTTATTGATCAAAGTGCCTTCTACACGCCAACCATGCTAACGGACACGATGGCTGCAGGTGTATTTATTATAGCGGGTGTAAATCCAACGCCCGTCATTCATATATATATATATATATATATATATATATATATGTGTGTGTGTGTGTGTGTGTGTGTGTGTGTACGTATGTATATATATACATATATGTATGTCAAAATTTTGACGCATTTTGATACTTTTCTGTTTAATTGTTTATTGTTTGTCCAAGCGATACAGACTAGGTTTGGCCGGCTGCTAAAATTATAACTCGCGAGTTACGGAGGACGGTTTTAGTGTATGAAATTTTGCTTTCTGGACGACCGTTATGGAGGAACGTAATCCTACGTTAAAAACTGTGTTTCTTGAAATTCAGTTTACCGAAGTTCCATTGCATTATGCATGCATTTTTGAAATCCTTTATTATTTTTTCATTTCCAAGAATAGCCTGTGCATAATTACGCCTTAGAATGTTCTCTAATGGCCTTGTTGTGGATTTGACAACGCATTCGTCATTAAAAACAGATTTAAAAGTCTGATCACATAATTGCCAATAATTATAAAATGCTTATGACTTTAATTCCACCCACATTCGAACAACCGAGAACTGGGTTTACGATCTTTACAGCCATTATTCATGCAAATGAAGGGAAACATATGCGCTGTCTCTTCAACACCTTTCTTCACTCCACTTTTTCCGACACCTCACAGAAACACATTCTTCCTGTTTCCATAGAACAAACAGTGTTGAGTGGAGATTTGCCTAATTCTCTATCGTTTTAAAAAAAAAATTAAAAATATATCTCGATTTGAATGACCTGCTTTACAAAACGTATAACGACGCAGGTTATCCTCACGTTGATTGATTAAAAAGGTGAGTCCTTTTTTTGGTTTTTTGAGAGAACTTTCTACCAAAAAGAGGTTGGTTCAAAGGACGAGAGAAAGACTGAACTAATAATTACATATGTAAATGTTTGTCGTTAGCTTACAGAAACAGATTGTTTTCGGGCGGTTATCTGAAATTATGCTTTATTTTTAAAGCCATATATTTATTTTCAGTGATACTTTGTATTAGTTTTGGTGACATTTTGCTCCTTCCTTCTCATCTGCATTTTTAAATACAACAGTTACGAAGCTACACCGGAAATCCCTTATAACGGTTGGGTGTTCTAGATATGAAGGCTCCGATAGAGAAATTATTATTAGAAAACTGCATAACCGTAATTGATGAAGATTAAACACGTACGATATATCTAAAAAGGTCAAAGTTTCAACAGGAAGTATTGACCTCCAAGACTTTTCTCACAGTCCATTGCCACATTGTACTAAATCAAAAGAAACATTTTTGCTACGCGCTGATGAGATCCTTTGAAATGAGAACTGATTCATGTGCTTTTTTTTTTTCGTTTAATTTTTCAAAGAAATTTGCATTTCCGGAATGTATATGTACATGTATCTCGAAAGATATTGTCAGGTGGTAATATTTTTGTTTATTCTCAACGAGAAATACCTACGCAAATTTCACCTGTTGATCTTTAAGTAGAGACATCTCCATCTCTATAGGATCTTGATAGGTTTAAGAACGTGCGAAACTGTTTTAATTAAAACCCTGTCTTTCTTTCACTCAGAAACTGCCTGCCTATACATATGAGAATGAATATTGATAAATTAATATAAGATATATTTTAGACGCTTTGTGATAATTTTATAATTAATTAACGTCCTACACGTTTCAGAAATTTTGTGAAAAAATATTAATAATATTATTTATTAGCTGAAGACAACAACTATTTATAAGATCTCGAAACAGATCTGGAGGAATGTTACAAATATTTTCCAGATAAATCGTACAGAATAAAATCGTAAGTTATGCAATGGATACACGTATTAAAAATCTAACCCTAATCTTACATTCTTTTTTCTCTTGCAATCAGATATAGTTCATTAAATTCCATATAGTAAAATTTCGGATCTTATTAAAGATCCTGCTAAATCCTAATTGCCTATAAATCCAAATCCTATTTAATAGAATTTAGACTTTTTTTTTGAAAATGTTAAATTTGAGTGATCGTAACCATATTTTTTTTGCTTTGATTACGGATATTTTTTTAAAAGTTTAAGAATCATGGAATACAATTTCTTTTCTTATTACAATGGACTTTTTGACACTAAGTAAAGTATAAGTAAAAAAAAATATTCTGTACACATCGCAGAAAAGTCTCATAAATTATGTTCCTGATGGTGTCATGAGTTTTAATGTAGGATTACGTTCCTCGATAACGGTCCTCTGGAAAGAAAAAATTCAGAGTCCGTCGCGAGTTATAATTTTGGCAGCGCGCCAAACCCAGTCGCAGTAAAACAGACAGTTAAACAGAAAAGTACCAAAATGCGCCCCCCCCCCCCCCCCAAAAAAAAAAAAGAAAAAGATGTAAGCAATCCTACGATAAGTAATCCTACGTTAATAACCCGCGGTAGTTTCGTTAGAAGAGGCTACCTGAAATATATTTTTTTTCCTTTTAGAGAGTGTAATTGCGGGAGAACAAACAATTGAAATTTTCTCTTATCACCACAAAAAAAAAGAACAAAAAAAAAAAAAAACAATATTCGTGTTAAATGAAATCACGGAAAGATCAGCACTAAAAGTTGAAATAAACTTGAACCACTGCGATTTGTTTTTGCTGGAGGAAGAAGCTTTTTAGAAATACTATTAGTTGAATGTAATTTACCCAATTTCAATATTCGGTAATTCGAAGTGAAATGATTACTTTAATTAGAAATGCAGAGGAAATACCAAGGCTATCCATAATACGAGCTTTTAGACTAACAAATAAGAAATGATGATCTTGTGGTGATATTTATTTGACTAGCAGTTGTTACTAACTGACGCTAATCCACATCCATTTAACCCTTTCTTTGAATCACTTGTTAGTTCAACATACACATACTGCCCAAATATCTAGATCAGGGGTGGGGAACCTTTTTTGTCAGAGGGCCACTTCAGTGAAAAAATATTTCTCATAGGGTCACATCAAAAAATTATATAATAAATTAATATATATATTTATTACATATTATATACAATATACACTCTGTCACAAAAATCAGAAGGAAACGAGCTACTATCACGAAACTTAACATGTAGGTAGTGTATGAGAAGATAGGCAAATGATTACAAATTCAGAAGAACAGACCAATTTATTAAGAAGATATGGCATGAAAAAGGTTACAAATCAGTAAGTAGCAAATCCACCTCTGGCAGCTATACAAGCCGAAACACGGCGTGCCATCGAATCAGAGAGGTCACCTATGACCTCCTGCGGAAGATCATGCCATAATCTTTGCAACTGGGCAGTTAATTCACTAGCATTTTGGGAAAGCTGCAGTTGCCTTCCAAGCATGTCCCAGACGTGCTCTATTGGCGAGAGGTCTGGTGACCTGGCAGGCTATGGGAGTACGTCGTATCGTTGAAGACATTGTTGGGAGAGTCGCGCAGTAAGTGGACCAGCGTTGTCTTGCTGATAAATGGCGCCTGGTCGACTGGATAGCATAGACAGTACAACTGGCGTTAAAATCTCGTCCACGTAACTGCATGCCGTCAAAGAGCGTTGAAGGACGACTAGAGGTGATCGTATGTCCCAACAAATCACTCCCCACACTGTCACACCTTGTGTAATCGTCGTATGCATCTTGACAACAAATGCCGGATCAGACCGGTGGCCTGACCGTCTCCACACGCGTATACGCTGGTCATCAGCATTGAGACTGAATCGGGATTCATCGCTGAAGATCACTCGCCTCCAGTCGGTCACACTCCAGCTTGCCCGAGGTCAGCAAAAATCCAATCGACACTGTCTATGATGTGGGGTCAGTGGTAGGCGTCTTAATGGACGTCGGCTCCTTATACCTGCGTCAGTCAGTCGTCTCCGAATGGTTTCCCTTGATACAACTGGATGTCTGGAAGGTGGTAAATGGCGTCGAACCTATTCTAGCGACGTTGTTGGTGCGGATGTGCCCGCTGTTATGATTGCGCGATCCTCGCGCGTATTTGTGTTCCTGGGATGCCCTAACCCTCTGCGACGGTAGACTATTCCTTCCGTGATCCATCGTTGCCAACACCGAGCAACTACCATATCGCTCCGACCGAGATGGCGGCCGATACGCCTGTTCGACCAACCTGCTTCTCTGAGGCGTACTATACGCCCCCTCTCAAAGTCCGACAATTGTTCATACTGTCAATTGTTCGTTATGTCTCAGAGGCATCTCTAGTCACAATACTGTCCATCCAAGTAGACAGATTTGGTTGAATAACCCTACGGCACGAGCAATCATAGTTTTAAACTCTCCCAGCTGCGCATCTCTTATGCGCATAGCGCGCCTACCCTTGTCTCATTGGCGTCGAAATTTTAATCATTTGCATATCTCTTAGCTGACTACATTCCTGCCAATTTTCGTGATAGTAGCTCGATTTCTTCTGGGTGCATATACTTTTTGTGCCCGTGTATATATTACAGAGGTCATATGAAGGAGACTCCGCGCGCGTGTAGATCCAATGACCGAACAAGTATCATAATGATTTTTAATTTTTAATAATGTCTTTTGTGGTTTATTATATACACATTATCATTCCTATATAAAATAAAACTATTAATGTGAAATATACAAATAGTGGGATTTTTAAATTGCAGTAAATTAAAATGTCAAAAGTGATATAGGGCCGCATAAAAATTGTAAAGGGCCGCACTTTACCCACCGTGATCTAAATGGTGGATGTCTGAAGTTGGATTAGCTGTTGGTCAGCTACGTAGGTAATTTACTGACCCACTCTTTCAGTACAGTCTTAGGGTACTAATAACAGCTAGCGAGATTGGTGTGAGTACTTGGAGAGAAGATTCTATATTTACTTTATTTACACACATTTTGTTTAGATTTTTTTCTTCATCATAAGGGTCTAAATGCAAAGATTCTCATTCAAACTAAAAATGCATAAGCAATTTGAAATTTTGTTGAGGAAATAATGTTCAGTTCCAAATTTAAAGCACATTTACCTTCTGAAATACTTGCCAAATTATTACAACTATTTGCATATTTTTTCTCACTTTTGTGCAAGATTCGTAAATAATATTTTTTGACAGGTTTTTTAAAAATTTTTAAAAATCTTTTTTTCAGTGTTAAATTTTCAGGGAATTGAGGGAAGAATTCTGAAGACAGTATAATGAAAATAAAACAAATTTTAGAATATCCTTTCAAAAATGGCGAATCATAAAAAATTTCATTCCGAGATAAAATAACTTTAAAGTTCAGATGTTCAACATGGTACGCGTGGACAGAACAGCAAAAAAATTGATGTTGTATCTGGGAATGTAATCATTCTAGAAACACGAGGTTGCTAGCATTCCCCTCCCCCCCTAAAAGTTCTATAGTCCATTTTATGCCAGGAAAAAAAAAATTTATTTTTTGAGAATTTTGTGTGTTGGACCCCCCTTTATAACAATAGATGTTTAGATGGGTGGTTTTCTGAGACGTACATCGTAATTTTTACGAACTTCGAAAGTATTTTTATCATTGTTAAAGTAGAAGGTGAAAGAATTTGATTAAATTATTGGTTGCAAAGGCCGTAGACTGGGTACAAAACTTGGCAAAAGTTTCCTTTATCCATGATTTGTAGCGTTCTTGTCACGGTTTAAGAAATAAAAATATGTTTTCTCAGTATGTTTAATCATATTGTTAAAATGTATGACTTTAGAATATAGGCGGGAAAGAAAGTATAAATAATGATGCATCCGATTTTTTTTTAATTTCGTAAATTATCTCTTTCAGACTGGAATTCTAGCTTAAAATCTTAGAAATGCCTAACAGTTGTTCTAGTTACTAAGATAACTAGGGTAAATAACGGAGGCTTTAATGATCGAGATCCGAGATAGTCAACAAGTAGATCACAGAAGATATTTTTTTTGGTTGATGTTAACTACAAGAATTTTATACCGTAAGTTCTACATTAAAATAGCATTATTCTTCATAATATTTTTATTTGATCATATATTTTTAAAGTTTATTTTGACTTCTTTTAAGCCCGTGAAAGACATAAATTCAGAATTTAAAAGTAAAATGCATGTCAGTAAAACAGGTGTCTGTGAGACTGTAATAGAAGCTGCTAACTTTATGATTTAAAAGAAGCTGATAAAATTATTAAATATTTATTGAATACTTTTTTTAAAACATTTTCCTTTGAAGATACATTTTGATTCGAAATATAAAAGCCATCTAAATTTTTCTTTTTAATTTGAAAATTGAAACTACATAATTCAAATTTCATACTTTTTAACAAAAAATTTTTTTTAGTAACTTTGCACTCATAAGAGATTTTTTATGTTAATTGATAAAGTTTAAAATTTAAATTTAGCCTTTTGAGGGCATAAAAAAACAACTTGCAAAGTTTAGTCGATCGCAGAGCCTCTCTAGCGTATTAAAGTCGATAGAAAATGCCTTTCAGAGCATGAAAGTTGGCTCAAACCATTAAGAAGTTTGCAATCTCTATAATCTACAGGTTAAGAAATTTGTTCGTCTGACGGGCCACGGAGTTCGAGGCACGATAAGAAATTTATTTTTCTTATTTATTTTTCTTGAATTCTACTCTGAGGTGTACATTATGTTCAGGCTATTAGAGAAGCGATTATAGAGCATTTAAAAAAAATTTAAAGTGTAATTAAGATAATCTTTCTGATTCCCGAGAAGTAGGTTTCAAGATCTTATCCGCAGTATGTTCTTCTCCAAAGATGCAGGCTTGACCTGAGGACATTCGCCCATCCACACCGCGATTTTGTTGGTTGTTTTATTATCGGAGCATCATATAGGTCAGGGATTCCCAACCTTCTTACGTTTGCTGCACCCCTAGGAATGAGATTCGAAACTTGGAGCACCCTCGTTAGAATTTTGCGTTTTTCAATTATTTAAATGTTAAATCAAAGTGGAATATATATATACAGGTGGTTATCAAATTAATGAAAACACTTAGGAAAAACATGAAATTCTTTATTAATATGGCATAGGACCATCTATTGCATTTAATACCACCTGGATTCACTAAGGAAGTGAATTATGCAAGTCATGAATAGTGGTTAAGGGAATATTTTACCATTCTTTACGGATAAATCGTCAATGTTCCTGTAGAGATGCTATTGCTGGATATTGATTCCTGACTCTGTTCCCTAAAACAGACCACATCAGTTCGATGATATTGAGGTTTAGGGACTGTGCGGGCCAGATAAGGTGTTTGACTTGGCCTTTATGGTCCTCAAACCACGACTTGACACGGCTGTATGGATCGGAGCATTACCATCATGGAGAACGCCATCTCCTGCAGGAAACAATTTTTGCACCATAGGATGGATATGGTCGGCTAAAAGTTCGACATAGTGCTTCCCAGGCAATCTCCCTTTCGGGGTTACAATAGATCCCTTTTGAAAACCATGAGATGGCCGCCGAAACCCTAAGAAATTTAATTTCTATGTTTGACAGCTGGCATGAGACCAGCATGATAATACGATTGTGTAGGTGTTCTTCAGACATACGCCCGTCCTGCTGCAGGGAACAAAATGAACAATGATTCGTCTAACCAAATGTCATATTTCAACGTAACACTCGACCAGGAATTGTGCTCGAGACATCACTGTAGAGGATGGTTTGTTTTCACATCTGTTACAAGTAACTTGGGAATTACTACTCTGCCGTAAATGTTTTGTTTTGAAGTTTTCTTTTACCTGTAATGACTGGTACTGGAGCCTGCAGATTCAGATGGAGCTCTACGGTCACTTTGGCTGCGGTTGTCTTCTTTTTTGATGTCACAGTCCGCTTCAACACCCGTCAGTCTGTTTCACTTAGCTTTCCTTTTCGTCCCCTATTCTGTTTCACAGATGATGTCTTTTCGTGAACTCTGTATGCCATCATGACTTCCGATATCATAGCTCGGTAAACACCCAAATCCATGGGGGTTGTTGTAACAGATACTCCAATTAAACGCGCTTCAACAATTTGCCCTTCTGCATGATCTGCAAAGTCTGACATCTTACGCTATCCCCCAAAGAGCTTGATACCTATAGTTTCATTACTGCTACTTTACAGTAGAATAATGTATACACTATGTTCTATAAAAAATATTGGTCTCTAAACTTGTTTTTAAGGAATACGAAGCGCTTCCATAAACACGACTAATACTGATGTGTTTCCATTAGTTTGATAACCACCTGTATATATATATATATATATATATATATATATATATATATATATATATATATATATATATATATATATATATATATATATATATATATATCAGAAACATGTTAATTTTAAGTTCAAACAAATACTTCATTGCTAATTTTATACATTTATGGAGAGATATAAGTGACAAGCACCAGAATAAAGTACATTAACCCAGTTTCAAAAATAGCCATGGGATTCAGTACAAAAATACAATAGAGGACTACAATGGAATTCGCTAAAAATAACTGTTTTATTGTGATTAATGCTTAGAACATAAAAGTTTATTACCTGGCCCAACAGTTGTGAGCATGAGAGTAACTAATTCAACCTCAGGAACGAATGCATCGGTCTTTGTCCCAATCTGTCGGGAGTGAGAGTAATTATTTCAACTTAATATTTATTTTAACCACAAATATATTTTTGTCTACCCCCCCACCCCCAAAAAAAATTCTCTGCACCCCTGGACGATCTCACGGCACCCTAAAGGACATACCGGTTAGGAATCACTGATATAGGTGTACGAACAAGATGCGTAGCACCTTCTTCCTATGAGGGTACTAGGCCAGGGGATGGCCGAATGGCTAGGGCCCTAGCATTCGGTTCAGATCCTGTGGGTTCAAATCCTGTGTGTTGGCATGGATGTTTGTAGCCGTTCGGAATCGACTTCAAACTCTAGGTCCCGGTCTAATTAGTCCTCTTGTAGCAAAAATTTGACCGCAGCGCTCCAAATCAAACTAAACCCTATGAGGGAACAGTTCAACCGGGAGTCGAACCCGATTCCACTGTGTAGGAGCTCGCAACGCTAACCACTAAACAATTTGTACGGTTGTTGTTGTTGTTGCTTATGCCCCTTGACCGACAGAAACATCAGATCAAGGCCATTATAGAGTATTGGGCTGAGTGAAGCGACTCCGGTTTTAAATCAGCACCACAAGGGTCGGAGTCCGACTTGGCTAACGGACCAGTCCCGTAATTTTGAACCGAGTGAAGTGGCGAGACCTGTACACTTGACCCCGCACCTCCAGAGGTAAATTTTGAGAACTTGGAGGACATTGCAGCCACGACAGATTTTACGTGCACCAGCCGCCATTAGCGTACACATCGGTGGATTTGTCACCGACGAGCATCGAACCAGAGACGATCAAATCACTGGCCTGCTGCTCTTGCACTAATGGTGGCCGGTGCACATAAAATCTGTCATGGCTGCAATGTTCTCCAAGTTCTCAAATTACCTCTGGAGGTGCTGGGTCAAGTGTATCGGTCTCGTCACTTGCCTCGGTTCTAAATTACGGGACCGGCCCTTTAGCCAAGTTGGACCCCAACCCTCGAGGTGCTATTAAAAACTGGAGCCTTACCACTTTGCCCATTAGCCTTAATTGGACTTGAACTGATAGATACTATCGGTCAAGGGGCATCTGAAACAACAACAATTTGTACGGTGTTATATGCAGTATTAAAGTATACTATACGTTTAAAATCAGTAACTGTTCACTATTTCACTCTTCAAAGCCTTTCTTTCCTGCCAGCAATAAATCTTTGTGCCTCAACCCCCCAACCCCCTCCTTCTCGACAAAAGCGCTAATCTAATCTGGGGGAATGCTAATCCCCCTTCACAACTGTGATCATCACCCCCTGTGAGACTTATCCCGCCCTTCCCCCTACCCTCCTACCTGGATTGAAATTTTCCTAGGTCCCGATCAATATTCAAGGCTGGCCGCTGAGGGCGCATGCTCCGTCTCGCTTTGAGGCTCGTGCCGAGGCTTCCGTTTTCATTAAAATAAAAAGCAAAAACGGGAAAACGGGATGCAGAGAATGGTGGCGGTACTCTTCGTGGGCAATGGAAATGGCGTGAATTCACGAACTGAGATGTAGCTGTGCTAGTTTAAAGCGAAAATATGGAGGCGAAAGACATTACGAAGCTGTTACTAGCCGCTCTTGTTTTGAACGGGATCGATCTAGGATGGACTGTTCCGGATATGAACCACAGGACAGGTATGCGGTGTTTTTGTTCCACAGAGAAATGCATTCTCCTATAAACATATGATAACATTCAGAGTGCGATCGTATGCGCTGAATATAACTGCCGAAGGGACTTAAGTATGTATGTTTGTATATACATACTAGAGTTCCTTCGGCAGGAAATTAATTTTTTTTAAAAAGAAGAACTAAATAAAAGATTTAAGTACAGAAAAATCTTTAATCAAGCATATATAAAGTTCATTTACACATTTATATATATATATATATATATATATATACATATATATATATATATATATATATATATATATATATATATATATATATATATATATATATATATATATATATATATATATTTTTTTTTTTATTTATTAGCATGCAGATTACTCTAACTGATATTTCTGTTATATTGCTTGGAGTAATATTTTTTAAACGTGTATTTTAAAGAATAAATAAATATTTTTAAACATGTATGTATGTATGTATGCGTATATATATATATATATATATATATATATATATATATATATATATATATATATATATATATATATATATATATATATATATATATATATGCGTGTGTGTATATATATACATATGTGTGTATATGTTCATGTATAATAGAATTTATATGATTTATCAAAGAGATGAAAAATATTCATGACGCTAAGAGCTTATAATTTAAAATTGATGAGAAGCTGACTTGACTTCAAAGTATCAAATATTCATACATTTGCATTCATGCATTCATACTTGCCATTATCATATGAGTCGAAAAATGGAGATGTTTTATCACACACGACTCAATTTAACCTCTCCGCCGTTAAATTTTTTAAAAAAAATTGGACCTAAATAAAAGATTAAAATTCTGTCACAATGATATTTTAGTTTTAGAGATTTAAAATTTAGTATATATACAACAGTAATAAAAAATAATGTAAATTACTTCTTGCCATAAAATAAGTATAATCTGTGTTTTAAACTCATATTTTTTTCCTTGTATTAAAGTAAATTTAAAAAATTGTCTTCTTCGTTCCTTATTAAATTCCCATTTAACCCGATTCTCTCTTTAAAAACTAGGAATTTTGCTATCAGATATACCTTTCCGCTTAGAAACACTTAGTCAGTCACCATTTGGATAAATTATATTGGATAAAACTTATATTATAACTTATATTGGATTATATATTATAACTTATATTGGATTATATATTATAACTTATATTGGATTATATATTATAACTTATATTGGAATTTTACTATCAGATATACCTGTTCGCTTAGATGTACATATTCAGTCACCATTTAGATAAATTATATTGGATAAAACTTATAACTTATATTGGATTATATATTATAACATATTGGATTATATATTATAACTTATAATGGAATTTTACTATCAGATATACCTGTTTGCTTAGAAGCAAATATTCAGTCACCATTTGATAAACTATATTGGATAAAACTTATATTTTAACTTATATTGGATTATATATTATGACTTATAATCGAATTTTACTATCAGATATACCTATTCGCTTAGAAACACATATTCAGTCACCATTTGGATGACTCATATAAGATAACTTTTGCTTAGTATGCATTCTGTTTCTTGGGTAGTGTGAAAAGGAAATCTTTTGAATATGCATTTTTAACAGGCTGTTTATTAATATACTTAGTTTGATGTATTTATTTATGTTAGGAAGATTACCCTTTATTGGTATATATATTACAATGCACATTGAAATATTTTTTAAACTCGCACTTTCGCTAGAAAACTCTGTGTTCAAGCTTATTTTTAATTCATTTACACATTCATTTATATTACTATGCTGATTTCTCTAATTGATATTCAGTTATATTGCTTGTAGAAATACTTTTTAAAACTTGTACTTTTCAATGGAATATTTTATGAAAATTTATTTATATCTTTATTTTTATCTTAAGAATATATAAATTTATATTTGAAAACATTACCGTAATTTATATTTTTGTTATATTATTTAGGGCAAATTTTTTAATCTTCACTTTTCAGTGGAATATCCTGTAATAAAAGTTATTCATTATTCAACGACATATTTATTTATATTAGGGAGAAGATTTCTTTAAATAATGTTTCTATTATATAATGAAGAATTTTTTTGCGGAAATATTCTACAATCACAGTTATTCATTGTTTAATGCTATTTTTATTTATATAAGGTAGCATATTTTCCAGATATATATTGATATTGTTTGGAGTAATATTATTTAAAAGTTCATACTCTGGACTATTCTTCAAAAAATATTACCAATTTAATGATATATTTATCAATATTTATGAGCAGTGCAGAAATTAATAATTTGAAAACAACATACGTATTTTAATCTTTCGTTAAATTTTATTCCTTTAGAGTGTAAAAACTTGAATAATTTCCCCTTACTTTTTACTAAATTTACTTAAAATAAATTTATTTATTCTGTTTTTAGCGAAACATATGTCAGCCTTATTGATGGATTTCGTTATTAAATATTGCCATAAATATTACCATAATTTAATCTAATTAACTCATTTTGTAATTTTGGAAGACCCATTATCTTTTATTTTTTGTAATATCCAAAAAGGTTGGTTCAAAGAAAAGCTGTTTTAATTCTGTGTCTTAAAATGCTTAGGTTTTGTCTAAGTTTGTAAAAAGAAATGATCTCACTCTTGGTTTTGTATTGAATACTATGCACGGAAGTTGTGTATGAAAATGTGTTTCTCCATTGTTGTCTTACCATATGCGTGATTTACGCGTTCGAGATTTCTACACAAAAAAAAAAGCAGTAGAACAAAATGATTCTATCACAAATTTGATATAATTCGCTATAGACTTGTTCATTTTTTCTTCTCTTTCAAACTCGTTTAATCTACTCGGTAGATCTGCGAATGCGTTACTGGTTCATGGTAGAAAATCCTGAAATTTTTATAGCTGAACGATCTACGGATAAAACAACAATTTTCAAAACTAATCAAGTTGATGCGGGTAATAAGATAAATTTAAAATTATGTTTCAAGAATAATTAAAAATTTGGGAATATAAAATTTTTCATTAATTTCGAATGGATGTATTCTTACATAGAGAAATCAAACTAATAATTACAACACGAAATGTATAAATGAACCAAAGGACAAACACCATGAAAATAAATACGCTCGTAAAAAAGGCTGCATAAAAAAGACTCATCTTTTTTATACTGTTAAATTTTTCTACTCTTATGAAAAAATAAAACTTTTCACGAAATGATTGTAATCTTTCTAATCAAAGATACGCTCGAAAATATTTTGTTATGCAAAGTTATGCAAAGCGTATGGTTTGTGTTTTAAATTATTCACACTAACGATTGAAAAACTATTTTTTTTCTTTTTTAATTACTTTACTTTGTACAAACATGCCGCACTCTTCATCGTTTCTTTTGATAAAATTCAACAATAAAACGAGAACTTTTTTTATACCTGTATACACACAAAGACATATATCCACAGACACAAACATGTATGTACCATATTAAAATTAAAAATGATTTATTAAAACTTTTACTCCCACTCTTTCTCTCATTTTGATTATTTAAATCGAAAGTTTCCTTATTTCTGTAATAAAAAATATTACTTTTCATTATATTACTTAAAAGTAGTATGAATGACATTGCTATATCAAGATGAATATCGTGAATAACTTTCTTTAACACCGTGACACTCTTAACCCTGAAACGGTACAGAGGTTTGAGACGAAAAAGATGACACGATCAGGTCGGATCCAACCCGATCTCTTCTTTGATTAGGTTTTTGGTATAAATAAGTACACAATAAGCATTTTTGTTGTATAATAACATTTATTGATAATATTTTAAATAAAATAGAAACCTTTTTTGTAGAAAAAACGACCAACGAATTGTAATTTTGCTAAACAAAGAAAATCTCTTTGGCATTTACATAGAATGTTGTATATATTATGTCTAGTATGTAATTTGGTCTACCTAGCTTTAGAAGTTATTGAAACCAAATCTAAAATAAAAAATTTTAAAAAATGACTAGGGATCAGGAATAATGTTTTTCAACAAAGACACTCGTATTTACTTATTGCTATATCTAGTAGGGTGGTCTAGTAGATGTATCTGGCAGGGTTCCTTGTCAACTCGATCTAATGCTATGAGAGGGGAGAGTACGAGAAGGGGAAGACACATCCCTGGGTCGGATCCGACCCCCATTGGAACCGTTTGAGGTTTAATATCTCTTTTCAAATTGAATCATGCACCATCCATAGGCTAACACAATATCTGTCAGATTCATATAATACTAATAGATTTTACTTTTTGAAATTTTGCATTTCGGAGGAAATTTCATAATAGCATGTTTTATTCATCCCATAAAAAAACTTGTCCTTTTTTTAAACTGGTAAAAGAAAAAGTAAGTTACGAAAAAATTAAACCTGTTTTGTTGAAATTTATGTGGAACCATCTGCAAATCGAAAAATCCAGGGTTCGAGACCCAGCCCTAGAAGTTGGTCATTACAGTGACATCCAGCAGTTGGAGAGAATAATGGACCATTAGGCAAATATAAATAAAAAATTCAGGGTGTTAAACATTTTGCATCGTTGGGGAAAAAAATCTGACATGTATAAGCTGCCATCCCATGACTTTTGTAAACAAAAATGAAAGGATATGAGGGAGCATTTAAAATAAGACTTCCTCACATCGCCAGGGTAGCTTAGCTGGGATAAAACTCGCTACAGATCTGGAAATACGTTGTTCGTAATTTGGTAGAAAAAAGGTTACAAATTGGTAAAAATACCACTGCATAGTTGATGCTAGTAGTGGAACAATAATTTTCCCTCACGTAGTATAATAGTCTGTGTTTGCTTAACGACGCAAGCACGGCTAAACCTTTAAAAAAAATCGAAAAGTTAACAGTCACATACAATAACTTGGACCGACAGAAATTAAGGCATTCCAAAAATTTCGCGTAATGTACTGAATATTTAAGCCTGCTGTCTACCAACCCTTCTGGATTCGCTAACATGAATGTTAGCCTATGGAGAGAATTTGTTTACTATTTACAGCCATATCAATGCTGAAAATCAAATAAAAATGGTATTTTCAGATAGCTTGAACATTTCTGCACATTGCAACAGGATTCATTTTATAATTTTCATCCATCAAAGGAATTTATGAGAGTTTAAAACCCATTATACCAGATTTTTTCCCCCGAATAATTTAAATTTTAAAATATTATTTGCATTTTAAAATAACGAAAAATGCCCGAAGGGGTAAATTTTTTTTCTGTATTACGGAGTACAATCTAAAAAAGCTTTCAATCCAAGTCGGCAATCCTTGGACAACTTTTCTCAATGTAAAACTGTGTGTAACCTGAGTGTAAAACTATGGAGAAAATTTTTCCAAGGATTCCGACTTGGATTTAAAGATTTTTTTTAATTGTACTCAGTAATAGAGAAAAAAAATTTAAACCTCCTCGCTTTTTTCGTTGTTTTAAATGCAAATAATATTTTATAATTTAAAGTATTCGGGGAAAAAAATCTGGTATAGTGCGTTTTAAATGCTCATAAATTCCTTTGGTGGACGAAATTTATAAAATGAATCCTGTTGTAAGGTGCAGAAAAGTTCAGGCTATCTGAAAATACCATTTTTATTGGATTATCAGCATTTATGTAGATGTAAATAGTAGACACCATTTTCTCCATAGGTCAACATTGAGGTGAGCGAATCCAATAGGGTTAGTACACAGCAGCCTTAATGCATAGTTTTGCATTATTATAGTACACTAAACAAGTTAATACTTTCCAGCCGTCTAATGAAATAAGAGCCGTCAGCTTGGAAAATGGCGGCTAAAACAGACAGGATAACGCTTTTAACTTATCTATTTATGTCTATTGAATACAATATTTAAGATCTTTAAATTCTCTTCTTTGAATTCAAGTTTCTGTGAAATGTAATCCATGTTCTCATATGAATCTGCTTTCCTATTTGCCTGCTCAGCACCAAACTTTGCAAATCTAGTTATTCCATCTGAAACTAAACGCACTATTAAGAAACTTTCAAGCATTTCGATAAATCTGTTTCAGAAAGTGCCTTAATGGATAATCCATTCTGAATGATTGATGCAAACGCACTCGCCATAATAGTTATTATACTGTCTGGAGAGTGGAAAACGAATCAATATTCACATAGAAATTGCTAGCTGCTATTCGACGCTTAGACAGATAAAGTTTCTTAACTTCTGGGAGCGGCGTGCGAAAAGGTTTTTTCCTCTTTTGTTTGTTTGTGTGTGTCTCGGATTATCTGATTCCCAATGAAAGAAAACTTTTCTCCGAAGTTTTGTTTATTGGAAACTAGTATTTAAGAATAAAACAGATTCCGGTGATATATTTCTTCTTGCTAAAAGATTTTGCACAGACTTTTTGCTTTCCATACTGATACATGAATTCAGCATTGTTCTTTAGAATTTGGTGTATACGAGTATTGTCATAATGTTACTTGATGAGGAAGATTAAAACTAGACTTTCCTAAAAAATTCTTACATATATTTTTTTTTTCTGAGAGCGAACATTTATGCATTCTATGGGAACTAAAGACTTACTTTATCAACGTAGTTAGCAGGACCTTTGTATGACTTATAGCTTTTCTTAACTGATTTTTTATTATTATTATTATTATTCAATGTATGGATGCATTGATTGTTGTCCACGAACTTTATCTAATCCGAATCCCTCAGAATACAATATTGGTCAATTTTTTATCAGACTTTCGCTTGAAGGAGATTTTAATTAGCGGATCGATTTTAGATGCATTAAAAAATAAGTACCAAATTATCTTACTACAATAAAACTCGTATGACGTGATAAAATTGTAAAAAAACAAACAAAAAAACCCCATTAAATTCGTTAATAATTATGTACTATCGTTAAGTTAATTTTCACCGTAACTGTCGCATAAAAAGTTTTATTATTGGTTTTTTTTTCATTATAAATTATTCATTTTATCCAAGGGCATTAGTTTAGCTATTTTACGACACTTTTTACAGCATTTAACATTTTAGTTCAGCTTTATTTAGCATTGCGTTTCAAGAAGTATTGCTTTCCGATAGCCTACGAATTTATTCCATGTGTCATAGAATTGGGGCGTAAGACAAAACCTGCAATTTTTACTTTTGAATTAACGAGCTTCTTTAACGTTGCTATGTTCTGTTGGTCGGAGTTTTCTCCAAATGGATGAAAGATTTTTCAGTGTCAAAGATGTGTTTATCTTACAGATCGCAATAATCCAGTTGGCGCAGTAATTTAGCCCACGGGCATTCTCTGTGTGCCTCCATCGCCAGGTTGTGGGTTCGATTCCCGCTTGTCTGAGGACAATACTGAGATAAGTGAGCTATGTTGACTCACTTAAATGCTGCTCCCATAATAAAGAAGCGAAAAAATTCACGGTGGGGAAGGGCAAATGCCGGTGGGGAAGGGCAAATAGACAAAGTACCTGTGCCGCTTTGGAAACAACAACAATATTAATTTTTTTTATGATTATGTGGCCCGAATGATACACTACCACTAAACTTAAATTAATATCAAACTCATATATATATATATATATATGAGGGGACACTGAATGAAATTCATGTGTGAATGATGTTTACGAAGAATTGAATTACGAGTATCATTTCAAACTGGACTTTTGCCAGTTCGGTAACTACTTTCCTAACCACTCAGCTACTCTCTATCTAGCTAAATGTTCTAATATCAGATAACCATGTGGAAAAGAATGGCAGCCTGTTTATTTACATTCTTGAATTTCTCTGTTACTCATTGTAACTGATCACCCGGTGTGGAAAAAAGATATAAATAATATGTTGCGAGCGTTTTTTCCTTTTTTTTCTTTTTCCAATGCGGAGGCACTTGTCGTCAGACATTCGCCTATACTACGCCGCAATTTTTACTGCCCATTTTATTGTGGGGGCACCATATAGGCAGACAGCATTACCCCCTATGAAGGGACGACACGAACGGAGACATTTTTCGTGGCGCGACGCCAGGATTCGATCCGAGCACCCTCAGCATCGAAAATCAGCGAGCTGTACCACTGGGCCGCCCCAAGCCCGGTTGACAAGACGTGAATTTCGGTGTATATCATCTCTGGTGGATTTTGCTCTTGTTTAAAATAGCACTTAAAAATCCAAATGCAGCTGTAAGAATTTGAAACTGAGAAAGCTGAATATTATGACCGATTTCCTTCCCATAACAACCGGAAGAAATTCCTTATCATGGAGACAATCACTATAATAACTTTTCATGGATGGAATTTTTACGGCAATTCATACATTGTTGGATTTTGTTTTGGAGAACATAGCCGACAGTGTTCGGCGGGTCATGACCCAAATGAGGACAGCTGATCTTTCACTTAAAAAAGCATGTCTGATTTAGGCCGTCTGCACACGGAGCAACTCAAAAGAAACTGATAACCGACTCCAATCACAAATCAGTCCGTGATGAGTCGTAACCTATGTAATTGAATGGAGCCACACACACGGCGCAACTGGTTACAAACCCGTCCGACGGGTTTCGAAAAACGTTTAAACTGCCATTTATGATCAAGTTTTGGAAATATTTAGATTGGCCATCTCTCCTAGAGTTAACCTATATATATATATATATATATATATATATATATGTCGTGTTGCCTGTCTTGAATTATTTTTCTGGGCGTGATTCGTAGTTTAAATGGGTTAGTACAAATTATTTTTTAACAAGAAATTATTTGGGTGCATTGTGTTTATTTTATTTGATTGAATACAACCCAAAGCTCTAGACATTGATTGGCAAACGAACAAGTTGAAAGACACCAAAACTTTAACTAAAGAAGAAACTTCTCTTTCAGTAGACTGAAAACCATTGATAACAATTAAAACAGACAAATAGTTAAATTTAAATTAAACTTAGTTTATTTACAATTTGTACATTTTTACATATTATTCCAATCATACCTTTCATAGGCACACTTAGCCATATACAAAAATCAGTTTATCGTTATATTTAACACTAAAACTCAAAACTACTTGACGAGGAAAATAGGAAGCGCACGACACTAACTAAAGCTCAAATACTTATTCAAAACCTATCACCTTTATAAATAAATTCCTCCTACTCTGACCATAGACAAACTTATTTAAAAATAAAACAAAAAGGGACTGAGCTAAACAATAACTTGTACCACTCATTCTGTTCCGATGATACTCGCGGATCGTTGATTCCATTTTCTCGTCTCGCTGGGGTCTGTGGGATACTTCCTTGCTAGGCAGGGGGCAAACACCTCTTGCTTCTCTCGTCAACTTATAATGCTCGTAACTGATACGAACACTCGCTCCAATATAAAAAATGCAGGGAAACCTCTGCTTCACTAGTCAACTTATATTTTATACTAGCCGAGCGAGGCCCGGCTAGGCTCGGGCTTCGCCTAGCTACGCTCAAGCCATCCGTGTAACATATTTATGTACTTCGGGCCCCACAAAAGAAAAAAAAGCCTACAAATGTATTAAATTCAAGTGAATAAATTCCTTTCAATTTTCATTCCCGTCGCTGCCGATAGATGGCAGCACCACTGCACCAGATGATTTGGTTTCTCAGCAGTGAGTGATTTTAGAATGAAAATATCTCTAAAACTATTGAATTAACAGAATAAGTGTACGCAGAAAAAATTATCAGTTTTCGAAGCTCTTTCCAAATATGTAACATTTATGTACTTTCAAGAGAAAAAAATTACACCGTTTCCTGTATATTTGTCGGCCATTTTTTTTTTCGAAGATCGGTCCGCCCGGATGAGTTACGGTCACGTGATCTCTCGACTTCCACTTGTCTCTTTATTAGTATAGAAGCAGAGAATTGGGGAACTTAAAGCTCGACCCAACGCAGGTAAACGGGGAACCTCAGCTCAATCGGATACGCAAAAATCTCAGCAGGAAAAACGGGGAACCTAAGCTCTAGCCGACTAGCAACAAGATACGGGCAATCTTTTTCTCCTGAGAAACATTTCATTGAAATAAAGAATGAACGTGCCCTACTCCGTTTCAGATTCCGACCTCTGCAACAAGACCGTGGATATCTACCAGGCTGTGTCCAGTCCTCCCATCACGGATCTGAACCGCGGCCGCACTCTCCACTGCAGCTACAAGATACGGGTTCGGCCGGCTCGGGACGACTGGGTGGTGTTCGTGCGGTTCACCCGACTCCGGATAGGACGACCCAGTGACGATCGCTCGCAGTGTATCGGGGGATACGTGCAGATTGTCGATGGCTACAAAGACAGCAATAACAGGTAATGAACTAGAAACAGCTTGTTTTCTGTCTATACTAAAACTAGCTGAAAACCCTCACTTCGCTACGGAGTGCATTCAAATTAAATACAACGGTCAATGTATGCAATTAATGCCAAAAAAACAAAAATAAATAAATAAATAAATAAATAAATATATATATATATATATATATATATATATATATATATATTTATAATAAATACGACGATCAATGTATACAATTGATGTAAAAAAAAAAACATATTTATAAAAAAATTGTAAGGGATATTTTTATAGACAAAATAATGTGGAAAAAACATTCAAATTAAATGTAATAGGGCATACTAAAGAATAAAGAATGTAGTACAGTTAATATAGTACAGTTTGAGAAACATAATATATTTTACTGTATTTTAATATTATTTTGAATAATGTCCAATCGTCTGCCGCATTAGCAAGAATTTTTTTTTGTCTATTTAGTTGTTATGCACGTGACGATAAATTTATTTAAACTACCAGAATAAAACCACGTGATCAGCATTTAATAAATTAAATTCTAAAAATTAATCTTTAAAAATTCACCAAAAATCAGAAAAGGGAGGTAAAGATTCGAAAGAGATTTCATTTTGAAGGAATTTTTATGATCTTTCTCGTGATATAAATTTTATAACTCTCAAAGTATTATTTTAAATGCAAACTTAAAAAAAAGTTACTAAAACAGCTTAAAAATTTAATTTAAAAAAATCTAAGAAGAATTTTTCAAAAATCTTTTGTAGTGCACCCCTACATTATAAGAAGAATCGCCATGCAAATTTCAGCCCTTTAGGTCCAGCGGTTTGGTCTGTGCGTTGTATGTCACTCAGTCAATCAGTCAGTCATTGAGTCATTCAGTTACGGAACTGTTTTATATATATAGATAGTTTCTCTATTTTCATTTTCGAAAGAGACATTTCTGTTGCATGTAATAGGCGCCGATAAACTTGCTCTGATTTAGACGGGGTCTTTAAGGCTGCTGGATTCGCTCATCTCAATGATATCCTATATGGAAAAAAATTGTCAAGGATTGCCGACTTTGATTGAAAGATTTTTTTTAAAATTGCACTCTTTAATAGAGAAATAAATTTTATCCCTTGGGACATTTTTTTAAAAATGCAAATAATATCTTAAAATTAAAATTTTTCGGGGAAAAATCTAGTATAGTGTGTTTTAAACGCTCGTAAATTCTTTTGGTGGACGAAATTTATAAAATGAATCCTGTTGCAAGGTGTTGCGGATTTCTCCCTTGTCCGCGAGAGGGTGCTGTGGTAAGCACCGCACGAAATGTGTTTTTCGTGTTTCCGCCAGTCTGTGGCAGGCGAATGAAAATGTAGGTTGTGGAAGGATTGGGGTTGCCTAATAATTAACACCCTCAATTTATTAAATCTTATAGATGTGTAAATAGGTGTGTAAATAAACTTAATTAAATACGTTAAGGACTGATTACTGGATCAATGAAGCACCGTTGTTAAACAAGGTGCAGAAAAGTTCAAGCTATCTGAAAATACCATTTTTACTGGATTAACAACATTAATGTAGCTGTATATCAGTGGCTCTTAACCATTTTAATAGTCAACACTCCCTTGAATCTGAAAATAAGCTCTCGCACCCCCTTGAAAAATGTGTTTCCATTTTTTATTTTGGAAAAGACATTTATTGCAAGATAATTTATTTATTGAAAAAAAATTAATACATTTATAATACGTACTATATTATTGCATGTAAAACAATAGCTAAATTTTTAATGGCTACGTTGTTGCTGTTTGCTCATAATTATCCTTCTAAAATGAGGCACATTTTTAGGCGATAATTTTCATTAGAAATTTAGAATCTTCTCTGGCACCCCTATAAATGCTCTCTCGCATCCCTATGGACGCCTGCACACCAGGTTAAGAACCACTGCTGTAGTTACACACACTAATAGTAGACACTATTTTACCACTTCTATAGTAGACACATTTTCAACATAGGCTAACATTGAAGGGAGCAAATCCAATAGGGATAGTACACAGCAGCCTTAATCAATAGAAAAAAATTTCACTGCTTGCACCTGTAGCTGACTGTGATAGTGGAAGAATTTTCTTGAATGGGTATTTAACAAACATTGTTCGGATAATTTTGCATTGATTATTTTGAGCACATTTTAATGATCGCATTCTCTGCTTTTCGGGGGTCTGGAAGTTAAAATATTATATTCTTTCTTATGTGTTACGTTAATATGATGATTAGGGATACGTAAATTTCGCATAAAAAAAAATCGAAATTTCGCAACAAAATATGATACAATATATAAAATTTTGCATTTATTCGCAAAAAATATAAATTAAAAAAATTCACGTTTATTAAAAAAATTGCAATTTTACTTACTTTGATAGGTAAGTATAAAAATTCTTAGTTAAAAACTAACATTGTAGTAGTCTCCACATTATGCTACGTAAGTTTTTGCCTTCTGTCATTAATTACTATGTTGTACATACTAAAATATCTCAGCATCTATTCTGTTAACGGGACTATAGAAGCTTTGTGCAGCTGCTGCCTTTGCAAAAGTTAAGGTAGCAGCATTTCGTTGCAATTAAAATCTGTATAACATCAACAGAAGTCTCTTGATTGACTACTTAAGTAGCTGAAATACCCTTGACTTTAGCGCTCAAGAGACGTTCTTAAATCTACTAAATTGCTCTACAAAACTTGATGGTTGATTTTTACAGTTAGCCCGTCTGCACACGGAGCAACTCAAAAGAAACTGACAACTGACTCAAACCACAAACCGGACGGGTTTGTAACCAGTTGCGCCGTGTGCGTGGCTCCATTCAATTACATAGGTTGCGACTCATCACGGACTGGTTTGTGATTTGAGTCAGTTGTCAGTTTCTTTTGAGTTGCTCCGTGTGCAGACGGCCTTAGAATTTTAGGTTCGACTCCTGTACAGGACAAACTGTCCGGTTGACATTTGGAGCAAATCCGAAGGAGACCTTGAATGGTCTTAGTTAAACTATTATATTAATACATTATTGCTATTATTGCTTACTTTATTATACTATTAATATATTATTGCTATTATTACCTAATTTCGCTTAAAAAGCCGTTTATCACCGAGTTTTCGCCGAAAAGTAGTAACTCGTTAAATCGTCTCGGCCCCCTCCGATTTCGCGTATCGGCCCATGAACACCTGAAGACCAGCCGCTACGTAGCAATACCTGAATACGCAGACGAAGGTTAATTTCCCAGGTCCGGTGCTTTCCATTGCTGTGGGGCTCGAGGATGCCGGACAAACAGTACAGATCTGTCATCTACTCAAGGCACCCCAAGCCCCTTGCCGAAAAGTAGTAAAGAAATAATTTTCGCATTAATCTCTCATATCGCCAAATTTCGCATTTATTCGCATTCATTTCGTAAATACGAAAATTTCGTATCCCAAATGATGACATGTGCCTTTTTACCTGCTTCAGTGACAGGGACATCCCTGGATTCTATTGTGGTGACATCCACTCTCCGAGAACATTCATATCTTACTCAAAAGGAATAACTTAGGTCTATATTTAAATTATTCGTAGATAAAGAAACGGTTGGAAAATTCTTAGCAGGATTTCACTTTTTGTCCATTTTTTTTTCATGTTTTTATTAACTTGCTTTCTTGTTTGTGTGTTTGTCCAGTACAAATTTTGCAATCGATTTTTAACTAACTTCCCGACTAGCTAGACATTTGAAACTTTTAGAATAGATCAGAACACGATGACAATGCATTTTTTAAATACTTTTAGCCATCTTTAAGCAGATTTTTACCATGTTTTTATTATTTTCAGTTAATTTTGTTTTGTAGACTAGTGCAGCCATCTGTCGGCCGGGACGGGAACGAAAACTTAAATGCAAGTTAACTTCTAATTAACTTCATTTTCTTTCAAGTTGATGGGATAATTCATCAAAAAATATTTTTTTAAGTATTTATTAATACATAGAATTGTCAAGTTTATATGATTCAACAGAAAATTTAAAAACATGGTATATAAAAAGTTCTTTTTATCTTGTAATTATAAATTTATCAATCAGATTTAAAAAACATTGCCCATTGTATAAAAGCGTATTGTTACAGGCTTTACAGACACTGTATAAAAATTTTAAATTCAAACGACAATAATAACAGAATTAATAATATGTACAGTAAAATGTTTCTTTCCCAATTAGTTACAGCCAAATGGATAATAAAATAATTTCATTAGATAATGCAGTAATTTTACCAGATGAATGTTTAATAAATATTTTATGGATAAATTTATGTTGATAGATTATGTTTAAGAAATAATTGTTTTTTTAATATTTGAAAGAAAGGAATAACACTTATTAAGAATTTAGTACCAATTAGATGAAGATGGATATATTAGAAAAATGACTTTTATGAAGCTTTATAAGAACAATAACTATTGTATGTGTTTGGAAAAATATTATTAATTTAAAAATTTAACTTGATGACATCATGATTAAGAAGTTTAATTCCCATGTAATAAAAAATTACTGAGTTCAGTGAAGAAATTTTCGCAATTTGAAAGAGTTTATAAAACCGCATTGTATCACATTTATTCTACTTCACTGAAACAATCACCCAACTAGAAATGTAATCCGAACCCTTCAGTTAGCCGAACACGTAACCTTAACTATTGCAGCAGTGAGACACACTCAGACTTATCATAAATACACTTCATAACTTATTACAGATCCAATTTGATAAAATAATTATATGGATTAGGTAGCTGTGTTTGTGTGAAAAATAACTTAGACCTCTTTTTTTGCCCTCTTAGTTTGTATAAATGAGCTCTAAATTTCATGACTGGATAATCACTTGAAATGAAACTGACGTCTGAAATTGGCAATTTATATGTTTGTAATATATCAATCGAAATGTGAGCATAATTTCATTTGAAGAAAAGTTATAATTCAGTGGACGCTCGTTAATTCGAACTCGGTTAATTCGAACTTTCGGTTAATTCGAACTAATCCAAAGGCCCTCAAAAAGTTGTATTGGGTTTAATGTTAAAAATATCTCATTAATTCGAACTAAATTTTTATCACTTCGGTTAATTCGAACTAAAAATTCGACAAAAAAATTTCTTTTTCCTCGTTTAACGGAGAAAATACACGCTGTATTTATTAGTTTGTGTGTCAAATTCATCTGTATTTCTATTTTGTGTAAAGAGGCACATGCCTGCATTCCTAGACTATTGAATTTCCACTAAACGTTAGGGACGTCAGTGCTTAACGGACAAAGCAATTTTCCGTTATTTGTGTCGATTTTCTTATAATTTCAGAAAAACCAGTCTTTTCTACAGATTCTAGGGAGCTGCTCAGTTATGCCTGCACTGCAGACAAGTTATGTGATCTAGTTTTTCTTCCTGGTATGGTTTGGTTTGGAGCGCTCCGGTCAACTTTTTCCTACACGAGGGCTAATTAGACCGGGAACTACAGTTTAAAGCCGATTCCGAACGGCTACAAGCATCCATGCCAACAGTGGGACTCGAACCCACAGGATCTGAACCAAATGCCAGCACCCTAGCCATTCGGCCATCACCTGGCAAGTTTTTCTTCCTCAGTGTGTGGTGTGAAAGAGTAAAAATTCAGGATGTCTACACGTAGAAAGTAAAAAACCCTAACTTTGGAGACAAAGATATAAATTTTAAAGAAAGTAGAGAATGACGAATGTAAAACAAAGTTAGCAGCTGACTATGGAATTAAAAAAATACCTTGTCAACTTATTTGAAAAACAAGGGGTCAATTTTAGATTCATGGGAAAAATCAAAATTTGCTAGAGAAGCTGGCTGAACAATGTAGGCATCATAAACAAAACCAAACATCCATTTTACAGTTTTTCCCAAAAGTGTAATTCATATTTTTTAATTAAAGTTTACTTTCTACTGCATATCTTCTGCTTCATTTTATGATTAAGATAAGTCTGTATTGCTTTTTAATATGTTTAATTTTAGAAAGTATAGTATAATATATTTTCTGGGGTTATACGCACCAGGAGATTTTTCTTTTTCAGTGATACACTTTTAAAGTTATATATTTTCTCTTAACATCGGACAATTCGAACTTTTTTCGAACCACTGTATATCATAAGTAAAAGAGAAAAATACTTTAATCACGTGCTATCTAATGAAACTAGTATTATTGCACCTTTCCGTTAAAGATCGTGACGATAAAAAAAGCATCTATTTTCGAGACAGTCTTGTTTTACTTTTGAAGTATATTTTAATGATTGTACTCTCGGCTTCTTCAACTCGTAAAATATTATATCCTGTCTTACGTTTTGCGTTCTTAACACTAGAAAGACGGCTGCCGTCATTTTGACGGTTTCAGACATACTATTGAGCGCTATGTCTGTATTTATGCCTTAGGCTTCTGAAATTTTATGACTTATTCTAATTTTACGCGAAATATGTACACACATTTACAAAATTATATTCGATAGTGTTACTTTTCGTGTCTTCTCCCTTTTGCAAATAACAGAAATATTGGCTCTTCGAAAACATTGGGGTGGGTGGGGAAATAAGGACTGCACAAACCATGCATATATTTTTTTACGGATAAACCATACCAGGTTGTCAGCTCGATATACCTGCATAAAATATATCTAAATATATACTAATTTATTATATATTGGTATTGAATAGTTCAAAATTTAAAGTATTTAACCATTTTTTTAAAAACATTAATATTTTAAATTCTTGATTTTATTTTTAACCGTCAAAATGGCGGCGTTCAGTCTTTAAAGTAAGAAAAAAATTTCCGTCTGTCTAGTGTTAATATGATGAAACGTGTCCTTTTCCCTTTTTCAGTAACAGGGATTCTCCCGGATTCTATTGCGGCGACATCGATTCTCCGAAGACATTCATATCGGAAACTCCCCAGGTGAAGATCATTTTCCACGCCGACAGCTATGGGCCGGACACTTTCTTGCAGTTCGATGCGAACGTCGAAAAGCAAGGGGAGGTCCATGCAAGGTAAGCGTTACGCATCCATCTCACTTCTTGGGATCGCTATCATTAGAGAACTGATAGATCAATCTTTTAACATCGACAAAAAATGAGACACATCAATTTAACACGCACATAAGGAATTGTTATATAAAAGGAACTGTGATTATTCATGATTAATCATTGGCTTTTCACGTCATGAGATCATCGCTCGAAGACGAAAGAGAATGGATATATGCCAATTGATAAAGTTGCAACACGGCAGATGTTTTGATATATATATCAAAAACATCTGCTCTATCTATATGGCTTGTTGGAGACTTCATTGTTTTCCGAAGAAAAACAGATTTGTACTTTCAAAATGATAGTCATGCATAGTTAGTTCATGTTGTAAAAATGAGGTTAAATTACTATTGCTTAAAAAAGAAGAATGACAAACGAGAAGTGCTTGGATATATATGTTGTTGTTACTTGAATTATGCCTTGTTAAGCAATTTAGATTTCGTTACACCAGATATCCTGAAATGAAGCACTGTATGAATAGGGATTAAAAAAATTACGATTTTTCTAATCCCTAACTTGTTTTACTAGTTTTGGTTCTATATTTCTAATTACTGTCTGAATGTCTGTCGAGTCACGAAGGAAGTCTTATAGCGCAAAGTAGTAACGTAGCTTTTAACGTAGGATTACGTTCCTCCATAACGGTCCTCCGGAAAGCAAAATTTCAGACGCTAAAACCGTCCATCCATACCTCGCGAGTTATAATTTTGGCAGCGCGCCAAACCCAGTCTGTATCGCTTGGACAAACAGTAAACAGTTAAACAGAGAAGTACTAAAATGCTTCAAAATTTTGACATACATATATGTATTTATATATACATACGTGCATGTATATAGATACATATATACATAACACATACATACGTATTATATATACATGCAAAAGAGGTAAGCAACGATAAATAACCCGCGGTAGTTTCGTTAGAAGAGAATACCTGAATTTTTTTTTCTATATTTGGTTTATAATTATCTAACTATAGGGACATACAAATCATAGAAATTCGATATATAATTCCAATGTCCACTTAAAATTTCAATTTGTAAATAATACATAATATTTTTAAAGTGTCAATATCATAAAATTATTGTAGATATTACACGACTAATCAAAAACTATATGCCGCGCATAAATTGGCTTCGAAATAATAGCGCGTCATCCTGAATTATATTTTACTTGAACTTAGTCCTAGTAGAGGAAATAATGTATTGTTCAAAAAGAAGGGGAAAAAATCGCAGTATTGATTGAATGTTTTATTTCCTAAACTGTTTCCTCGCAACATTTTAAAAACTTTTCGCAGTACAAAAGCAAATTTATCTTAAAATTTGCTCGATTGTGAAACAGTGGAATAAAATATTGTCAACAGTAAAAGGGAAAGATTCGAAAAACACCCTCCTTCTCTTCCTCTTTCCATTCTAGCGGAAACTTTATTTTTCTTAAAGCAGAAATAAAATAGCTGTCCCTAGTAAAATGCATCTTGAGATAAAAAAAAAATAGTATTTTTGGCTTCCGCCCAATGCTTGCAAGGCAATAAATTTCCTTACAAGCCCTCCAGAAGTTTTTTTTTCATATAAATGTAACGATCCTGATGCAATCATACGCATAAATTAATCAGCGCAATTGTTTTTAAATTACATTATCCTTCTAAGGAGAAAAGAGGAATTGTTAATCTTAGCTATTACAGCTCCTGTGAAAGGCATCGGTGCAGTGATTAGAAGACTTTTCAGAGAAGATGCTATAGATTTTGTTTGTCTCGTTTGCTTTTAAGGAGCATCTGAGAAATAAACGTTTTAAATTTTCTCTTCCTGTTGAATTAGTTACCGTCTAGAGGAGTACGCTTTCATATATCTTGTTACCAAGGTAGGAAAAAAATCCAACCTCGTCTGCGCAAAGCTTCGCTAGTTTTCAATACTAGCAATTATCCGCGGAAATGATCTGAATAAAACTGATGTGCTAGAGCGAAATTAAATTGACCTTTCAAATTTAGCTCGTCCATTATATTTTTTATTTGGAAGAAAAGTTTTCAGTTCAGATGATATTGTTACTGAACGGATCGATATGTCTGAGGTAAAGTTTTGTCTGTTGAAATGAACTGAGGTTCATAACACCAATTTTACAGTTATTTTTAATTATAAATGATTGATTCCCTTTCCAGTAAGTTGCGAACAATATTTTTTGAACTTGTAAAATAGTTGGAATTTTCAATTAAACTCTCTCCCCCTTGATTGCAAAATATAAAAATACTAGCTGAGTGGCAACCCGATGTGTTGCATTTTCGATTTAAAATGAAATGGTTTTATTTCTTAAAGATTGAAAACTGTTTAATCTTTTATAAAAATACATTAGAATTAAAAAAAATCAAAATAATGATTTAAAATTCTCATTTTCAAATTTTGGTTTTTGGCTTTTGAAATCATTCTTTCAAATTTCCGTTTTCAAATTTTGCTTTTTAAACAAAGAAAGAAGCTCATTGAATTAGAAAAAAATTCTAAAGGTTTTAACTTCTCCTTTCCTGAAACTAAAATTATTTCTGGTACTTTAAAATTATTTCTGGTACTTTAAAATTATTTCTGGATTTCAATTATTAAATGACTCGTTCTCAACTAATAATTTTTCATTTTGGCAACATGGCCGAATGTAAATAGAAAATCTCATGGGCGAAAAAGTGCTTAAAAAAATAGAAAGACAGTTCTCAGGAATTCAAAATTGGTGGCGGAAGAATCCTCATCAGTTGCTCATTAATTAGAAACAAATTTCACGAACTTGATGGAATTATTAGTGAGTAAAATAATAAGTCGAAAAAATAGGAACTCCCCATTTAGTTACATTAAGATACTACGGCGATCAGCGCGGAAAATTTCAAAAGAGAGTTTTGTAAGTACGCTATTTTAGAATGATAACATTTATTTTATTAATTGTATTTGGTATATTTTGGAAGCTGAACATCTAGCAAATGCCGATAAATCGTAAAATTGACATTAATAGGTGCAGAAAATCAAAATATTTATCCATGAAAATTGTCGATTTCGTGAAATTCGGAAAACTGCTTTGGGGAAAAAGCTTCGTTTGCAATGAAAAACATTTTTAACTTTATAAAAATGTGTATATCCTTAAAAATGAAGAGTTGTAAAACACATGGAAATAAAAAATGTGTCGATTGGTGGGCGAAAAAGTTTAATTTTGCATGCATGAAAATAGTGGAAATTTACGAAACGGAAAGGAGCTGGCCGACCCGGAATGTCATCTGTTTCTGCTGTCCGCTTCTTTTGAGTTCGGCCGTTTTAATTTAATAATTTAGAAAGTTTAAAGGTTTGAAAGTTGAGGGTGGTACCAGTGCACGCGTCTCGTCCGTCCGCGTACATCGGTACCAGTCGCAATATCCTGCTATGCTCGGTTCGCAAGATTAGCCCGTCCCCGTGTCTGCTGACTAACAGACTAACATTTGTTTACCTTCAGCTGTTAATAGTAAGATATTAAAGATGTCCTCAAGGGTTATTTTGGTATAACTATTAGAAACTTGCCACGCATAATTGTTGTGAGTACAATGAACAAAACGATAAGCTATGAAATCACTTTCGGCAGAATTTCAGCTATATAATGCATTGAAACAGAGAAAATAGCTACGCAAATTATTAAAAGGACATTTTAATGGGGATATCTCAGAGTTATTTTATTATTTACCTTAGATATAGTTAATTAAATTCTTAGAATATTTATACGATTTATACGAATAAATAATTTATCAATTTTTAGTAAAATATTAATATTTTTTAGTATTTTTGGCAAACAAAAAACGTAAGTTTTTCTGCGAAAAAAATTGAAATGAAGTTATAGCAAAACAAATGCTTTTTCGACTAAAATCTTCCTTTATATAATACGTCTACGTTATTAGAAACCCTTAATTTTGTATTACTTTTTGTCCGGTTTCAAAAAAGGGTATGAGAGTCGAATACCTTAGCATCTTTAAAAACCATCGAAGATTTTTTCCTGAATTTTTCATTATCTTCAGAATGTACACAGTGCGTCAAATAAGTTTTAAGACTGGGTCTGTAAAAAGAAATGGAAACTAGAAATTAATACCTGTTTTGGTTTTTTATTCAAAATAGGACCCTGTGGCTTCAATGCACTTTTTACAGCGATTTATTAATGAATCAAACGCCTGTTGTAAATCACTTTGTGGAATGGCCTCCAAAGCACTCGTCGATGCTTCTTGTATGGTCGAAATATACTCAAAATAACACCCTTTTAACTTCATTTTAAGTTTTGGGAATAAGGAGTAGTCACAGGGTGCTAAATCAGGTGAATACGGTGGATGGTTCAACACGCAGACATTATTTTTTGCCAAAAGTCGACGAACAATAAGGGAGGTGTGACTGGGTGCATTGTCGTGTAACAAACACCAACTGCTTTCAGTCCTTGTGTAGTCTGGACGAATGCGACGAATTCTGGCCATCAAACGCTTTAAAACAGCTAAGTAGTATTGACCTGTAATTGTTTGTCCAGTTGGAACAAATTCTTTGTGGATAATACCTTTAATATCGCAGAATGTAATGACATTGTTTTGATTTTGGATGGAACTTTTCTTGCTTTTTTGGCTTCCGTTGAATTTGGTGACTTCCATTCCGCACTTTGTCGCTTTGTTTCAGGATCATATTGGAAACACCAGGTTTCATCACCTATAACAATGGACTTCAAGAAGTTTGGATCGTTTTCAGCGGCTGAAAAGATGTCTCTGCAATGTGCACTTCTCATTGCTTTTTTTTCAGGGGTTAAAGTGTGTGGAACAAATTTAGCACACACTTTTGTTTTGCCCAAATCTTCATGCAGGATGGTTAGAATTGTTTTTTTTATTATGTTTAAAGAGTCTGCCATCATTCTCAGTCATGCACAGCGATCGTTTGTTACGAAATTTCGTACTTTCTCAATAACTTCAGGTGTCCTAGATGAAATTGGTCTTCCACTACGCTGATCATCTTCTACCGTATCTCTTCCGTCCAAAAAAAACGTTTGTGCCACACAAAAACATTTTATCTACTTAAATAACAGTCACCGTAAACTTGTATCATGAGTTGGTATGTTTCCGAAGCACTTTTACCAAGTTTTGCGTTAAATTTAATTACAGCTCTTTGCTCCATCTTAAAAAATCAACATGAAAAAAATTCACTTCGGCAATAAATGCTCGCCTTCTCTCAACTACATAACGAAATGCGCTCAACTCGTTGAAAGTGTACCAGCAGACGATGGACATTATGACACATGCACATTTACACTCACAGCACCATTACAACCTGCGCTCTGAGACGAGTCTTAAAACTTATTTGACGCACTGTGTATGATCTGTTCCTAGCAGAAAATATATTCTCTTCCACTTCCTGCATATTTATACCTATAATTATTCTTACTTACGCAACGGAATACACCTCCAGAGTACCCAGCTGCAGTCAGTCATGTGATCCCCAGCATGGCATAGGGTCTGTTCACATAGGAGTAAGATGGCGCTATAAGACGCAAATAAACCAATCTTAGGCGTTAAAAATTTCGTTGCTAATCGTTTGGAGACGTGTCATTGGTTAAATAAATTTCAATACTTTAACGCTTCCGCTATCGGATTCCTATGTGAACAGGCCCTTTGTCGACAAGTATGTTAGAATGAAGAGAATATCAATACCAGAATTTGTCTAAATTTTCACAGACAATTGAAAAGGTGCTATCAGTTATGTTCTTTTCATGGATGACCCCTCTTATTGGGGTAAGTACCACGAAAATTTCCAATACGCTTACTTTATTTCATTTCACGTCGTTTTATTTTCTTGTAGGTATGGTCAGTTCCCGCACTTATACCCTCACCGACGTGGGGCTCCAGTCCCTGGCTCCTACTGCGATCGCACCTTCCAGGAATGTGCTCCGGGGCGTTGCTTCGTGCAGTCTCCGGGTTTCCCGGGCATCTATCCACGCAACCTACACTGCCGCTACCACGTAAGCGTCCGGCAGTACCTTGTGGGTCTGGATCTGACGGCGTTCGACGTGGATGGGCTGAGGTGTGACAACCTGCTGATGTGCTTCCCCCGGCCCATATCCAAGAACGCAGAGGACTGTCCTTACGATTTAGTGAAAATTTACGATGGTTCTACTGAGGAGAGCCCACTTATTGTCAGTCTATGTGGGAGAGGGAGGCTTAAGTCAAACATCATAGGTAAATATGAATTTTTCGCAGTTCAAGCTAAGTCATTGATTTTTTTTAAGAATGAATTCTCCTTTACTCCTTAAAATTAAAGAAAGGAAAGGTAGCTTTATTTCATGAATTTTCATTTTAATCTGGAGATATCCAGGATCGGTGCAGTTGCTTACCTTATTGCAAACCCGAAAATTATTTGGAAGCATTTTAATATAAGCCCACCAGAAGTTTAAGTGCTACAAGGTTGTTTAATTTTACTCTAAAACCAGGGATTTCCTCGTAAAACTTTCCTAATTTAATTTTTCACTTATTCATCCCAAAAACATTATTAGAAAACATTATTTCACAACATGTTTTCACAACATGTTTTCACTATTAGAAAACATTATTTCACAAATGCAACATTTGTATAAAAATAAACATTCTTTATATATATATATATATATATATATATATATATATATATATATATATATATATATATATATATATATATATATAATCAACAATATTAATAGACAAAAATATGTCCTTTAGTTCTCGATGTATTTTTATTTCCTTATTTGAATAATATTCGAGCTTTATTATAATGTTTCATTATTATCGTTAGAAAAACCGATGCATAGATAACTTTAATTGATATATTTTTTGCCTTTCTTTATTATTAAGTATTCCATCTTTGTCCTTTTTACGTTGTATGCAAATATGAATGAATATATATATATAGTTAGATAGATAGATAGATAGATAGCTATGCACATATGCGTCCACTCATGTGTATGCGAGCGATTATTGTTTTTGTCGTAAGCTTTCCACCAGAATAGCCTCCTTCAAAATTTCCATCGTCACCTTCTCTGTTTATGTACCTTAAGTTTTAAAGAACGTGAGACTAGCTATTAATATGATAAAGTTACCATTTATTGATCAAATGTTTTAAAAATAAACTTCGATCGATGTTTAGCATTCCCTTCTACATTTTCTTTATAAGCTTGTTGTTTCCGAAGGCTCGGATTAATAATCGTAATCTGACACTTTATGAATGCCGGTCCTGGTTCTTTTGAAGGAGATATGCATCCTCAATGCTGATTTTTTTTTCCTAAGGCGTTTCTATATTGGATTTTTCGTTGCATAAGAATAATGATAAAACATATTCGCAGCTGGTATTTTCACTAATGAAGTTTTGATTCGTTTTTAAGTTCACACAACATCTTAATATTAATTTAACTCGAGAAATGTCTTGCAAATTCAACCAAAGAAAACATAATTTCTGTTGATCGTTCTATTAGAGCCTTTAGTTACTTATCAAAAATTTATTTAACATATTTATGTTTGATAAATTTTTGAGTCTTCTTTTCTACATGTTTGCACCTAGCCGTATATGACGCCACACAATCGAGAATCGTGCGTCACTAAGTAAGCAGCGCGCCTACAATATAGTCCTGGCAACCATATTCATTCATGTGCATTCATTCACACTGAAGGAGCTCCCACAGGCCACGGCGTTGATTGGTCGGGATTATATTTAAAAGAGCGAGTATCATTGCGCGAGTATATATTGAAAGGCAGTACTGTCTACTCTGCTCCCGTGGAACTCTGCAATCATCTCACTACGAATTTGAATGACCCCGTAAAGGGTCTTTTTTCATGTTAATTGCAAGTTTTACATCTTTTAAGGCTTTAGGCCATTTCTCATATCTTAATAATTAATTCTAATTTTATCTTTTACTTGTCGTACCTCCATAATTTTAATTCTTAATTTAATTTTTTCTCTTAAAATATTATTCTACTTTTTAAATTAACTTAATTTTTTAACTCTAAATTTAAATTTTTAATTCATCTCTTAAAACGTAACGAACCTTAATTTTTTTTTTATTACTGAGCACATGTACCTTGAAATGATTATCTTGCGACAGGAGATAAAGTCTTCAAGACCAAGGAACTCTACTTCTACACAAGCAGCTCGTCTGCGTCTGCTTTACCCAGTTTATTATCGTTCTTCGTTTTGCCACAGTATTTTGTGGTAACGGATTTCTCGCACCGGTATCTGCCTGGCCAGTTCTTCTGATCTCCGCAGCTGCTGTCTGTTTTTCTCCACCCAAATTATGTCACCTCTTGGCCAAATTTATTTTCGAAACCCATCTTTATGTTTTAATTTTTCATTTCCGTTCGAGGTTTAAGGCAGGGCTTGCTTAAGCTCCTAGCCAGGTCCCTCGTAAAACGAATTACCTTGACCTTGATCTGCTTTACTGAAATAAGTTGTAGCTAACATGCCATCGGGCAACCTGTTAGTTATACGTTTAATAAAGTTATAGTCGAAAAGTCGAATTTCATCCAAGAAAACATCCAAGTTACAGTTTAAAATCGGCAGACTACATATTCGATTTATTCTCATAGCAAACTCTGAATTATTTTATTTCATTAGTAATTTTCCCCCTATTGACAAGTTTTAAAATTTCTCTCAAAAGTGTCACCTTACAGTTTTTCAAGGTGAAATTATGTTAAAAAAATATGTTACAATGTTAGCACAAATATGTAAAATATATCATCAGTGACATAAATAATAAAATATGTTATTCGATCTCGTATTTGCACGAGAAGAAATAAATATGAAAATTAATGATTAAAAGTGGAACACTTGACAAAAATGCTTTAAAAATTTATCTTTCATTAAAAATTATTCTTCAAAAGGTTTCTAAGTATGACGTATTCTATGATTCAATTTATCTTATAACATTTAAAATGCTATTTAATATTTAAATGAAACATTAACGGTAATTTTAAAAAGATTTATGAACAATTGAATCTTATACGTTTTTTACAATCAAATAGCTAATTTGATTTTGTTTTCGAAGTTTCTAAACAATGAAGAAATAATGAAATGTAATTACTTATTTATTCCGTTTAATAATTTTTTTCAAGAAAATTAATGTTAATTTTGGAAAGGGAATTTCTTGAAAAAAAATCGCGAAATCTTTAATAATATATTTTTGGTATTTTAACGATTATTTACTTTAATTAGTCACAGAAAATGTAATTATGCTAATTACTAAAAAGAGTTTCTAACGTTTTAAATTTAAATACAGCTGACGTCTTCTGTAACTAATTGTATTTGTTTGAAAATAAATGGTTGTTTTTCCACGTTTTAGTAATTTTTTAATTAAAGCAAAGAAAATCAGAAATTTATATTAATTAAGAATTTTAATATTTGTACTCTTTTATTGTATTTAATGAAAATTTAATTAGACTGTTCTTTATTAAAGTAAGAAACAAAAGTAAAAATAATCAAATAAGATGCAATTTTGTTAAAATTTGCAAATACATAATTCATTCCCTCTCAGTACATCTCAATTTCAGATTTTTTCATTATTTTTATAATGATACTTCAATATGTATGATTGAACGAGGAAAGGAAAAAAAAATTTCACGAGTTAAAATAAGACGTTTTGTGGATTAAAAACATGTTTGAAAATGATAAATATTGAATGGATATAAAAAGTTGAAAGAGGTAATTTTGCTGTAGTGTTATTCTAAACTAATTCCAAGTTTAATGCAAGACTTGTTGACAATGCTAAGACGCTCTTAACGTTTGTGAACTAAAACTATGAACAAAAAGAGATGATTGAATTTCCATTTTTTGACGGAAAACCGTAAGTACTATATCTAGGAAGAGAAATAAATACTTTAGAATCGATGAGTAGCAACGCAGAATTTGATTATTTTTTCTCTTCTATATAACTTTTGATATTTAGTGAACGGAGAAGTAACACTGCAGTGATAAACCGTGAAAAACTCTGTGACCTTCAAAAAAAATTTAAATCTCCCCATAAATTCAAATTTACTTGTGTCAATTGTGTAGTTTTACCTTTTTCTAACTTTATAACTTAGTATTACAATGAATTTAATGCTGCTACATTTTTATTTATTGTCTAAAGAAATATATTTAAATTTTACTCTTGGTATTTACAAAAGACTTTTTATCTTCCTAGCATCTGGGCCGGATATTCTCGTCGAGTTCATGACTTCAAATGCAGGTCCACTGCTAAATACAGGATTTCATTTCAAGGCAGACAGTATTATAGATCCAGATTCGTCAGAACCCTTGCAGCTGCGAAACAACAGTTGCTTCGTGGAAAGATATCTGCCAGAGAATAAAGAAAGCACATTTTCCAACCTACGATCTTGGTATCCACCAAATACAACATGCGCTTATCGTTTCTACACCACTCCTGAAGATGTAATTCGTTTAGACTTTTTGTTGTTCAGAATCGAAAGATTTACCATGTGCGAAGAATCTCTGAAATTATACGATGCTCCTGAGCCCAATCCAACGAAGATAATAACCAAGCTCTGCGATATGAACAAAGCTCAAGCTATTTATGAATCAACAGGGCACTATTTATATGTTGAATTTGTAAGCTCAAAAGGATCTCTTGATGGATCATCTATCAGTTACGAATTCCAGGTTAAATCAGTTGGGGTATCATCTCTTGAAAGTGGTCATGCTTGCAGCAGAGTCTTAGATCGGGATGGGCAAATTATCTTACCCCTGCATGAGCTTAATGCAACTAGTCAGCCTGTAACTTGTAATTACACTTTAGACGCTACTTCTTTACTTCACGGAAGAGTTAATATGACACTGGATGTACCTTTCGAGAAAATGACCAACGTTTGTACAGACTGCAAACTTGAAACTGTTGTACTGGAAATTTTCGGTGCGACTGTTGATGACACACCGATCTGCCTCTGTCACATAACTCGAAGGAGAACTGTCAATATAGTGTCAATGTCATCTATCATGGTAGTTACTTTAAGATCTAATTCCATATCCCCAGACCAAAAGATCTTGTTATCACCTTCAAGTAACAGCAAAAACTCAAATAATAAAGACATAACAGGCCAATTTGTTTTTTTCAGTGATGTTAGATGTGGGCCTGAAATATTAAAGTTAGATCTTCAAGGTTCTCTTACATTTCCCTCTTTTCAAGAGAACATGCTCCCGGGACCAGTTCACTGTCAGTGGCAAATTCCTCTTCTTCCGGGTATGGATGCAGGTTTTCGACTTGAAAATTTCCTTGCCAACAACTGCAGCTCAGATTATCTCAAAGTTAACCACGTTCTTCTGTGTCCAACACTCACCGAACATTCTTTTGTTGTGCAAAGGGAGGACATAAAAAATTCTCACATCATTTTAGACCTCAGAGCCAGCGAGGCTTCAGAAATAAACTTCACCTTGTGGTGGACTCAGCTTCGGGTGCTTCCAGCCCCATCCACATCTTCAGACTATACTCTGATGTCACTCGGCAAAGAGTGCGAATTCCTTTGCGCTGCGTCCTTAACGTGCATACGCAAAGAACTTGTTTGCAACGGTGTGCCTAACTGCCCTAGAAGCAAGGATACACCTTTGCGAAAGTATTCACCAGACGAAGAACCTTCCATGTGCTTGTCTGGAAAACAAACTTTCCAACTTCACTGGTGGGTCATCGGGTTTGGTTTAGGCATATGCTTTTGCTTTTTACTTGGACTGTTCTACTCGATATGCAAAAGGTGCCAAAACCACAGGGAACGATTTTAAACATTTTGTCAGCGTTTCATTTTTCTTGAAGGTTTCTAATTGGTGCTTTACTGTTAGAATAAAAATCCTTTTGATATTGATTCTTTGTGTAACTTATCTCTTTCATTATTTCACGTGTGATAAGTTTTAAAACTTTCTCTGAATAGCACGTTCACCTTAAATTATCTAAGTCTTTAAAACGCAATATCCAGAATGTTTTATGATATTTTCTGATATTAATCTTGAATACGTTCTACTAGGATTTGAACACAATGCCAGGTTGAGGTTCTGAAATTATTAGATGGTTATTTAAAAGCATTATGTTTTTACTTTGAGGTATTGACGAATTAAAATAAAAAAAGCTAAAAAAAACTCAATAGTTTCAAAGAATTTAGACTGGTATTAAAAATATAATTCAGCAGGATTAAAGAGCAGGATTAGTCCATTAGTGAATCCAAACTAGTTTTTGAAGAAGAATTCTTCAAATTTGTTAATGTTTTTTAATACAAATAAACAAATTTATTTTCCAAGGCTTATTTTTTTACTTTACTCTTCTTACCTATTTCCGTTCATTTTCTCTTTATGAAACGATGTAAAAAATTCGAGTTTTATCTTTTACGTCTCTCATCCATTCAGCTGTTAATGTTACGCATAACTTAAATGTTTTTACTCAACACTCAGTTACATTTTTTATTAATGTACTAGGGCGTAATCCCCCCCCTCCCCCGGAATACAAGGATTGCTCAATAATAAGCTAGCATTCAAAAATAAATAAAGAAACCATTCACAAGTTTTAAATGCATTCTAAGAGGGGTTTAAATACAGCTTAATTGAAATAGAAATGAAATTTACGTACAGTTTTTATCTGGATAAAACTTTGTTATAGTCTTTTCTTTGCCATCCACCTTGTTATCCGTTCAAAAAAAATTGATTTTTTTCCTGACAAGAAATCCGAGTTACGTTATTTTTCTTTTCATATAATGTGTATTTTAATCTCTCATTCTAATTCTTCCGCTTGAACTTCGAATGTACCACGATGCCTTTAAAACTTCTATTCTTTTAGCTATATTTTTTCTCGAAATACCAAACTGAAATTTTCGTCCTATAACAGGAGAGAAACGTCTTGTACGATTCATGTACACCCATCCCTCAATTTACGCGGTTTCGATTTAACGTGGTTTTAAATTAATATTTTTTAAATTTTCCATACGGGAATTTCCCGTTAACACTTCTTTGCAATAATCATGCATAAATTTATCTGTAGGATCTATATGTATGCATATATATATATATATATATATATATATATATATATATATATATATATGTATATATATATATACTATATATATATATATGTATATATATATATACTATATATATATATATATATATACTATATATATATATATATATATATATATATATATATATATATATATATATATATATATATATTTATATTTATTTTTTAAGGGCTGGGAGAACTGAACCTAGGCTCTTCTTCGGGGGGAGCCGGAAGCATGAGACCACTTCGCCGCATGCGTTGCCCCGGGTGCACCGCAGGGGGTGGGTCCACGCTGCACCCGTTTGATAGTCCGCGAATTTTGAACCAAGTCAAGCAGCAGGTCCAGACCACCTGACCTAGCACTCCCAGAGGTAAATCTGAGAACTTGGAGGACATTGCAGCCATGCCCTATTTTACGTGTCCCGGTCACTATTAGCGAACACGGCGGTGGATTTTGTCAGCGACTGGCCTCGAACCCGCAACCCTCAGATCACTCACTGGCTTGACGCCTTTGCCAACCGGGCCACATTTTGAATATTAGAAACTAAATTTAAAAATATCTTAGAAATGAATACTCATGATTGTAAGACAAAAATAGATTGAATTATTGGGAAAAATAAATCAAATTTTAATAAGTATAAGAAATAATAAAGGAAATATAAAGTAAACCAAACTAAAACCTCGGTTAACATCTCTTTTTGACTGATTATAAATATTTATTTTGAGCAATGATAAAAAAAATTTAAATTATTTTATAATCCAGTTAATTTAATCATACTCAAATGATCATCAAGTTCGTAACTGCTAAATGCTTGATGTACGAACTGTCAGTGAATTTTTTAAAATAAGTTTTATGACTAATTATTAATATACATAATTAATTTTAATATTTATTTTATTAACAAATTTAATAACTAATTATTAATATAGATAATTAATTTAACATTTATTTTATTAATAAATTTAATAAAATTAGACGTTAATTAAATAAATTTATTAATAAAATTGGTTCCGAGGTAGCCTATTTGTAGCGCGTCGAATTTGTGTGCTGAGGGTTCTCGGATCGAATCCCGACAGGCGACTTCAAATATCTCCGTGTCTAGGCCGGATATGGACAGGTTGAATCCATAGACTGGAAAGTCCTTGTATGAGGTCAGTGGGTGAGGAAGGTACGATCCCCCCAGTTGTCGCCCTTGGGGGCTGCTCGGTCAAGATTGTAGTGGCACCTAGCCAAGTCGGACTCCGACCTTTGTAGTGCTATCTTAAACCGGAGCCTCACTACTCAGCCCGAAGCCTATATGGACCTACTGGACAGGGGGGTGGGTGTTAGGAACAACAATAACAACATTAATAAAATTATGTTTAATAGCACTTATTAAAAATTGTTTCATAATATGTGTTTTACGCATCGAACAGCAAATATCTCAATATATATATATATATATATATATATATATACACACCCATACCTCGCTTTACGGCCAAGAAACGTGCCGGAAAAATTGGCCGTAAAGGGAGAAGTCGTATAACGAATCAATTATTTTGATACAAACCTATACAAATTTGATTGCATCTGTTCCAATTTTTTTAAATAATATAGTTTTTAGTTCATAAAGCATTTTATTCATTTTATTTCCTATAAAAATGCTTACATAAAAATAAAAGTACAAAGCAATGTAATTATAAACAGAAATTCAACAAATATACATATAAACAAAAACAAAAGAAATCATATGCACTTATGTATACATATAATAAAAAAACATAGAATAAAACGTTTAAAAACTGTTTTAATGTGATGACGAACATTAACATGAAGAATCACTAAGTTATAATATGCTACCATCATCACTTTCCGCTGTTGTGGCCATATAACGATACATTGTGGGCCGTAAATCGAAAAAGTGCCATAATTGAAAAAGGCCGTTATAGTGAAATGCCGTATAAAGAGCGGCCGTATAGCGAGGCCGTATATATATATATATGTGTGTGTGTGTGTGTGTGTGTGTGTGTGTGTGTGTGTGTGTGTATAACAAGATACACAAAATATATAAAATCATATATAAAGAATCAATAAAACAATATATCGAACAATCGAATTATTGAGCTTCGTGATGCATCTTTTAGTTAGTTGCTTTACACTGTGAAAAAAGAAATATTAATCGATTATTTTAATGAGTACGTCAACGAATGTAGCTGTCTTTCTATTTTTTTATCTTTAAATCTTCATAACATAGAAGCATAAAATTATAAAGCAGGTTAGAATGGAAATCAAATAGACCTGTCAAATACCCATTACACTTGAAATGAAAATGATTGTTACATGAATTAACGCAGACAAAAATATTTCCTTGATACCAGAAGGCAGATGGTAGATGACTACACAAATGTATAACATTCATGTTTAAACATTTTAACGTTTATGTTTAACATTATATTTGGTATACAAAAAGATAGGCGAGAATAAAACAGTCATCTAGCTTATATGAATGTCTTAGCATCTCAAAAATAGATTATTTTATACTAAAGATTATCCTAGTTTTGATTTTAATATAACACACCACGTTTTTCAGGATTGCAGATAAACAGGCAGCTCCTTCCATATTTTAAAGATAATATTTATTTAAAATATGATGTAAATCCTTTATAGCATATTGCTTGTATTATGAAAATAAAAATATGCCTATAAACAGGCAGCTCCTTAGATACATTTTAAGATAATGTATACATATAATATCATATACATCCTTTATGGCATATTGCTTAAATTATGTAAATAAAAAATACGGGTTTTCGATACATAATGAAACTTGTATTTTCTGACCCTACAGCCTTGGTACATTAAAAAAAAACACTTTTAAACATTTGAGATTTTACTGTCTGGTTGAATTTTAAATATTTATATTTCCCAGACAATATCGATTTCACTTCTATAGATGCAAATATTTCTTTCAGGAATTCAAGAATAGTTTCAAAATATGAGATTCGCATTTGCATATTAACAGAAACTACAAAATGTCTCACAAGGTTGTCTCAAAGGGGGTATTATTGAGCACATGTTCTGCAGCGCAATATAATAGTTATTCAAAATGCGTGTGTTGCTTGCAAAATATATGTTCAGACATATATAATAGGAGGGAGATATGTTTTAGCCAAATATTGTATAGAACTGCTCGTTTAATTCAAAGCATCAAACACGTGTACAGACGAGAATGTTGATAAAATATATAATGCAAAATTTTTGCTGAGAATTACAATAATTAAATACCAAATATTTACTTGATAGCCTTCAAGCAATTTGTAGGAAATATTTATTTAGTTTCTGGGAATGTTTTTTGCGCTAAACCGAAATATGTTGAATTTGACCCATCAGGATATTTTAAGTATTATGGTGTCGTTCTTAAGAGTGCATGCTGTTCTCACAACACAATCGCATCATTTTTTTAATAATAAGTTGAATCTCTAGCTAATGAAGTCTTATCGTCCTACTTAAACACTTAATCATGAAGGAAATCAATTTAATGGAAATTAAATTACGTCGTGAAAAGGTAATCTGATAACATGAATCAAATGAAAAATATTAAAACACTATTTTTTTCTTTTACAATGAACAGCAAGTGATCGATTATACGCGTTACGCATAATCGAAAATAAGTTTATGACGTATAAAAAAATCAGATAAAATAAAAAAATATCACGAATAAAATCTGAATGAAATGTATAGGTATAGTAAAACCTCGTTTATCCGGACTAACTGGGACCATAGGCAATCCGCATAATTCTGGTAATATGGCTAATAAGCAAAACAAAATCCTTAACTAAGCAGACTTACCGTTTATTATGACAAAAAACTATGTTTTGTAACAAAATTACATAGTATTGTTTACAAGACAGTAAAAATAATATAAAAATAGCTTTTCTGGAGTCAATCCACGTCAACTGAGATAATCTAGTAAAGCTTTCTTAAACTCAACAAAAAGCATTTTATTACCATAATTTATTGTACAGTTTATGCAAGAACTGTACACTGACCCATAGTAATCTTAGCGAATATTTGGTGTACTTACAGTTACATTCTTGCTATCATAGTTCAAAATTATTATCTAATGTGAACATTAAATTAAAAAAAAGTCTACAAATCTGATCCGGATTATTCAGAGATCCGGATAAACGAGGGCCGGATAAACGAGGTTTTACTGTATTTCTCAGAAATGCACAATAAATCAAAAGAAACAAATTACATAAAAAATGTTGAAACATGCAGAGATAGTTATGATTGCGAAATTGGCATATGATTTCCTAATTTTACGAAAACTCATGTTTCCTTAAATATTATTACACTGCAAAAATAATAATAATATTAATAATGATAATAATAATAATAATAGTTATTCTCCTGGACAGGCTTTAAACTAAAACTAAACTATATTTTATTGTGTAATGACACAGCAAATGTTGAAATAAATTTTCTTTGCATATGTAAAAATAAGTTTATAACTTAAAGCAAATCTTGTAAAATTCTGGAGCTTCGTATATTTCGCATATCATTTACATTATTAAATTGGAAAAACCTGTGATTCTTCTGAAGACTGGTCTCATATGCGTTTACTTTATTAAAATTTAAGTATTTTTCTTTTATCAACAGAAATGTCTCACAAGTCTATCTCCAAGGGGTTAAAAAAAATTTGAGGGGTCAAGGATAGTTTGAAGTAAATTTATGTCATATTGAATTATTTAATTAAAAAAGGCTTTAAATTTTCTATAATTTCATTTTTTAATATTTTTATTTATATTTTTTTATATGTTAAAAAATGGTATGATATTGTTAAATAAGTTGTTTAATAGTTTTACATAAAACAAGTGCATATGGTAAGCGAAACATTTTTAATTGTTATTATGTAAAATAAATATAAACCCAAAATGTACTGTTTTCTTTTTTTTCTATTTTTTTGTCACTTTTTCATAATTATTTTAAAAATTGTGTTTTTACTAAAAAATTTTTACTATGGGTCAAGTGGTTTTTTATTTAAAGAAAGTGGGTCGTTGTCGGAAAAAGTTTGTGCACCATTGTTCTAGATCACTTTAAGAACAAATTACCGTTTCTGTAAGACTAATGTTTTGCAGGTGTCTCTGTAGATCAGTCCTGCATAACATATGGTACACCAACAATAACTCTGTGGCCCACGAAGCCTTTGGTGAAGATGCATAATATCATAAATCTAAAAAATACAGATAATTTTTAGACTTAAAGGAATAGTTAAGCAATAAATAGTAATATCAATTTAATTTTTAAAATAATCAGTAATTTATTTTTTGTTAAAAAAATATATTTTTTTTCAGTTTCTCATCTGTTGCAGCTTTCCTTTATGTAATATGGCCTTCATCCCATTTCGAGTTGTGTAGGCCTTGGATAAAATATAAAAGAATACTAAGGCAAAATCCGTCATTCCAGGCTCAAAAGTAGTTATATTATATAACACTGTTGAATAATTGTGTTCAACAGTGGGCTCTTTCATTTGTTACCGTTTTGATTTACATAGAAATAATTTTTAACACGATTTTTCACGAGTTATATTAAAATTTCATTTTTACGTTATTAATGTGATAATTTTTTGTTTTGTTTCTGGTTCCGTTGACAATGTGTAAACAATGCTCGACAGTAGTTCCATTATAGAGAATTTAAGAACTCCACAAATAGAATAATGGGTATTGACTTCAGGACAATTTAGAGCCAAAGATTGAAATAGAAAGGAAATTTTGTAACATATATCAACCTATTTAAAGGTCTAGAAGAGAAAAAATTAGTTGTTTTTTAATTTACACGGATGTTGTAAGGATTGTTTCATCAAATATATCTTTATGTAAAGGAAATTACGTCAAAATCATGCTCAGTTTTTGATAATGCCGCAACAACTGGTCTATTTACATGATGTTTTTTCTTTTGTATACCGGAAAGTTTGCTGATAATAATTTGTCTACATGATTTACAAAAATGTAGTTTATTTTTTCATTCACTTTAAATGGTAAAAAAAAATTCAGAGCAATTGCCACAAAGGGGAAAACATTTTCAAAATTTTTATCCTCTGTCAAAAATTCTGCAGGTAATTTAATGGAAATAGATCAGAGGAACGGTGAACAAAATTTCATAGCGCCTCTTTGCAATGAATTTTAGATATGTCCTCCTAAAGATGGCAAATCCTAGAAGATTCTATTCAGGAATAAATAAAGTCCAGCTGTAACATGCAGGGGTACGCGCAGACAATACTGGATAAAAAATAATGCTGGATCTGACTTTGTAATTATCTTAGAAGCACACTGCTTGCGTTATTTTATTCTTAAATCCCTATGGTGAGAGTTTAGAATAGTAAATAAAAGTGCTCTATTTTGAAAAAATTTGTGACCCGAGAACTATTTTAAAAATTTCTTAAAAAATTATCAGCATACACAATTTATAGTGTCATCTTCCCAATACCTTTTTTTCTCTCATATATCTTTCACACAGTAGCGTATAGAAATGAGTTTTTTTTGCTAGTCGCATTAGGAATGTTGATATATAAACGACTAGCTGAATACTCGTGCTTCGCTACGGAGTACATTCAAATTAAATACAACGGTCAATGTATGCAATTAATACCAAATATAGTATATATATATATATATATATATATATATATATATATATATATATATATATATATATATATTATATATATATATATATGACATGGAGCGTGTTTTGCTCCCTTGTTTAAATATTATTCCTGCAGTCGTCATATTCTTTAATTAGTTGGGCGAGTGGCAGGGAATGGATCACAAGAAATTCAACTACTTTTTAATCCTTATTTATTGCGTTCTTGAAGTAACCACGCTCCAGGGTAATCTATTTCACATAGCCATTTTGTCGACCTACCCGGCACGACTACCGCGAGCTTCCGCTCTCACCGAAATTCGCACGCAATCTACCGCCAAAACTTAATTTCCTCCAAGCTCCTGCTGCACGGCGCATGTGCAGACCTCAACATTGGTCATCTGGACCCTTATTATTGCTGATCGTACAATTTAACTTCGCGCCCAAAGACTTGTACCTTTCTAAAAATAAATCCTTTCGCCTAGAATTCCTCGCTTTCCACTCAAAGTCGCTTTTAAAGGATGATTCCCCCACTGAAAAATACGCGCGCTTTGTACATGAAATGTTAGATTCTTATTAATTTAAACCCCCTTTTCCCGTACTTCTCAACTATATTTTGACAATTCAGTTATGTTTTGAAACAAGCACACGCACACACACACACACACACACATATATACAGAGGCTGTTCACGCATTTTTTAGACGATGTATATTGTATTCACAAAGTTAAATTACATAAAATTCTTGTGTTTTAAATGTTCTATTTGACATCCATTATTCTGAACTATCTTTCAACACCGCAATTTCCAGGATAATAATGCCTTTTGAAGTGTCAGAAGAGGTATTCTATCCCATTCCTCCTGAACAGCTTTCCAGAGTCCTGTAAGGGTTTTGGGACGACGTTTGGATAATTCAGATTTTAAAAGTCTGAAAGCACAAAAATCCATAGGTGATACATCGGGAGATTTAGTAGGGATATCAGTGAAGGGTATGGCCTTGATACCAGTTTTTTGTTCCATTTCTTTTAGGAAATTTACAGTGGATTTTGATGTGTGACTGCTAGCTTTGTCCTGATGGAGTCTCACAGATTGATGGCACTGTGGGTAAAGCGATGGTATTTCATTCAGAAAAATTGGCGATAAAATATATTCCTGATAGTATTTGGAGTAAATCTTGACATTTTTTTCCACTCTCTTTATTTTTAACTTGCCATTATAAGAAAAACCAGAAACAATCATGAATCCCTTAGAAAAACTTTCTTTCGATTCTTTGAACCATGTACTTAAATTTTTTCTCCCCTTTTATGATAATAAATGGCTATTTTTTTGTTGCAATCATTTAAATACACCCATGATTCATCTATTGTGACAATTGTTTTCCATTTTTCTTTGGATAAGTGTTTCTCATATAGAATTCTGCAGCGTGTCCTGCGTTCAGAGATATGATTTGGAAGAAGACGATGCACATTGCATTTTTTCGCTTTCTTAAGATTTAAATCAACGTTTATAATTTTGTTTACAGTGGACACCGAGCATTTTAATGATTTTGCAACTGTCCTTTGATAGGGGGATTTTCTTTTAACATTAAACAACGTACCTTTGCAATAGTTGAAGATGTCCGTTTTTTCCTTGGATATTTGTTTGGAATTTTTGTCCCCCTTGAGCCTCCAATTTGACGTTTTTTTCCTTTCTTGTTGACGATATTACCTATCGACGCTTTAGATATCACAAAACCATGACTCTCACATCGTTTTTGGATAACGGAGTATGCATATTTCTCTTCGGAAAGAGCATAAATGTAGCCTTCGAACCACTGCTTTGTTAAAAACGCCATTTTGAATAAAAACAAAACTTTCCAGCCGCAGACGATAATTTTGACTTTTAAAAACATAGTACAAGTGCAATTATTTCTTTTGCAGCAAACGATTTTTTATTACCGCTTACCAAAATCGTCTAAAAAATGTGCGAACAGCCTCTGTATATATATATATATATATATATATATATATATATATATATATATATATATATATATATATATATATATATATATATATATATATTTATAAAAAAATCGTAGCGGATATTTTTATAGACAAAATAATGTAGAAGAAAATATTCAAATTAAATCTAATAGATCATACTGAAGAATATAGTGCAGTTAATATAGTACAGTTTGAGGAACATTTCTTTTACTGTATTTTAATATTGTTTTGGATAATGTCCAATCGTCTGCCGCATTAGAAAGAAAAAAAATATTTTTTTGTCAATTTATGTCGTTGTTGTGCACGTGACGATAAATTAATTTTAAGTATCACAAACAGAAAAGAAACCACGTGATCAACATTTAATAAATTAAATTCTAAAAATTAATCTTTAAAAATTCACCAAAATTCGAAAAGTGGAGGTAAAGATTCGAAAAAGATTTCATTTTAAAGGTATTTTTATGATCTTTCTCGGGATATAAATTTTTTAACTGTCGAATTATTATTTTAAATGCAAACTTTAAAGAATGTTACAAAAACAGCTTAAAAATTTAATTTAAAAAATTCTAAGAAGAATTTTTCAAAAATCTTTCTTACTGCACCCCTACAGTATAAGAAGAATCGTCATGCAACATTTCAGCTCTTTTGGTCCAGCGGTTTGGTTTGTGCGTTATATGTCAGTCAGTTACGGAACTGTTTTATATACATATAGACTAATCCTTCACCATTGAGAGGAGATTGTCTTTATCCTAGTGTACACGAAAAAAAAAAGAAAACAGATTTGAAAGTATAAAAACTTTTATTTGAAAAGTACGTAAAATTGTGGGTTTAAAACTTGAGTGTCGTACGCCTCTCGGCCTCAACACTGGAGGTCAGGATTTGTCTGTCGCTCAGTTGTCTTCTCTCCAGTTTCGGGATTCACGCAGTGGCACGTATCTTCACAGCACTGTTTCGGGTTGAATTCGCCTGTGTTGGCGCACTGGGGCCATTCGCATTCGGATACATCTACAATTCAAAGAAAAGATGAGGTTAATTTCGAATTCGGGACTGTTTCAATACTTTCAAAACCTCATATATATGTTGATAAATTAAGACGAGGGTACATGCGTAGAGCGAAAGTAATTTGTTCGAGAACCTAGAGTTCCTAAAACTCAGGATGACTTATAGCCTTCTTTTTTAACTCAATGGAAAAACGTGACTGCCAAAAGTCGCAGCATGGTTCCTTTTTATAGCATCGTATCTCTTTAAATAGCGGCTGATTTTTTTCTCCGGTTTGAACCATAAAATACTAGGATTTAAGAATTTTATATTATATTATATATATATATATACACTCATGGACAAAAAAATTAGCGCACCAAGAAGCAGTCGTCAAAATGAAACGAAATTTTACATACGTAATGACTACTTTGATATAAGTAAATGATAAGAAAATCAAAGAAAAAGAAAATTTATTTCAGAGAAAAAGGCAAACGAACGGAGGAGTTAATACTCCGTTGGACCCCCTCTAGCGCGAATGCACGATACGATACAATCAGGCATTGAGTCATACAAGTTCTGTATGATGTCTTGAGACATTTCGTTCCATATTTGCTGTAACCTTGCCTCTAGTTCGTTCAAACTCGTGGGATGCCCAACTCGTCGTCCCAAATGAACCCAGATATGCTCGATTGGAGACAAATCTGGGGATCGAGCAGGCCAAGGAAGGGTAGTAACAGTGCGGAGACAGTCTTGTGACACCCTTGCCGTATGAGGCCGAGCATTGTCTTGTTGAAAAATGGCTCCTGGGAGCCGTTGCAAGAGTGGCAACACATGTAGTTGCAAGATTTCATGAACATACCGCTGGGCTGTAATGGTGCCACGGAACAATACTAGGGGTGACCGTGTATTGTAGGCAATGGCACCCCATACCATCACACCAGCTGTGGGAGCGATGTGTCGCTGTACAGAAAAGGCAGGATTGAAGCGTTCACCACGGGCTCTCCACACACGAACACGATTGTCATCACTGACGAGATTGAACCTGGATTCGTCGCTAAAGATGACCTGGTTCCATTCCGCTGCAGTCCAGTTTCCTCGTGCGTGGCAAAACTCCAAACGGAGGCGTCGATGGGTGAGCGTCAAGGGCAGCACACGTAATGGGCGCCGCGATACCAGCTGTCCTTCAGCCAGGCGCCTTCGTATGGTTCGAGAAGACACAGATGCCCCTAGTGAAAGTGCTACCTGTGCCTGGATGGCGGCCGATGAAGCAGTTGGCTGTACGCGTGCATTTCTTACGATGTGGCGGTCTTCTCGACGACTGGTCTGTCGAGGGCGTCCTGATCCTGGTCTTCGTGTACATGACATCTCTCGGGTCCACTGGTCCCAACACCTCCTCACAACACAATCAGAGCGGCGTAATTGACGAGCTACTCGCCTAGCTGACCACCCAGCTTCCATCATCCCGACGATTCTCCCCTTCTCAAACTGCGACAACTGCTTATATTGTCTTCGAACACGGCGTAATGGCATGTCTATCTCAGCTCTTCCTTTGTAAATGATTCAGCACACTCAAACAAGCTTTGGTTACCTGTTTTATACTCCACAGAGTACGATGTTCAACGCCCTCTACCGGCTATACGTAATGCGCAATCACGCTGAATTTCTAATCATTTGCATATCTCCCCGACATGTAACTTCATTGCAAGTTTCGTTACGATCCCGCAATTATTTCTTGGTGCGCTAATTTTTTTGTCCATGAGTGTATATATATATATATATATATATATATATATATATTTCGAATATACTATAAAAGGCCTGTAAGTTTGGTTTGGTTTGGAGCACTACTATTAGTTTTTTGCTACACGAGGGCTAATTGGACCGGGACCTACAGCTTAAAGCCGATTCCGAACGGCCACAAACGCCCATTCCTAGAGTGGGACTCGAGCCTACAGACTCTAGTTCCACGAGGCGCCTGTAAGAATGAGAAAGACAAGCTTATTAAAAATGTACAAGGGAGTAACATCACAGCGAGCGTTATCTGTGAGGATATTGTAACAAAATGTTCCGATATTTAAAAAAGAAGGATTATTAGAGAGTAATTATGTAATAAAGGGGCTTATGTTTGGCTTTTATAAATCTTTATGCAAACATAAAACGTTTAAAATAAGGTATTTCACAACAAACTTTAAGAAAATCTACTGATTTTGGATTATCCTGTTTCGATTCTTAGCAAAAGTGATCTAAATAACTATGAGCGTTCACATTTAATAGGGCTTTAAAGACAGGTGAACAAGAACCAAGCATTGCATCCGTACTTTTTAAGAGGTCGGATGTTTCGAAAATAATTCCCAACTCTTTTGCATTTTTGAACGACGAAAAGCATTTTCAAAAAGGACACAGGGATTGTTCAATTTCGTCATTGTTTAGGGATTCGCTCACAGAACGGTAAAAAAAGACTTTAATTTTAAAGATTCCAGTTAAAAAAAGCGCTAAAGAGCTTAAAGAATCATTGTCATTTTCTTTAGTTAGAAAAATACCTTTTCACCTTCCGTTGCCACAAGTGCACACCCAGTCTAGCTACAATATTGTAGGACAATGGCCGAATGGCTAGGGCCTTGCGATATCATAGTCTGTGGGTTCAAGTCCCACTGTTGGCATGTATGCTGATAGACGTTAGAATAAAGCTTTAAACCGTAGGTTCTAGACCAATAAATCTTCATTGAGAGAAAGAAGACTCTAACGCTCTCAACCAACCAACCAGTCATACTTTCTGGTAGGAAATAAAGAGGTATGAAGGACTATTGAGGGAGGGAGTAGGATGCCTTGGTAGGGCTAGGCATCCTACCTAGTGATGCGGAAATTACTTTCAGCGTGAGCTAAAAAAGATTCAGCTTTTTGAACTACCGTTGCGTTCATCTGCAACCTAAGTGAAGCAAAATGGACTAACTTTTTTGTAAATATTTTGAAAGTTTGCAAAATATTCAGTACCTCGTATTGTAAAAAAACAGTATTAAAAAAAGGAGAGATACACTGATTTTTAAACTATCTTCATGGGGGAGGTACAAGCAGCCACTGGCTGTCCTACGCTGTTCTAGTTACACTTACCATTACTATTCTGGGCCTGGTCGCGTGCCAGCGGGCAGACGCAGGTGCTGATCTTTCTGGAGGGAGGGGTGATGGCCTCTTCCTTGTTGTAGCACGCGCACCACTTCTTCGTATCGTTGGTGCACTGCATGGGCTCGTAGAATCCCTCCGAGTCACATTTGATGTCCCAGTTCATGCCGTGGTCGGAGGTCCGTGAGTTCCGGCGGTGTCTTTCGCAGGTCGTCTCGGCATCTGAAATAGGCGAGACATGAAGAATGCATTCACTTTCAGCATCTCACGCAAACTAAACATTCGGCGTAGCTACAAAAGCGTGAAGGGTGTGGTGACTTGCAACACTAGAAATTACATGCGACAAAAAAAGAAAATGTGTTCAATCCTGGTCAACAATTTTGGCGTTCTTGGTATTCCTGCGCATTTAAGCTCAGTTTGCAACATCTGATTTCATTTAAAACGCAAAAATGTTCAATATAGATAACACAACATTTTAATAGAAATTCCAACAAATTTTGCACTTGGTCGTACGAACTGAAAACGCATATACTAGTGGACTTTCCTCGTGAAAAAAGAATGTTACAATTTCTTCAAATATCAGTACAGTGATTCGAAGCTGGTATAAAATCTAATTTTACATCGGAGTTATATGGCGCATGCGTCAGTCAAATTTTCGTACCACGTTTCGCAAATTGGATCACGAGAAGTCGCATGCAACTTCTAGTATCACAAGTCACCACAATAGAAACCAGATAGTTCTGCTTTGTTGCAGCGTCACGGTAATGGGTAAAATTTTTAAAGGTATTTCCTATGAGCCGTTCGTATGTGGTTGTAAGGAAATATACACAACTATTAGTGAAAATAAACCAGGAATAGAAATAACTTTGAAATTGCAATATAAAAGGGAGTGAAATTGTCTCTCTCGCTGACTGACTGTCTTTTACAAGGAAATTTGAACGTTATTTCCATTTATGATGTATGCGGTTAGTTGCACAAGCTACCACCGTATCGGTCTGGGTTCGAATTCTGGTCAAAGCTGTGCTATCATTTCTTAGACCATTATATCATCAAAAAGACGCATTTAAGAAACACGAGTGTCTCTAGCTGTAGTAGTAAGAAAAGCCAGTTATTTCTTAGTCGGGTGCGTTCACTGAAAGCACCTCAAAGACGACATCATCATTTTGTCTTCTTCATTTCTTAGACCATTATATCATCAAAAAGACGCATTTAAGAAACACAAGTGTCTCTAGCTAGTAGTAAGAAAAGCCAGTTATTTCTTAGTCTGGTGCGTTCACTGAAAGCACCTCAAAGACGACATCATCATTTTGTCTTCTTCTGAATAGATTCTCCTTCTTTTAAATAAATAAGACATAACACAATTTTAACATTTTTGTCATTTTGTCCTATCACAAAGAAATTTTTACCTGGAATTTTTTTGTTAGTCATAGAGCTTTTATTTCGTTTCTATTTTTTCTTTTGGCAGTTTCTGGTTTTGTTAAATAGATGCGCAAAATTATCTCGATATGCTCATCTGACGACGTCGACTCTTTAGAACCAGACCATGAATATACAGGGTGTTCCAAAATTCGACAGACAAACTCAGAGGGGTGATATTAGGTATCAAGAGGAACAAAAATCACATAAGAATTTGTGACCGGAAACACAAACCTGACGCTGGAGGGCGCTGTTTACTTAATCGGGCCGTACCTCTTACCAACCCCACTAGATGGTCGGAAATATCGCATTTTTCTGGAGGAGGTAGAAAACTCCAAAACAAAACAGAATCACATAGGAATGTATGACCGGAAACGCAAACCTGGTCAGCTAGAGCAGAGGTCCCCAACCCCCGGGCCGCGGACCGGTACCGGTCCGTGAATCAAATGATACCGGGCCACCCAAGGAACATTATACTATTTCCATTTTATTTACTGTGGCGTATTTCTCTCGGGTTAGTGCTAATTTATACCTTTGTAACAGAAAAAATCTTGTAACTATTTTAAATTAGTTTATTGTTTATTAAACTTTTCAAAATTATGATTTAAAATTGCAGTCATAGCCCCCTTCAGCGGGTCACGGTAAAATTATCAAACGTTGACCGGTCTGCGGCGATTAAAAGGTTGGGGAGCACTGAGCTAGAGGATAAACAAAGATGCAGAAATGAAAAGCCAACATTGACTATATATTGGTCTCTGACGTTACCATTTCTGTGTAATATTTATTTCTTAGGCGCAATAAAAGCTGTCTGCAGTTTGAAGCGAGGACATTAGTGACAATTAAACAACGCGCACCTTTGGAGTCTAAAATAAATGCAAAAGTAGCGATTAATTTGAAACACCATTCTGTCCGAACTCTGATGTTTAGTTCATGAAAGAAGATGTGAGGTTTGCCTTAAGGTGCAACATTGGTTTTCTTATAGTCTGCTTCCAAAATAAAGAAGCCAACAAGAACTAGCATTGTAACTGGACAAAGATCCTGAAGATAACAGAATATCACATTAGAAAAAAAAAGTTCTAATTAATTGAGTAAAACTCTATTTTAAGGTTACAAACTATGGGTGAAGCTAGTTTTCAAACTGAACCGGAAATAAACGAAATTTTTGATATAATTTAACGAACTATTTTAATCCACTCCGGTTATCCACAATTCCTGAATCAATACACAGACACACACACACACACACATATATATATATATATATATATATATACATATACATCAGTAAACAAAGCTGAATATCACCTACTATATTCTTTTATAGGATCTCAAAACTATTTGAAAACCTTTTTTCCTTACATTTTATCTACAATATTTCACATAGTTACACAGATTAAGATGCAATTTTATGAATTCAAAAGATTTTTACTTACAAGCAAAGGCGAAAAGGGCAAATACGGCGATCACCTGGTAAATGAAAAAAAATTATTGCGTGTGAAGTGGTATTATATATATATATATATATATATATATATATATATATATATATATATATATATATATAGCATATAAAATATTGCTAAAAATGGGAATGGTAAAATAGAAGGTAGAAGGATAGATAAACCTATATTCTATCTATTGGGACCTTGAAAAAAAATTCGGAAAATTTAGGATTCGCTGTTGGCAGAGCTTAGAACATGTTTTTTGATGAAGGGGATATTCCATAAACAACTTTAAACACTGTTACTCTTTTTCAGAATCTTTCAGAGTTATTTTCCCTTTAAAATTGCTCTTTCTTGTTTCCCCACCCCCAAATTTGCCGGTATATCATCACTATAATAGCTGGAATAGAGCAATTTATGATTAGTTAAAAGAAAGTGAATTTATTTTCTACTTTATTAGCACTTTATCATAGCATGCACTGACAAATTTACTCATAACGAATTTTTTTACTATAGCATATTTCAGAGATAATTCTCCGATAGAAGACAGTTGTTCGACTACCTGTGGGAATTGAAGGCCTCGAATGATTATTGATGTTTTTTTCTTCTTTTCTGTAATAGAGTTTGGGGATAACATCCAAATAGATAGATCTTGCTATTATTTCAATAGATCAACTTAACCATTATGTACTACGTTATTATCCAAAGAGCCAGTTCTGTTTGATATCATTTATTAACACTTATTGCAATGATTACTACGCTAACACTACGCCATGATTACTAAGCTGAATGATTACTAGACTATCATTCAGACGTATTATCTATAATGTAAAAATAATTCGAATAAATAAATTGTAGATTCCTCATCCTGTACTAATTATTTTACCCTTATGCGTCATCGTTTCCGAATAGATAAATATTATTCTATTGGCAATAAATATGTAATTTTTATCTCATTTTCTGCAATAGGGAAAGTGATTTAAAATTAATTCATCTCACTGTTTTGTTAAATTAGAGGAATTTGAGGAATAGAGGAATTAGAGGAATTAGAAGAAATTAGAGGAGTCAAATCAATTTGTTGCAAATTCCAACTACTTTCAGGTATCAACAAATTATGCTTCGAACTTAATTCGTAATTTTTTATTAATCATAAGGAATTTTTTTAAATGTCATCAATTGTATGGGAAACAAAAGTATCTGAATTTGCAAAAGGGCATGTTAACTAACAGAGGTTTTAGTATCGATTGTAAAATTACTGAACTACAAACTATAACATTTAAAAATTTGCTTGTTAAACCAAATTAAAGTTTTCATTCTTTTATGCCTTCTGAATCAAGAGTTGTAGTTTATTCAAAGGCCTTAAATCTTTCCTCCTTAATCGTACTAAAAATTTCAAAGGAAAATTTTGTTCCGTTTTTACGTAGCAATACAGATTTCTTTATTATCTGAACACTATGTGCGCACAAATATTCATTTCTATTATCATATCCATCATTTTATGTGTCATAAAATATCATGAAAGAATACAGTTAACTTTGTATTAGAAGCAAAAGGTAAAAAGTAGTACATATATAAAGTTAGAAGCACTTACTGTTAAAGCTAAACGCTGCATGATGAAAGAAAATTTATATCCCGTTAAAATTCAGACCTAGAAAGATAAAAGTTTGTCACCATACAATAAAAAATGACAGAAATATACAGCCAAAAAAAATAAAGACCTGCTGCAGAACTTTTAAACAGCAAACTGTGTAATGGAAATATGTCTTTAATAAGCTTAATGAGTGGTAAATTATATAATTTAAAATTTATTTTTAATAGGTAAACAGAGATATGGCTTTGTTTTATAAATGCATGAGAATAAATTATGAATTCAACTGAATTTCTCCCAAATCCTATTTTATAGAGATATTTTAATTATGAGAACATGTTTTGTCGATATATGAGTACAACACATGTTTTAAAAAGTAGAGGACCTAATCTCGGTGAAGGATATATGTGACTTAATTCAAAATAATACAGAAAATGATATTCTAATCCTTTAAAAGAAACTTCAAATAGATATTACGTATATATTTTCCCCCTCATTAATCTCATTTCTGACTGTAAATATCTATTATCAAGTATTAAAATTTTCAGTTTCACAATAAGTAAAATTAACACATAATTAATGATGCCTTTAGATCCCAAACTTTTAACATATTCGCAGTCTATCGATGAACGATTTTGTAACAAGAGATGGGCTGTATGGTAATTTGCTCTCGGGTAAGTTAGCGTTAAATTAGGGTTTTAATTTGTATTGCTTTATACAGTAAATATAATACTTTTCTCGTTAAAATAGTTTTCGTATCAGATATTCATACATATAACCTCATTCATAAGGCTGAAAAATTAGTTGTGTTGCTATATCCAAACAAGCTACATCTCTGAAAATCTTGAATACACGTCGGCACGATCTTAAAAATTTATAGCTGGAACAGGAAAGTTACCCAAAAAGAAAAAAAAAAATAAAATAACGTAGGACAATTTCTTTAAGCACAACTTTTATTCTACTGTTATTATTTTGAGTGGTTCTTGAAACAGAATCCTTTCCATGCCCGCAATCGCTATGTTAGGGACGAAACTTCGTTACCCAGCTTCTTTAAACCATTACATGATCATTAACGGATGGTTCATATCGACGATTCCTAGCCAATTTCTCTTCAAGTCCGTGGCAACGTTTCAATGATTAGGGACTTTAATCTTTAATAATGTTGAATCTCCGGTGTGATCATTGCTATTGCTCGGACTGCAAGGAAAAAAATTAGGGATCACGAGGCTACATTTTATGGGTTAAAATATATAAACTTCGCTAATTTGTCCATTTTTTTAGTAATATAATAAAATATGAATAACCGAGAGCTTATCGTAATTTTATGTCAAATTATGGAAAACATATTAAAATTTCGTGCAAAATATGTCTGATTTTGTTGCACTTTTTAATATCAAATTACCAGTGCGATCATAGGTACGATATTATTATCAGAAATTAACTATAACGGTAATAAAAAGTATCTGAAATCACAAGGCAACATTTTAAGGGTAAATAAATACTTATAGAGTAAGGTAATTTGTCAATTCTACATAATAATACAATATATACGGATAATTATATTTCTAATGAGAGATTATAATATTTCTGATGAAAAACAAAATTAAAACTGTGATCGAAATAGATCTGAATTGGCCAAAAATTGCCTAAAACGTGGTGCTATGACTAAAGAGTATTTTGAATTCTTTAAAAAACATTTCCTTTGATGAGTAACTATTATTACAGATCGAGCAATATCTATAGATTTTAAATGTTCATATTCTATGATAATGTAGTAAAAATCAGAGTCTTTAGTCTCGAATAATTTAGTCCAATGGATTATCCATTAAGACTTTAACATCAAAGGTTCTTCTGTCCGAAGATGAGAAACTTTTTCAGAAATTGAGATTTTTAACTAATTATTGCAGCTTATTAAGACGAATATACAACCTTTTTTGAAGAATTTCCACCAGTTGTCTGTGTGTAAAGTAACACTGAATTGCTTAGCTTAAAAAATCTCATTTCCATGCAGCGAACTTACAGATGATATTGGACGGATTTTAAAGACTTTCTTTGTAAAGACATAAATAAACCCAAATGAAATAGAAAGTTTTAAGCAATAACGTTAGCAGTTTGAACATTTAAAAATATAAACTTAGATCAATTTTTATATTTTTTTTGATTTCCTTTACAAAAACAAAAAAGCACAAAAAAAAACTGAATTTCAAAGAAAGGTTTCTGAATACATACCTTCGGTGAGTACAGTACTATGCAGTAGTTGGAAACTGTCAGTAAATCTGATTTGCAAGACTAACCAATCCTGCTTTTAAACTAAGCGTCCACCTTCGAACTCTTCTTATTTTCCGATAAGATCACGACGTAGCTTTGGCGTCAATCGTTAAATCACTTCAACTAAATTCCCGATAAATGTTTTCATGACCGTAATTTTTTTAAGATTATTACGTGCGAGGAGGATGAATGAGATATATCAGTATTAAGTTCCCCCATTAGAACTTACGGTAAGAATTCCTAGAAATTTTAAAGTAAACAAGATAAACATTTTTCGAATGAAATAGATTTTAGGAAATGTTTTGTGGGAATTTCCATAAGTGTTTACATCGCTTAAAGGTTAGAGTTGACAGCACCCTATTTGGGATGTGCTCGAAAATTTCAAGAGCGTTAGGTGAGTTGACTATACTTCTATAAACACTTTACGCCTTACAATTAATAATTTCTAATATACTATGGGAGAACTTAAATTTCTGCTGGTCTACATACATTCACACAGGCATTACAAGGAGTTTCGCTGTTGACACACGTGTATTTAGTCTTTCGGAATTAGCTTTAAACTTTCGATCTTTAGCTTTAAACTCTCCATCCTCATTAAGTTCTCTCAACGCAAAGATGTCCGCAGCGCTCAAAAATCCAACTAACCTCTCCCACATTGGGTAGAAACTATTCACATTCAGACAATCATGTTTAAAAAAACTTAAAATCTTTAAAACTCAATTGTGTAGTGGCCAGCCAAATATGCATAACGAATTGCACCGTAGTATACATAAAAATTTACATTAAGAGAAACGACTACTTACTTCAGGGCCACATTTATACCTTTGCAGGCCCTAGGAGAAACATTATTATGAGGCCTCAAAAGAACAAGTATATTTCAATTATTCAAATTCATGCATATTTTTTAAAAGTTTTTTGAAAGTAAAATTTATCATTTCCATAACAACCCATTTTAATAATGTGAAAAACAACACAGCATCAGTATACATGTAATTGCATTTGAAAAAGGATAAATATAAATCAGTTTAAATTGAAATAAAAATAATTAACAACTATAATTTTCTTTTTGGTACTGGCTTTGGGTTTAGCAAATATATGTTCTAATGCCCCCTGGCCGGAAGTATTTAAGACTAGGTCCCTATAGGCTAGAGTAGAGGACTGAGAAATGCGGTATTGGTTTATAATGGTACTACAAAGATCGGAGTCCAACTTAGCCAGGAGCGACCTCAAATTTGACCGAGTATCAACAGGGACGACATCTGGGGTGATCGTACCCTCTTCCACCCTTTCTGACCCCATGGAGGGACTTTCGGGTCCACGAATTGAACGTGCTCATATCCAGCCTAGAAACGGATGTATTGAATGGCGCTTGTTAGGATTCGAACCAAGCCTCCTCGACACCTAAACCCGACTCGCTATCACTAAGCTACCTCGGGCCCTTAGCAAATATATTTATAATGTCATCACTCTTTCATTCTCATTTATCATCCTATAAGGTTTATGTTACATTTCTTTAGTCATTGAAATTATTCATTGAGATATGATTTGACTTAGAAAACAATTTACATACAAAGCAGTCAATTGCTTTACTAGGTTTTGGAAAAATTAGTCCCTCTTGTTTCTTCTCTGTTCCGTTCGCCTAATTTAAAATTAAAATGTGATTAGTTTACATGTCTGATATATATTTTATTACTTTCTATTTATTGTCTTTTTAAACTCGAATTTTACCAGCATTCTGACACATTATTTATTAAATTATGCTCCATAAATTTATCATCAAAACTAACTGGCTACACTGCTATATCGGTAGTAAAAAGAGATATATTTTTTGCTGGTAAGTGCACACTCAAATTGGAAATCTTCTTCAAAACCCTCTTGACTTGTTTGTTACTTCTTCCTCTGTTTTTTTTCTTATTATTTTGGTGTTCTTTATTTTCAGTTCCTTCTCTTTCTAACCCTAATTCCGTCGTTTCGCTTTCATTTCGAGAAGTTTGCGGAAGTTCTATGGATTCTGAACAACGCTAGAGAGACAAGATTGCTCCTTTTTGATTACTAAGCTGTTTTTTCTTTTCTTTAAATCTTTTTTTTTTTTTACTGCCTCCAGATTTAAACTTTTTCTGCATCATTACGTATTTTATACCATGAAATATGAAATAAATATTCATTATATCACAAATAAAAATATAAATAAATAATCACGTTAAAATCTATAAAAATGCAAAAATAGAAACAGTAATTATCTCTGTTTTGTTAAAATAAAAGAGTAACAACAAAATAAGAAAAAACAAAAAATTCATTTGGAAATATATTGTTACCAACTGCGACAACTATTTTAGCCGTATAATGAGTAAATACATTTGTATAGTGCTCTAGAAATACCACCCAAATAACGGAATCTGAAATCTCAGTTGTTACGCAAGCATACAAACGACGCTAATTGACTTAACTTTGATCGGTTAAGTAAAAATCGATCAGCGAAGAAATAAATAAATAAATAATCCATAATTTTATTCATATTCTAATTCTTCTATGGTTGTATGAAATAGGTAGATCTAGGGAACAAAATAGCTATTAGCGTCCTTTGCACGTACTTTCTTTCCCTGGTGAAACCACGATCCCGCGCGATTGAGTGCACGTGTGAAGGTGTCGGAGAGGAAGGGAAAGCTGCTTTGGAGCGTACTGCAAGTTTTCCCGCGCGCAATCCCGTACGCTCCAAGCACTCGCGAAAGAACGTACGTGTAAAGGGCGCTAATGCCTCAATAGTTTTTTGTCTCGTGGGTTGCTAGCTCACGTATATGAGTTTTATGCAATACGTTAGTTTTAGATTCTAAGGAGCTCAGTTCGAATCCCCAAAACGCCATAATGCACCTTTGTGTCTACCCCGGATATGGGTACATTAAATTCTTAGACTGAAAAGTCCTTCTACGAGGTTAGTGAGGGGGGGAAGGTGTGCGCCCTACAGATGTCACCCCTGGGGGTGTACATTCAAAAATGAGGTGGCACCGAGGAAGCAATGTTGGTTCACCTGTATGACGTTCCCATATAAAAAGAAGTCAACAATTCCCGCTATATACAGTGCGATTGTCTCAGGACAAGTGCCTCGTTATTAGGAAAAAATTATTTAAAAGAAAGAACAATGTATTTTCAATGAAGGCCGAAAGCTTCACAATTTTTTCTCCGGCCTCTGCTTTTTGTATTAGGAATTCGATATTGATTCTTACATTGTTGTTTGTGAGAAGTAAGGTTTTAAAATGTGGCCCAATAAAGAGTGAGGCTCGAGCTTGTTTATGGTAAATTCTGCCCTGACTTGCGTATAGGTGCCAGCAAACTTATATGCCCCCTAATGTGAGGTGAAAATCTTATTTGTACTCTCTGTTTAGTTAAAGCTATTTATTGCTATTTTATAATTAAGATTTTTTGAATGCCTTTCTGGAAGATTAATAAAAGCCCTTATTTAGACAGTTTTTTATGTCCGCGATGTGCTTAATTTTTAATCAAGAAATATTCTCAAATATTTAATTGGATTGTTGTACAGACACTGAAAAGGAATTTTATTGGCGCACATTTATGGCTGCTTACTTAAAATCTTTAAACTACATAAAACAATGAAAGCTTTTTGTAATGGGCTTTCATTGCCCATTACAAAAGAATTCGGAGCTATTATTCAGTCTTTTTTTTTCTCGAAGGCTAATTACGACTTTCGATTTTTTTTTCACTGACGTTAAATTTAATTTTTAAGCGACATACTGTAATTTCGCACCTCCTGAACACTACTGAAAGATGCTTCCACTTCTTTATTTCTCAGTCATACGATAAGTTGAGGCAAGTGTGTTTGTACTCCTTGGTTAAATGCACCAATCCTTGATATTTTCTTCAGTTGATTGATTTAGAGCGCTTCGGTCAACTTTTGCTGCATAAAGGCTATAATTATACCGGGACCTACAGGGTATTTTCTTCAACTGATAGTATCACGATCTTTATACTATCAGATAGCACAACTAAAGGTATCGAACACTGCATGGAAAGCGATCAATTACAGTGAGGTTGATTATGCCCCGTTTGAGGAGTTATGTATCATCCAATAGTTTACTGCCCAGTTATAAACTGTCTTCCCATCCCTTGACGAAATCTACATAGGATAAGTTTTACACGATTCGTGAAGCTTCAATATCTGTGTATTCTACTATAGACTATTGAGTTGTATGTAGACCATAAACATTGAAGACGGACCAGTTGTTACCAATTAACAACGCTTTAATTACTGAAATTATTTTAAACAAGGTGAATGGGGAAATTTCCCGCTCGTGGAATCATATTGTACAACAAGCTCGTGGAATCATATTGTTCAATAATACGACAAGCCTTTCGCTTCAATTACTTTACTACGATACGTTAAACATACTACAACTACAACATTTAAAGCAAGTATGTACAGCGAGTTAAAATATATACAGTTAGGCAGTCAGGATGGCTTCGGATTCAACGACAGCGCTGGCCTATCAGGCCTGTCTGACCAGGAGAGCTCCGTCTCTCTGGCACTCAAAACAGATCTCTTCTTCTGGACTATTGGGGTCTTCTTTTATACTTTCGGCGATTTCAAAGGGATTTCTCTGGCGTTTGAAGTGCTGGTAAGTGTTTGAAGTTTATGGGATTCTAAGTGTCACTATAGTGTCAAAAATCTCAAAAGCCCTTTAACCACTCTGGGATTTATGTGTTCTATAACGTCAGAACCGCACATTGCAAGAACTTTAAGGCCTCTTATTTTATGGCCTAGAGTTTATGAGACCGCCCAGATCGACAGTTCGCCGATAGATGACATTTTGAGGGGTAGGAAAGGGGCATCACATACTTATATAAATACTAATTTCATGTAGTAATTGAGACAGTGTCACAATGTCCACACAAAGCAACGTCTAGGTTACAACTAATGAATTTTTGTTTGCGTGATATCAGGCGCCGTCTAGCGCATGCGCTTGGACAATCAGCTCTCTTTCCCCAAACACTTTCATGCACACCTGTCCTTATTCCATATGAGGAAGAACATGTTTGTTATGTTTGCATACTTGCGCTCAGAAGGAAAGCACAATACCCACTTATGTATGCTCTTAGAATATAGTGGGTATAGAGCAGTGTCTCCCAACCTTTTACGAGTAGCGACCCCCTTCAATGGTTTCCACGCATCATGCGACCCCCTCTCTTCCCACTCTGCATATTTCCATTAAAAAAGCCTTTTAATACATAAAGAAAACGCAAAAAAATGCATTTACCATAAATTAAACCAACAAAATGATTAATTTAACAAAAATTAAATTTGTAAGAAATTTTTAAGATATGGAGAGCATTAAGAAACATTAATCCCTCTGTCAAAGGGGCGTAAAAGGAAGAAAAAATAGGACAGAACTTCATGAAAAATAAATCTATAGTATTGATTCAGAATTATATAACAATAAAAATCGAAAACCTCTTACGTAAATAAAATCACTTTATTCCATTGGCGGAACTACAATAGTAATGGCAAAACTGACAACACAGACTGATGAAAGATAAACATACATTTAGAATTTGTGTACTGTACGTAGTAACAGAGATTTTCATTTACTACCCAATAAAGATTTTATTTAATGTCCCGGTTCTAGATTTCTAACAAATTGAATGAGCTTTGAAAGAGACTTTTAACGTAGGATTACGTTCCTCCATAACAGTCCTCCGGAAAGCAAAATTTTAGATGCTAAAACCGTCCGTCGTCACGAGTTATAATTTTGGCAGCTTGCCAAACCCAGTCTGTATCGCTTGGGCAAGCAGTAAACAGTTAGACAGAAAAGTACCAAAGTGCGCCAAAATTTCGGCATACATATATCTATATATATATATATATATATATATATATATACATACGTACACACACACACACACACACATATATATATATATATATATATATATATATATATATATATATATATATATATAGATAGATAGATAGATAGATAGATAGATACATATATATATACATAACACATACATATATATATATATACATACAAGAGGTAGGCAAAGATAAGTAATCCTACGGTAATAACTAACGGTAGTTTCGTTAGAAGAGACTACCTGAAAATTTTTTTCTTCTTTAAAAAACTCACTGCCCTTACAGTTTTATGATAAATAAATATTAACAAATAATTTCCGTGAACGTCGCTAAAAAGTTATTTTTATTGAATAAAACCATGGCGATCCCTCAGAAAGCACTTCCCGACCCCCTTGGGGATCACGACCCACAGGTTGGTATAGAGTTTCGTGCTATGATTTGCGTTTCGTAGAAATGAATAATTCAAAAAATTACATCATAAAATCTCCCTGAGATGAATATAATATAAACAATAAGTTTCGAAAGCCCATGAATAAATTATCTAATCCAAGCAGATTCAAAGATTGCTGAGATTATCTGGAAGAGAAAAAAAAAAAACAGCAGAAGGGAAATTTTTAAGAGTGCGACGAAAAATTCCATCGTAACTTTGATATATCAGAAGTATCTTTAAATTGTTGATAAGCTATTAAATTCATACCAGTCTCTCTTTCGCCGAGTGGACAGATGGAAGGTATCAGGAGTCTCCCTGGACCTCTTTTTCTGATCTCTGCTAAGCGAGACGCTATGCCCGCGAAGTGACGGACTAACAGGATCTTTTAAATTTTTCTGCTCGTTAGAGCGATATAAAAGCCATTAGAAGCTTTGTATAACAGAAGGTTAAAAGCTAGATACTTCAGACGAGGCCAACACATACGGCCTGGGGGCTGCATGTGGTCCGCAAAGCCTTTTGTGAAGCCCCAATATTATAAATCTAAAATATAATTTTTTCATTCATAAAAATATGATTTAATAAAAATTAATAAAATATGTTAATATAAAAAATTATAGTTAATAATTCATAACATTACAAAGAGAATATATAAGCGATAAATAATAATATTTATTCAATCTTTAAAATGAAAAGTAATTTATTTTTTCTTTGATAAAATTTTTCATTTTCCCATCTATCCTATTTTCTGAGTTGTTGTTGTGGCTTATGCCCCTTGACAGTATATCAGATCAAGTCCATAAAGGCTATTGGGCGGAAGGGTGTAGCTCCGATTTTGAATTGCACCACAAGGGTTGGAGTCCGACTTAGCTAAAGGACCGATCCCGTAATTTTTGAACCGAGGTGAGTGACGAGACCTTTCTTTTTCAAACACTTGACCCCGCACCTCCAGAGGTAAATTTTGAGAACTTGGAGGACATTGCAGCTATGACAGATTTTTCGTGCACCAGCCACCATTAGCGTACACTGCGGGGGATTTGTTAGCGACTGGCATCGAACCAGAGACATTCAGATCACTGGCTCGCCACCTTTGCCAACTGGGCCACCGCGTCCTTAAAAAAAACCCATTTTCTTGCCGCCAGCAGCAACTTTCCATAAAATAATAAGGCCCTCATCACTTTTCGAGTTGTGCAGGCCTGCTGTAGATGATTATCTACAGCAAGACCCGTGACTATGTCAAGACCCGTGGCTTAACGGAAGCAGGCTACACCAATGGCTCTAGACAGATCCCCGGGAAGGAGTGTCTTTAGGTAATTTCAATGATATACATATTTGTTTTTGCGTGTGATTTTTATTTTTTTTTGTGTTTTATGGTGTTCTAAACTCTAATAACCCGGAAATTTGTTGTGTTGTGTTATAAGGAGAGATATTAAACCATGACTCGACACCATTATATTGAGTTATTACGTGGGTAATATTGATAAGTTCTACTTTCAGAGAAATTTTTAAAGAATAAGACTGTGAGATTTCTCCCTCTCTCTCTCTTTTTTTTTACCTTTTTCTTGAGAATGCAAATGCAAAATCTCTCAATATTCCAAGTTAAAAACGTTTAACGATTATAAAATTATATTGTAAGACTTATATTGTAAGAATCTCCATATAGTTATATAATTATATTGTAAGAGTGTCTAATATAGTAATTTCGGAATAAAAAAAATTTCCTTTCAATGTTCAAACTAAGAAATGTTATTAAAAAACTTAGAAGACAACTGTGATCTACTTAGAATTTACATATGTCAGTCACAACAGATCAGGAGTTGATCTGTTGTGACTGACGTATATAAATTCTAAGTAGAAGTATAGAATTTATATACGTAGAATCTACTTAGAATTTATATACGTCGTCACAACAGATCAAAAGTTGAAACTAGTATAAAAAGGCTCTTCTTACTAGAATCTATCAGAAAAATTCTGTCTTTTGTACAAGACATTTTCCCTGTATATGCCCTTTTGCTTTGAAAGAGGACCAGTAACAGATATTTATTTGCTCCCTTAGATACGCATATCCAACCAGTTTCATCTCTATTATAAAAGTCACTTGCATTTATTCGGATATCCATTTTGCTAAACGATCGCAATTTCTCAAGAGTAAATGCCAGTTTCTCTTTTGAAGCGAAGAATTAGATTAAATTTTCTTTTCTTTCCAAATTTATTATTTTGAAGAAAGTTCATGAAAAAGAGAACTAGCTGCGATGGCGATGAACTTGCTTTTTATTGAGAGAGAATAGTTTTCAACTTAATTCGCGCATAATTTTTCCTTTTCACACAACATGAGTAGAGAATGGATAACAAATTGAGATTACAAGTCGAGGAACTTTCCCCCTTTCAGTTCCATCTTGTGAAATGGGACGAGAATGGTGAAATCCAAATGGTAGTAATTAGAAGAAGAATTGAAAGGGGCTTTTAAAGATCTGACCCCATTCTTAAGTATGTGGCTTAAGAAAATCGAGTTTCACATTGGTTGGATTATTTTTGTCATTCCTTTGACGGTACAATTAAGTCTTCGTATCGGGGGGATTGCGGAAATAGTTCTCTCGTCAAAAGTTGGAAAAGAGAATTTTATGGCGATGCATCAGTGGGCTTCAAAGAATTTCAATTTTAATGTTAAGATACAGATAATTTTCCTCTCGGTATTCTTCTAATTACAGATTTGAAAATGCATACTTTTGAAATTTATTTTATGCGTATGGAAACAGGCCTTTAAATATAATGCAAGTATTTTTCCAACTTTTTTTGTTTATTTATTTTTAAAAATTTTGATATGGGCACGATATAGACATCAATAATTTAATTCTCTCTAAAATATTTGTTTGATTTTGTCCGAAGGCGTGAAAATTAGTAGATGAAGAATATTGTTCTCATAGGTTGAGGGAACTCTTGTGATACCGGATTCACGGGAACGAAAGATAACTAATCTTGTGGACGTAAGAATAAAAAAAAAACTTTATTAAACAAAAGGTAACATTACTGACAATTGAGTAAATAAAAAAGAAGAAGCATTCGTTTAATGCAGGCAACACGTTAGCCGCGTACAAGCACTCGCTAACCGTCTCTTAGGAAAAATAAGTTTTGGTTCATTAGCGACCTGGTGTGTCAAGTTTCAGAGCAAAATCTGATTTCCTTGTTCTTTCCCAACAATATTACTACTGAAAAAATTTAAATTTATAAAACTTTTTATTTAAACGTTTACCCTCGTACGCAAATAGAAATTTTTTTAAGTCTAATGCGGAGGCACTTGTTGTTAGACATTCACCTTTTGGTATTCGCCGCTATTTGACTGGCTGCTTTATTAGGGCTGGCCATATACATGAGCCAGCCTTGTTCCCTATGAGGGGGGCGATACGGAAACGACCAAGCCTTATTCAGGATTTGAACCCACGCCCAATGCGGGGAAGGTCAGAACGCTAACCACTACACCATGTGGGCGGCATGTACGCAAATAGCAGAATTAAAATTTATGAAAAAGTAGTTAGTAATGTTGGAAAAAGGAGAGATAAAATGAGAGAAAGCAGCCCTAATATTGAGAACATTTACTCATGTACACCACAAGACTAACTGGGTCTTAGGTAGCCCAGTGGTAGCGCTTCGGCTTTTGGCTCGGATCGAGTCCCGACAAGCTCGGATCGAGTCCCCCATTAAATACCTCCGTGTATAGGCCGGATATGGTCACGTTAAATTCGTAGACCGGAAAGTCCTTCTGTGAAGTGAGAGAGGGTGGGAGAAGATACGATCCCCCAGATGTCACCCCTAAGGGTGCTTGGTCAAAATTGAGATGGCAACTGGCTGACTCCGACCCTTGTGGAGCCATTACAAATCGGAGACGCACCCTTCAGCCCACATACCTATATGAATTGGGTCTGGAATATTTCCAGCCAGGAGGCATGAGCAACAACAGCAAAACTGACTGGCAACTTCATTATTGGAGTACCCTGTGGGTTAATAAAAGTTGCTACTCATGAGAGGATAGGACAGAAACATCCATTCTTTGGCGGGGAATCGATTTCAAGCCCACGTCCGGACAGCATGCGAACCTAACAACTATACAAAGTGGACATACGACGACAGTGTTAACCCCTTAACGATCGTATTATTTTCAAGAAAATAGTAAAAAAAGTGCCAATATTTTACGGAGGATTCCATTTATTTCTTGATCTACCACATCTAGTTTTAAAAAACCCATCCTCAATTGCATCAAAAAAGTCTGGTGCTGCCATCTGTTATGTAAAATAAGAAATAAAAAAATTTCAAGGTAAATGAAATGGATTGTTTTTAGTGCGTTTTTCTTTTGATGCGTTTTTCTTTTGGTCTTAGATCTTTTTGGTGCGTTACTTTTGAACACTCCAGCCCGAAAATATCCGAGGCACGAGAAATAGAGGGTGAAACCTCACCCGTAATTTTGGCAGTAACGAGAAGGAAGGGGTTAAAGTCTATAAAACACGATAGTACAATGTACAGTACAATACAATAAATATCTCAGTACTGTGTTTTATAAACTTTAAGAATTTTGAATAGGCAAGAGGCTACAATTACCGACCTCTTCCCCCCTCCCTTTCCCGCAAGAAACAATAAAAAATATAATATTTCTTATTTAGTTATTAATAGCAACCACTCGAATTATAAAAGTCTCGAAAGTGAAGAGTAGAATGCATGCTTCCTGCGTACAAAAAAGGTTCACAGTTTGAAAAGAAAAACACGAAAAAAAATGTGAAGATACACAACAGAAAAGAAGTTTTATTCATAATGTCAAGTTGAACTTACAATAAAAAAGGAATGGTAAATAACTGATTGGCATCAGGAAAAATAATAAAGGTGTAAAGGTATTTTCGAAATGAAAATATCGTAACTCAATCTATCTTTTTAAAAAACGCCTATGGTTGGTGTCGGTGGAGGGGAGTTCACCGCGTCACATATATGTACCACTGAGCCGTAAAACCATTTCTGTCATACTTTCGAGACACTAGTCTCGAAAGGTATGAAAGAAATTTCCAATATTTCTGTTTCTATGAATTTTAGTTTAAAAGAAAGGAAAATATTACAGATGATCAAAAAAGTTTTAACACTGAATTATAATAAATCCTTAAAAGTACATTAGTATATGTAATACACACAAATTTCTCATACAAGAAAAAAATATTCTTACTGCGATAGTAAATATAATTTTTTTCAAACTCCTTACTCTATATATCAATGAGAAATGCTACTCAAATATAAAGAAAACAAACACCTGTTTAAATATATACAGTGAAACTTCTCTAGCCGGCCCAAAAAAATTTGTAAAATTTGTAATATACGAGTAAATATATATATATATATATATATATATATATATATATATATATACAGGGTGATTTTTTTTAAAGTGACACTACTCAGAGCCATCTGTAGCGCGATCAATCAGCCAGAATTCCACCAAAATTGATAGAGGGGCTAAGGACGACATGGGAAAGAGTTTCCGTGAAAAAAAAAGTTCCAAAAGCCACCGATAGAGGACGATATGGCGCTGCTGTTGTCGGCACACCCGAGAATTTTCATAAAAGGCAAGTAAAACATCAGAAATGCAAATTCATGACTACGTAGTCGACAGCAGCGCCAGTATTTCGGGCTATAAAGATCGGTACAGAATCTGTTGAGTTTCCGCTTTATAGAAGAAAGGGTCATCAGTCTCTTTTTTCCACTGGCATGATCACCTCGCTCCCCGGACTTAACCCTAGTGACATCTTTCTGTGGCGTTATTTAAAGTCCAAGGTTTATCTAGGTGTAGTTTCAAACTTGGTGGCCCTAAAGGACAACATATCCCGGACTTTGATGAACATTCCTAATCACATGTTACGTATATATGGTGAATTTTGGAACTATTTTTTTTTTCGGAAACACTTTCCCATGTTGTCTTTAGCCCCTCTATCAATTTTGGTGGAATTCCGCCTGATAGATCGCGCTACAGATGGCTCTGAGTAGTGTCAGTTTAAAAAAATTCACCCGGTATATATGGAAATTTCTCTAGAAGGCCACCACTATAAACGGCCCTATTTTTAACTAATTAAATACTCCATAACACCAATGTTATGAAAGAAACCTCTTTCGGACAGCCACTCCTTAAAACGGCCACTTTTTTATGGAACCATGACTGGCCGCCATGGATAAGTTTCGCTGTGTATATATGCATTAATAATAGATTAACAGTAATACAGTAAAAGTACATTTGTGTACGCAGTACACATAAATTTCTAATAAAGATAATGATTCTCTCACTGCTATAGTAAAAATAAAACCTTTTATTTCAAACTTCTCCAAACAAAATTTTCTCTCAAATTATAAGAAAAAATCTGTTTAATAATAAATATTAATATTCGAATAAAACAACAAAGCTTTTACAGTACATTTTTATACGCAATTCACACATTTCACACAAAGAAAATTAGATATTCGCACTATAATAAAAAATATTTTTATTCATTCCAAAGTCTTCATTCTTTTCCAATGAAAACTTCTACAATTTTGCAAAATCTGCTAAAAATCAATATGCTGTTATGATACTTCTCATGCATGCTTTTTTATAACAAACGCCAGATTTATTCTTCCACATAGTTTTACAAACTGCTCTCGATCGTATGTAGATTAAAACAAAAACCAAAATATTAAAGGTATAGAAAATCAGCTAAAGAATTTTCTTAAGCTAAAATATCCTTTGTTGACAATAGAAATATATCTTTGATCATAGCATTAAAATGTGTTACTAAAAAATTCTTTAGAATTTTTTAGTAACACATAATGCTATTCATAATGCCTTTTGTAGTTAGAAGTAAAATAAGTTTTTAATGCAGCTCAAAAATATTAAAAAGAATTCATGAAAATAAAAAAATGGTTCTTAGAGATCAAATATTTGCATAAGAACAGAATTTGGTCAAGGTGAATTAATAATGATGTTGAACAAACACATTCGAGTACGTTTGAATAAATATGTAAATATTCTAATAGTCAGTAAATTTTTTTTTGGCAGCTTTTAGGAAAGTAAATATAATTCAGCTATTGAAAAACAAACCCAAAACTTCTAAAATTTCATTTATATCAATATTAATATATTTTATTTATGAAATGTTACTGAGAATAAGTTAAATTTTGTGATACAGCAATTTTCTCGAAATGAACATCATTTTGTCAGCTTGTCATGTTGGTAAAGCTGTGGAAGACAAAATACTTTGAACTTTTTTTTCAGTGCGACGGCTCTGGCTTCAAGTGACTATATTCCATCATCTGCTGAAAACCATGCTGTCCCAGTCAAGTTCCCAGTCATTTTTTAGTCTTTCTCTCTATAAAAAAAAAAAGAATTCATATTTTTTTTCGGTAAAATAATGCATGTATGACAAGAAAACATTAACTTTATAGACAGTGTTTTAATAATACAAATGTTTGAGTTCCATTTATCACAAGATTTCAAAATATATTTTAGAGTATAGTGTCAGGATTTTTTGAAAACTTCTTTATAAATGGTTGTCGCTGATTTCTCATAAAGAGAACTGTAAGGAAAGTAAATATGAGCTATAGAACAAAAGAAGCTTTTCAATCAAAACAACAAAATTTTAGTTAAAAGAGTTATGATAGAACAAACTTCACTTCACAAGTGATTTTCCCCCTCTGGTGATATGTCAGGGAATTAAAAGTAAACAAAACCTTGATCAAGAGTTTTTTTATCTAATGTGTACGGGATAGCTAAATTTCATGATTTACGCCATTTAGTTTTGAAACTAGGGCAGGCACGAGTATAACTTTGGGCATCATTTGCAAGATCATATAGATAATTGGAAATATAGCACTAAAATTATAGATATAAATACGAGAAAACCTCGTATTTAAACCTCGTATAAGAAAACCTCGTACCAATTATTCACTGTAAATAACTCAAAAGTAAACTCTGTGAGGTATTGAATCAAAATTAAGTCCCCCCCTCTGGTTTAAACAAATCGCCGTTTGAATAAGAAACAAGAGAATGAAAATAAGCGGAGCTTTTTTACTAGTTCGGGATTCCCGTGGATAGCATACACGCGCGACAGTCAAAGGGAGAACGCCACGAGGCGAGACTGGAGAGAAGCAAGAGAGGAGCGAAAAATATTGAAGAAGGTCGTTTTGCCGTACAGATGCTGAACATTATCAAGCTTACCGAAAGCGTTTGGAATTATTAAAGTCAAGACAGAAAGGTTAGTGGGGCGAATTGTACAAGCAGTGGCGTGGCTGAATTCTGGCAGGGTTTCCTTAATATAGTTACCGGAATTAACACGCGCGATAAATTCCTCGTTGCCAACTGGCTTGAGTACCGTATTTATGTAGTCTAACTATTGTTGTAATAAATAGAGTTTAGTGTAGAAAACCTCGTCGCATCTCGTTAATGGTGAGTTTGATGTTTTAGTATACACGTTACCGCAAACCAAGGTAATGGAAACAGGGAACTTCACAACTATTTTTGTGACTTCCAAGAAGCAATACACTTCTTATTTATAGCTGTATGTTTTGATATTTTTCTAACCCCTAACAACGAATGTGTGCAGTAGAAAGACAGAAGAAGAATCTCAGTTCATAGGCTGACGAAAAACATGATTTTAATAGGCATAAATGAAGTACTTAAATTTAAAACAATTCTTTATGTAGAGCAAGGCATTAACTCTACTTACCGAAACTAACCGTTTGATTGTCTTTACCGTTATCTACGAGGTGGAGTAACAAATAAGATTAATTCATTTTTTTACTTTAAGTGATACTGTTCTGCACGTGCGTCGATGGCTTTCGACAACTATATTTTCGGAAAATCACGTTTTTGTGCTATAACAACTCAGCGTCTTTATTAATTTAATTGCAAGCAACATGGTGCCTTTACCTCGCTACTTCCAAGGTTTAAAAAAATTGTTCAGTACACGTTCACCGGACAATGGCCCGAACCATCACTAGCTATGTGGGTATCGCATTATAAATGTTATCTACGAATACTGGGGCCACACCGCTGATCTAATGGGTTTGAAATTAATGTAACTCGTCCTATTCAAACCATTTTAAAATGCCCATTTATCAAGGTATTCCTTACTGAAGACAAATCTCTGCGATTCTGTTTCGTTTACTTAAAAATACACACGGCATATCGAACATGTATGCTTTGCAATTAGAAATATCTTCAATATATTCTGGATTTTCAAGTTTCTTAGCAACACAACTATAAGTACGGCATTCTTTTAGATTATTTTATTTCTAAACATCTGAGTTATCGCAACACATAAACTCTAATATAAAAGTTTTTCATGAGGCCAAGGAGCATTATTTGTGATTGAGGAGATTAGATCCTGTGCCTAACAAAAAAATTATATTAATATGTTTGTAACTTGTTGGCGTTCTTATTTTTTACTGTGGACGTTAAGAAGCTGCGGACTTCTGTTGTGCAAAATCCAAATGTTCCTAGTAATTAACGTTTTATTTTCTTAAAAGCTTAAGTTTTTCTCAAAATCCCCTGTAAAATGTTAATAGTGTAATCATTATCAAAACTAAGGACAAATTTAACATGCTCTACCACGTGATTTCCTGTAATATGTAAAACTTAATATTTATGCATGCACGTTTGCAAATTCGTATATATTCAAGAGTGAGCGAACCAATATGTGTAGGAAGTAGAAAATTATAAAAATATGCTACACATATTTCAGCTAATGCGTGAGAAAAAGTATGGGCAAAAAGAAATTCATTACTCTGATAACACCAAAATACACTTAAAAGAATCATATTTAATGAAAATACTTGAATATTACATTAATTTCGTTTAGCTTGATACAATTTTGAGTGACATTTCAAAAGCATGAAATTCCTGAAAGAGAATTAAATGTTGTAAGATGTACTGGCACATATTACGCTATCTGGAATATTCCCTTGCTGATATCTTTTTGTACAGAAGTGCAATAAGGAATAACGTATATTCATTGCAGCTAAAGTGAGTACTACTTGTAATGAACATGTATTCACTTTAGGGAAAAAGCTATCATTTAACTAAAACTATGATGACTTTTTATTACTTTACTTTACTTACAGTGTCATTTATAAATTGATCAATTATTCCTCAATATTAATCTAATGATAATCAAAATAAAATGTTTTGAAAAAATATCAAATCGGAACTTCAAAATAATTTCTCCATATTACGACTGCAGAATGCCGGCATTTCCTTTTCATTTGGCTGTTCGTATAATGCAGAAAGGAAAGGAATGCATTCTTTATTGATGAATATGTTAAAAATGAATAATAGTCTCCTCTGGAAACGTGCTTTGACAAAAATGTTTTCCTCTATTCGTTTCAAAGGATATTTCAGTGCTTTTAAATAAGCAGAAAAAAATTGCCATGCACTAAAGTTCAGCGAGGACAATACAGTAGAAAACTGACGAGAGAATAGCAGTGTCAGGGAAGATTAATATCTCATCTATTTGTCGAAAATAAACGCTTATGATCCTTTAGAATTCAGATGAGAGTTAACAAAAATTCCGAATTATTAAATCCAATACTGCAGGGAGCAATCCTGTAAGCGAACTTCAAAATACAGGATACCCATTTGAAAGTACAATTATCAGTCACATGCGATGTAGTTAAATCAATTGGTAATGCAAAGGAATTTTCCCAAAAACTTAAACAGAGCAAAGCTGCAAATGCATAGTGGATGCTTTAAAGAGTTATCTAATTATTTTGAGCTATTTTCCTGTGCAGTTGCTCCTATCTGCGACGAATCACTTCTAAAGAGAATGCTTTTCTTTTGTTCAAAACGAAATAAAAGGCATGCATTGCAATATTATTTCTGTTTCAATGTGAGCATGAATAACATCTTAAAAATGGGAAATTTCAAGTGTAGTAATTTTATAAAATGTTTATAAGTCAAGGGTCATGTCTGAATGAGAGTAGAACCCTTTATAGAGTATTCTGAAAACGGCCTTCGCATTGATCATTGATGGTTAAATAACTAGAATATTTTATACATTTCTATCGCATAAGTATGAAATCGGAATTACAAAATTTGAAAAATAGTTTCCATGTAAAGATTTATCGTTATTATAATTGGAATTGCAAAAGAAATTATAAAATTTCTGCAATATTTAACATTAAAAACAAGAAGCACTATCGGCAACAAAAGACTTAATTTGTTTACTTTATTTTTTTATCCTCGTGTTTGAAACAAAGAAAGGATTAGAAGAATGCGCAATCTTTAAAACTATAATTTTAAGGGAATAAGGAATTTCACTGAAGAAAATCGTCAAAGACTGACCTTTTCTATTTCTTGGCGGCATTTGTCCAGTATTTCATTAGACAAAACAGGATAAGGAAATATCAGGTAAGAATGGAGGGGTGAACAAGTCGTAACTAAAGTAACGTGTGCCCAAGGGCGAACTCTAAGTTGTGCATGAATCGACGTTGAAGCCGTTTTTTATTACTCGCGTATTACAGATGTGTCTGGTTACCTTTTGAACTTATGCTCGAGGGCAAGAACTCTATTTTTCGTCCCCCATCCTTATGCTCTAATAGTTCGCTAGCAATTCTCTCGAATTTAAGGCTTTAAAATTTTCCTTGGCGTTATCAAGTCACACACAAAGAATTTCATCTTTATGTCTGCCAGTTTCTTTCGGAGCTTATTTTCTTTTACATAAAGACCTAAGTATTTCGACCAGTTTCTGATTCTAGCTAAACATTTTTTTATCATTTTTCAGTGAAAGAATACACTGCCTAAACTCTCCCACTCTATTTTTTGTCCGTGACATTGTTTACCGAGTTTCGATCCCTGTGCGAACTTCCAGTCCTCAAAACATAATTTCGATTTCATCCCTTTTCAGGTTTTCAATCCTTTTTTGTCATATTGAATAGATTCAACTCGCAGAGTCAACTTATTTTTTCTGGAGATGATTTCGATTTTAGGTTTTCCTTGAGTGAGTTATCGATTTCTAAAATAAAAATAAGAGTCGAACGGCTGTATTATTTCCTTCAAGATGTATTATTTCCTTCACAAGATCCATGCTATATGTCTTCCTGAAATGGACAGTGATAAGTTTCTAGCAGAAAATTCAAACATCCATAGCAATTTAAACCAACTATTGCTGTCTATATGTTGTGCTTGCTTTTAACAGCGAGAGTAGCATGAGCAGCTGAAGCAGCCAATATCTAAAATAAATAATTTCTAACCTCTAATTTTTAAGCAAGATCTGCTGGCTGCATACATTTGCTCAACCTGAGGATGACCAAACCTGGGTCCGTGATCTCCGATAAAGTTTCTTGAGCAGGCATCGAGCTACAGGCGAACAAAATTCAACATGACGACTCGTGTCGACATTTCAACTATCAATGCAACACAAATGCAAATGGCACGGTAACACTCACCACAGCCGTTGGTGGTCTCGGGGTCTGCCGAATTTCCGAATCAGTGGGAGGCCTGTACACAACGGAGTCGGGAGGATGATACAGAACAGGCTCTGGTCCTGGTCCCAGCCACTGACCCGTGTTGTAGCAGTACTTGCCGAGCATAAGTTTGTTCCTGGATGAACCTTTTACAAATAGTGCTTCTTGGAAAGGAATCTCACGGTACGAAGGAAGCTTGCCACGCATCTGCCGAAGAAGATGAGTTGAAACATTAATACTTATGACATAAGAAACATGTAAAAATTTTGGAAATTAGTAGCTTATATTTAACGTACACTACAGCGTGAAACTTAAGTTCTTGTCAAATGCAGAGGAAAGAAATCTCTATCAGCGGAAAATGTAAATTATATATTTTAATTTTTTTTTCATGTTCAGAGGAATTTCTGCTAATAAAGCTAATCAGATCTATAGAGAATAGCCACATTTAATCAGTATGGCTACCTTCTATAGCTCTGATTAGCTCTTGAGTAACGTATCTTTGTGTTCATATACTCTCTAACTTTTGGAGAATACCTTGCCAAAATCTACAAAATCAAATATATTGCCGCTTAAAGCCTTTCCCGTCAGAGACTCTGTTGCTGAATGGTCAACGCACCGGACTGCTGAGCAAGAGGTCCCCGGTTCGAAGCTCTACATTATTTTAATTTAATTTAATTCTAATTCTATTTCTGTTAGTTCTAGAAGTTGCTAGAACATTCTTTAATTTCCTGGAACGGCATTCCAGAATATTCTGATGATGGATAAAAGAGCAAGTAGCTCAACCTGTGAGTTCAGTTCTGAGTTCTATCAGCTAAGTGTTGTGTGCTAATAAACAGCGTTGTATTCCCTCTACGTGTGTGTTCAATCCATACGACTACCATCTACGCGACATCTTTGGTGGAGGCGCCGGGTACTCAGTTCAGTCTGGAAGCAGAAGAAATACGAAGAAGCCGTAGACTTTTAAATCTTCCTCCGGAATACGGTCTTTACGTAGCCGCTCCACGAAAGCGATTCCCGGCAATGCCTGAAGGAGAAGTCAAGCCACAAACCGTCCTGCTGTCTCCAGCACTAATTAGGGAACCGAGAAAGCCGACAATTTTTAGAGGCGATCCTGGACAAGATCCAACCAAGTGGTTAAAAGAATACCTTAGAGTATCAAAATTTAATCAATGGGATGATACTCTATGTCTTGCGAACGTCTACTTTTTCCTTGATGGGACCGCCAAAATATGGTTTGAAAGTAACGAAGATCTGCTGAATTCATGGGACGACTTCGAAAGAGAACTGAAAAAAACTTTTGGTGACTCTCAGCTATATATACGGCGAGCTAAGGATTGCTTAAAATGCCGAGCGCAGAGAGCTGGGGAAGCTACACAATCTTATATCCAAGACGTTTTAGGACTCTGCAACCAAATTGACCCGGCCATGTCAGAAGACGATAAAGTGTCCCACTTAATGAAGGGCATCGCAGAAGAGGTGTACCAGGCCTTATTAACTAAGGAGATAAAAACGACAGTCGATTTCAGTAAATGGTGTCAGTACATTGAGGAAATGCAGCAAAAGCGAATAGGACGTCAGAAATTCAGTCGCTTGCCGAATGTTGTCCCAATTGCCTCCGTCGACGAGGAACAGGATCTAACCTCACTGATCCGTAAAATTGTCCGTGAAGAGATACAGCGATTAACTACACCCCAAATTGAAGAGCCCCAAACAGGCGTACAAACCATAGAAGCAATTGTGCGAGATGAGGTTGAGAAATCTTTGGCTCCCATATCTAGTGGAAGCTTCCGAAGGTCGACTCCCACATCCAACCGCAGCATCCACTCGACGTATAACAGGCCGGAGGCGGCACAGGAACAATTACCCCGAAAAACCGACGTGTGGCGTACGACCGACAATCGTCCCGTTTGCTTTCACTGTGGCCGCCCCGGACATGTCGTTCGCTATTGCCGGGATAGAAGAGCAATACAGAGCTGATAGAGGAAACACAGCCCAGCGACGCATGATCTCCCAGAACACCGCCGACGAATCCAGCCGAACGTTTGAAAGAAGTCTGTCGCCTAGCCCTAACCGAGGTCGATCGCCTACTCGTCGCTTCAGATCCCCATCGCCGTATAGACGTTCCAGTGTCTCACCTGGCCGAAGAAATGAGGAAAACTAAGCAGTGCGACCTTCCTTGGAGGTGAGGCCGCTGAAAAACAAAATCCTCCCGCTGCCGCAAAGATGACGAAGAATTATCTAGAACTAAACATTGACAGTCAACCAGTACGTGCACTCGTGGACTCCGGCGCATCATTTTCTGTCATCTCAGACCAATATAGACGTCAGCTGCGAAAGATTATGTTCCCAATCAACGGAAGCATAATCCTCAAGGTCGCCGACGGAAGTCACGTCCGTCCAATAGGGAAATGTGTTCTTCGCTTAAACATCAATGGTCTAATAAGTCCCTTTGAGTTTACAGTTATGCCGAACTGCAGTCACAATGTTATACTTGGTTGGGATTTTCTCGAAGCCTCGAGAGCAGTCGTCGACTGTGGCCGATCGGAACTAGTGTTTGACGAAATGATGTCAGATCCTGAATCTGCTGAGACATGGCGAGTGAACACCCTTCAAGACTGCGTCGTACTTCCGCACTCTATTTCTAAAGTAATTGTCACGAATCCCAAAATTAATGCGATCACAGACGTCATAGTGGAGGGAAATCGACTACTGCTGCTGGACAAAGAAGTTGCGGTGCCCTCAACGATCCTGACGTTTTACGACGGTACAGCCGAACTCTGGGTCACGAATGCTCAACCAGAAGCTAGGTTCATTCCCAAAGGCATGTGTGTGGGCTATGCAGAGACTCTAGACGAGAGGTATCTGAACTGCATCTCCAGTGCGCGTATCTGCTCAGCCGCCAAGTTGAAATCGAGCCCTTTTCCGGTCGACTATTCCCAAATGCTAGCCCAAGATCTCACGGTAGAACGAAAACAGCGACTCTTAGAAATACTTTCTGAGTTTCCTGAAATTTTTGATCAATCAAGAAAAGCCGGAACAAAAGTAAATGTGAAACATCGTATAATCACTGGCAATCATCTACCGATTAGCTAAAGGGCTTACAGAGTATCTCCTGCGGAGCGTCGAATTATTCAAGAGGAAGTAGAAAAGATGCTAGACAGAGATGTTATTCAACCATCGGAGAGCCCATGGTCGTCCCCAGTTGTCCTCGTGAAGAAAAAGGATGGAAGTTGGCGATTTTGTGTCGATTATCGTCGGCTCAACAAAATTACGAAAAAAGATGCCTACCCTCTGCCACGTATTGACGACACATTAGACAGCTTAAAAGGAGCCAAATTCTTTTCGTCGATCGATCTCTATTCTGGCTACTGGCAGATTGAAGTGGACGAGGCAGATCGCGAAAAGACAGCTTTTATCACACCAGAAGGACTTTACGAGTTCAAGGTCATGCCCTTTGGTCTGTGCAATGCGCCGGCAACCTTTGAAAGAATGATGGATAACTTGCTACGACACCTAAAATGGACCACGTGTCTCTGTTATCTAGACGACATTGTCGTGTTTTCTGAGACCTTCGACGACCATCTTAAACGTCTGAATGTCGTACTTAAATGCATCCAAGAAGCTGGGCTTGTCCTAAATCCAAAAAAATGTCTCTTCGGGGCTGAACAAATTAAGATTTTGGGACATCTAGTGTCGGAAGGAGGTGTCCGCCCCGATCCAGATAAAGTAAAGGCCGTGAAGTGGTTTCCCACACCCAAAAGTGTGCACGACGTCAGATGTTTCCTAGGACTCTGTTCTTATTACCGCCGGTTCATCAAGGATTTTTGTCATCAAGCTCAACCCTTACAAATGTTGCTGAAATGTGACTCTAAATTTCGTTTGGGACGTGAGCAGTCGGATGCTTTCGACCGGCTAAACGAAGCACTGATATCTGACCCTATACTGGGACTTTACGACGAAAACGCCGAAACAGAATTGCGAACGGACGCCAGCGGCTATGGTATTGGAGCAGTCTTGGTTCAAATACAGCATGGAAAAGAAACAGTTATTGCCTATGCTTCGCGGACACTAACCAAAGCAGAGAAAAATTATTCCACGACTGAAAGGGAATGCCTTGCCGCCGTATGGGCTGTTCACAAGTTTAGACCATACCTCTTCGGCAAACACTTTTCAATCGTAACAGACCACCATTCGCTGTGTTGGCTAACTAATCTAAAGGATCCCTCAGGAAGACTTGCGAGGTGGGCCTTACGACTACAAGAGTATGACATCTCGATTGTTTACAAGAGCGGAAAGAAACACAAGGACGCTGATAGTTTGTCCCGAAATCCATTGGAAGAAGACAATATACCATCGGAAGTCATCGCCGCTATAGATTTTGCTAACGTTGCTGACGAACAAAGAAAAGATCCAAGACTTGCGGAGTTAATACGGACTCTAGGAAATGGCGAAACAGTGAAAGGAGAATTTGAGCTGATTGAAGACGTACTATGTAAAAAGAGTTTCGATCCAACCGGCAAGAAATGGCTTCCTGTCATTCCAAAGCATCTACGTCAAGACATTCTTCAATGTTTCCATGACGCACCCACGGCCGGACATCTAGGATTCGTCAAAACGTACGACAGAATAAGGAAGCGGTTTCACTGGCCAGAGCTCTACCGAAATGTGCGACAATATGTCATGCACTGCCGGGAATGCCAGCGTAGGAAAGCCGTTCCACAGAAGCCACCGGGTCATCTAATGCCTATACAGCCTGCTGTTGCGCCATTTCATCGCATTGGGATAGATCTCCTTGGGCGTTTTCCAAATTCGACCACTGGAAATAAATGGATCGTAGTCTGCACCGACTATTTGAGTCGCTATGCTATTACAAAAGCCCTGAAAACTGCTGAAGCTGCGGAATTAGCGAGGTTCCTCGTCGAAGATATACTTCTAAAACATGGAGCGCCCCGAGTTATCATCACCGATCGAGGGCAAGTGTTTCAATCAAGACTTGTTTCAGATATCATCCGGTTTTGTAACATTAGTCATCGAATGACGACAGCCTACCATCCCCAGACCAATGGCCTTACTGAGCGATTCAACAAAACACTAGGCGACATGTTATCCATGTACGTAGACGTAGAACAGAGAAACTGGGACGAGATACTGCCGTTTGTGACCTTCGCTTATAACACCGCTAAACAGGATGTAACCGGATTCACACCTTTCTATTTACTTCATGGCCGAGAAGCCGAAACAACGCTCTACACTCTTTTCCCCTTCTGCCCTGACGTGGAGAACGACTATACTAAGCATCTTGTCGTGAAAACCGAAGAGGCAAGGCAGTTAGCCAGACTACGAACCCTAGAGGCGCAAGAAAAGGACCGTCGGCGTTATAATTCCAAGCACAGGGTGGTGTCCTATTCATCTGGAGATTTAGTATGGATTTTCACGCCTGTTCGGAAAGTAGGCTTGTCCGAGAAACTGCTTAAAAAATACTTCGGACCATACCAGGTGTTACGACGATTATCTGACGTAACCTACGAAGTCCAAGACTATGAGCCAACATCAAGACGCCGGAAAACGATAGACACCGTCCATGTTCTTAGAATGAAGCCTTACTACGACCCTGAATTACAAGCACAACATCCGAATGGTGATTCTTCAACATCTGAAGACGGCCATTGTGAAGAGGATCCGCCTACCAATGTAAAGAATGATTACACCGGACCACAGACACGTTCCAGATCAAAAGTTGCTAGCAGTTAGGCAACCTAGGACAGCGGGACGCTGTTCTTCTAAGGAGGGAGCAATGCCGCTTAAAGCCTTTCTCGTCAAAGACTCTGTTGCTGAATGGTCAACGCACCGGACTGCTGAGCAAGAGGTCCCCGGTTCGAAGCTCTACATTATTTTAATTTAATTTAATTTAATTTAATTCTAATTCTATTTCTGTTAGTTCTAGAAGTTGCTAGAACATTCTTTAATTTCCTGGAACGGCGTTCCAGAATATTCTGTTGATGGATAAAAGAGTAAGTAGCTCAACCTGTGAGTTCAGTTCTGAGTTCTATCAGCTAAGTGTTGTGTGCTAATAAACAGCGTTGTATTCCCTCTACGTGTGTGTTCAATCCATACGACTACCATCTACGCGACAATATGAACATTTATTATTCACAGTTCATGTTGGATGTTACCGTTTTTCAGACGACATATATTTAAGAGTGCCCAATATGGCGTTAACTATAAATCTGTCCTTGCTAGGAGGGATAGCATTTCATAAAATTTAGTAAACATCAAGCAAAATTTCATATTTACTGCGTACATAATGAATTAGTTGACCCTCTTTAAAACCTTTTGTAATCGTGCTTTGAAATGATTAACTTTTTCCATATTACTATTTATCATTAAGAATTATAAAAAAAGAAATTTATCGATATATTTTGGCTTTTTAAATCTCCTTCTGCTGTTTATTCATAGCTCTACATTAAACTTAAAATAAAATTTCAGAATTTTTCTTCTGTTGTGAATGAGGTTTTGAATTCTCAAATTCTCAAATTTGAATTAGAATCATAAAAGCATCATTAAAGCATTCAATCACAAAGACTAAAATCTTCGCATCAAATCCAGTTGACTTCTTATTCTGGGTTCTGAATATCACTGATTTGATCTCATTCGGAATTTTTTAGAAGATTTAACTGAAAGCTCGAATCCCATTCACTCTGTAAAAAATATAATAATTCTTTACTTCCGTGTCGATTAACGCTAGTATTATTAATAATATATTGTGGTTACTAAAACAGCATTTGTAAGCGAAATATAAACATCATTTTACCTCTTCAATGGGAGTGAGTCTATGACTTCCGTTGGCTTTACGTTTGATGACGATGGCAGCAACAGCCACTGAGATGACAATCAGGATGAAGGCTCCGAGGACAACACCCAGTATTATAGTAGTGTTTTCTGTCTGGTTCACTGCATAAAAATCGGAAGGGAGGAGTCCATTTAATAAACAAATGATAAGCTTAAGAAGGTGTCTGGGACATACAATTTCCGCCAAAAGTCACATTTTTTATTTTCATGTCTTAAAAACATGTTATTCGGTTTTTAGAATGAAAAAAAAAATGCAAACAGTAAATTATTTGGACTAACCGCTGCGCGACCAGCGTGGTCGCTTTTAGTTTTATATTTTCTTTTGCAAAACAGCTCGACCGAGCGTAACATATGTAAGGGATGTTACCATTACCTGTCATCATAAATATACGTTGTTAAGGGATATTCTCCATAAGGCTGATTCTAAAACATCGTGATTAAAAAATATGAATTTCCATTACTTCGGAACAGAATTAAAGATAAGACTGAGAAACCCAACACCAATGATTTTAAAAATTACTTCCCTCTCTGTATGTACTATTTTTCAAAATTAAGATATCTACACTTTATCATTACATCAAATAAGAAACTGTCGGGGAGAATTTTTTTCAATTAAAAATGAAGTAAAAATTCAGCAAGTACTAAAATATAATGTGGGTTACATCACTCTCTGTATGTACTATTGTTCACAATTCAGATATCTCCACTTAATCATATCAAATAATAAATTGTTGAGAAAATTTCTTCACTTATAAAATGGATAAAAGTTCAGCAAGTGCCGATAAAAGGGTAGAAAATTAACTATTGCTGGCTCTCGGTTGCTATGCCGGCGACAGTTAAGCCTAACTTCGTGATCATTCATGCTCTCTCTTTCACGTCTCTCTCTTAAATAATTATTTCTTCTTCTCTTTCTTTCTTGAGACTGTTCCCAATTTACACTTGATCGTGCAGCTCGCTTTCGAGCATTACTGATTTCAGTGCGTACATCCATGTTGACACGCGGTTGCAAATTACGGACGGCCGCTAATGTTTACATCTAGTAGTTGCAGCCGTTGCCATTCGGACTGTAGAAATATCGTAGATTTTTGTGCCGCATACCTATGCTTTTATATATATATATATATATATATATATATAGAGAGAGAGAGAGAAGGTTACATGCCAGGTACTTCATTTTTACACTGTAGAGTCTACGCATACTATGCATGCAAGTATATTTATATCATAATGAAATTTTTCATGAGTGACCATCTTTAAAACGATGTATCTAAAATTACTTGCGAGGTATATCCATGTATTTTATCATGGGTTCTTTTGTTCTATTTTCATTATACTGTCGTAAGGATTTATGATTTAGAGTAAAAATTTCAAATAATATTTTTCCTAAAGCAAAACTTATTCTAAAAATTATTTTTTCCACTTTGAAGTTGTTGTTATTACTAATGGCCTCTAGTGTCAGATAAATCTTAACCAAGTGCATTGAAGGTTGCGGGGTGAAGATATATTGCTCCTGATTGGCTCCCAAATATTAGGCACCACAAGGGTCGGAGACCGACTTTTTGTTCGGTGCCACCACAATTTTGACCGATTAACCCAGGGAGAATCACCTAGTGGACTCGTATCCTCTTCCCACCACTACAAACCACACGGGGGAACTTTCCTGCAGATTTAACGTGCCCATATTTGGGTAGGACACGAAAGCATTCAGTAGCGCTTTTCGGGATTCAAACCGAACACACTTAAAGCCGAATTTTAGCGCTTTAACCATCAGGATACACGAACTCTTTATTACCCATAAAAGTTATTAATATATTTTATCAACAAAATTTTTATAAATCCTGATATATTTCCTATATTTCCAATGTATATATTAGTACAAAATATCTTATTAAGAATTTGCGTTGAAAGGTCAGTTTCACTAGGTTAAAAAAGAGAATTTAAAAATATGCATTTGCTAGACCGTGATTTGAATACTACTCAAAAAAAAAATTCTCTATAGTTAAACATCTTGATTGAATATCTCCGATGTCAACTGATGCGCTTCCTAAAGGATATTAATAAGGTACTTGTAATATTATTTTCCATTCCCTAACCACTTTTTTATGAAGTTCACATTCATACTGTTATATTTTCCATAAATTGTGCGCTCTTCACAACAAGGATACGCAAGAAAGCTACCATAATAAAACTATACTATAAACACGGAACGAGATATTTATAGGGAAGAGATGAGTCGACCAGCGAGCGTCGAAGCAGTGGAAATCCAGCTAGGTCTACGAAGCTAACCGTAACTCCTGTAATTTAGTGAGAGAAGTGAAACCAGAAAATGAAAGACAGAAGTTAATAGGAAGGCAAAGTGTCACACGTAGAAAGTAAATATTGGTAATTAGCGCGTTGGGTGAGAGATAAAATTTAACATTAGAATGTTTATGGGTGAGTGCTATAAATATGAATAATTATATGAGCCAGGGGCATTTGCTATATTTTATTCCCTTGTTTTTAGTTGTACGTTCAAGGCAAGTAGCAATTAGCATTAATTTATAATGTGAGTTCTAGTTTCACTTTCTTATCACAGGATTTTCCTTTCTACAAGTCACTTGACAGGCAAAATAAATAGTTGATTCTTTCCATAGAACAGAAGATTTTCTTTGAGAAATTGTGAAACATCATAGAACATCATATCTTTATATTTTCTGATAACTAAAAATTCCAGAACACTATCGAAATAAATTTATATTTTACAGTATAGATTTATAACAATTGTATTTTATTTTTTAGGAGAAAACAAACACTCAAAATTTTTCGTAATAAAGGCTTGAGTAAAAAAGAAGAAAATTCAAACTACGAAAAAGTACTAATTTTCACCCCCTCAAAATAGCTTTTATTTTAAAAACATTGAACGATTTTTCCCTTTTCAGTCTGAAATATCAGTCGTCCCCGCAAAACTATCAAATGCATCATATATTGAAAGATACATGCAGTTTATCCAACACCAAAAAACTAATTTGTGTTGAAACACTCACACACACACACACACACACACACACACATATATATATATATATATATATATATATATATATATATATATATTATTTATATATATATATGTACTATATATATATCTGTGTATGTGTGTGTGTGTGTTAGTGTTACTAACTATTTATAAGTTATGAAAAATTGCAGGGATTATTTCAAAATTGCTCCGAAATCAAAGGGAATAGTTATTGTCAGATAATTAAATCAAATTTCTCAATCAGTTTGTATTATTAATAATTCAAGACTCAGTAATTTAATTAATACTCTTCTCTTTAAGAAGTTGCCTCACTGGGATCAACAAAAAATACTTTCGATGATAAATCTTTATCATTGATAAGCCCTCTTTTAAAAATACTCAAGCATTTCCCCTTTTTTATTAAATTAAAATGGTTTATGACTTACAGCCATCTTTCTATACATAAAATAGTTCAGACGCAATAGTTCAGAAGCAAAAAAGAATTTCAGACATACCCATCGTCTGGATTTTATGTGAATGCATATTAGACAAAAACGGTTTGTTATAGCCTTTGCATGTTAATGCATAAAAAAGAAAAATTAATGATAAACGCACTATGACTAACGATAAATATAAGTATTGTTAAACACACTTCGAAATATAATTTCAATCCTTTAACTCGGTAACTCCTTTAAGGATTTTAAAGAAAGTTGTTTGACATCGTTTTTACCTATTTCACGGAAAATCGTAGCCTTATAATTATAGCAATAATCCGAGTCATTTCTGCTATATTGAATTAAATACAGTTAAAATTAGAGCATTAGTATTACATATGTGCACATTGTGCATATAAGCTGTTCAGGAAATTTAACTTAGCTTGCTTACCTGCAGGTGCCTTGGTAGGGGGATCCATTGGTACGATCACCAACGTATTTCCATCCAGATCATTTATGTTCAGTTGTCCATTGTCGATCATTCTTTTGAGCTCATCGGCGGCTGCCTTAAGAGCCTTTTCGTCCGCCATGTGGCCATGATCAGGACTGGGGACCAGTTCAAAATTCACGTTGACGCTTCCTAGAGCGTGGAAAAAAATATTCATTATGCAGGAAGTAAGTTATTTTATTTTCCTCTTGACAAACTTATAAAATAGTCTTATTGTACTGTGAATGAATTTTGAACCTGAAGAAAAGAGGTCAAATATTAGACTAAATTCTCTAAGGAAATCTGATACTTCTAGACATTAATTAAAACTTTAACATAAGACGGTCATTATTTTTCAAAATTACTATCAAGAAAATTTTCATCTAGAAAAAAATTGATGTCTCTAGTCTACGAAAAGGATTCTAAAATTATTTCCTATGTATATATCAAAGAAAATATTTTTAACACAGTTTAGTTTTTAAATCTCCGGAAAATAATCAACGTGCATTCGTCTACGATGTTCAATATATTTCACATTATTTATAGTCTGTAAGAGAACCAGAAATGTTTAAATTTTCAAATCATTGATTAAGAAACAGCATTCCACAGTGTCGTATATGTCATGAAGAATGCCATAATAAAATTGTTTTTCCCTGCGGATTTCATGAGTCTCATGGCATGTATAGATTAAACCAGTTCTGTATGGTTTTAATTGAAATTTCAATTTGGCATTGCTCCAGAGTTCGTTTTTTGACAACATTTGCTTCAATTAAGGTAGAGAATATAAATAAAGATTTATAACCAATGTGAAGTGCAACTTATCATTTATAAATTTTAGATGAAAAAATGCAATAACCATTAATGCATTAATTTAGGAATTGAATGATAGTTATTACATTAATATGCCAACTAATATTTTTCCATGAAACTGAATTTTTCTTTTATTAATGAAATAATTATTTACGTGCAATAGGTTGCGGTATAAAAATGTAAAGTTAAGTTAAATAGAGTGTGTATTTTATGCGCATGCAAACATGCATAAACTGCTACATATTTTAGTCTTTCTTTAGCCTTTAATATATTTATATGCACCAAACTGGAAATATTCTCCGATAAATACTGATACATAGGGTTTTGAGTAGTTTTAAAAATTCCAATATGTTTTGGGGGAAAAGTTTCATAGCAGTAGTTAATTTTACACTCTCTCCCATCTTAATGCAGCGATATCTTCGTTTGGGAGCAAATCATCTCTATCGTGCCCAAATCTCTATTATCCAAATCTCTTACGTGCAAATTGTTACATTTACGGCTGGCATTTGAGAAAAAAAGATTTTGAAACTTACGAACTAATGTATTAAGTTATATCCTCCGGAACAGAAAACGCAGTTATATTTTAAGTTGAAAATGTGGGGAGAATTACAAATGTGTTACCAGTTTGCATCGATTGTGTCGGTGCTTCTACTATAATAAACGGCTACGAGTTTATTTCAGACAGTATGTTTGAAAAGGATACGAGCGTGACTGAAATTAACTATTGTTAATTAGTGCGTAGTTTAAAATAGCACGATAATTAGAGTCTTTCACTTACGGAAGCTGCAGAGGAGATAAAGAAAGGTGAAAGGCAAGTTTCAGAAATTTCTGAAGAGGCGGTTGAAAAGACTGAGTTATGTAAAACACTGGAATTTCGAGATTTATACTGTTATAAAAGTCGAAGTGTTAACTCTGCCTAAGGAAGTTTCAGCGGCTAGACCAAAATAAATTAAGCGGCTAAACCACTTTAAATTTTGTTGTATAAAACTGGTAAAAGTTGAAAGGACAATTTTCGCCAAAAATGCCATCAAAAGGTAAATGATTGAGCATAACTGATGAAACTGTGGAGAAATATTTAAAGATTTACTGCAGCGAATATTAATGGAACTTCGCGTGTTATATTCATCAAATATTTTTGTGTGTCTAGTGTTTAGATGAAACTGGGGGGGGGGGGAAACTGGGGCACTTTGCCCCAGGCCCCCAACTGCCGTGGGCCCCTGAAAATTAAAAAAAAATTAATATATTAGATTTCATCAGAAAGAAAATTCTGAAACTTGTACCGTACTTCAAAATTCAAAATAATCTCCTGAAAAAAGGGGGCCCCCCAAAAAATAAAAAGAATTGTTCGATTAATTAGATTTCTCTTACTCCAAAATAGTCTTCTGAGAAATACGCGATTTAGTTTTGATGAAATATATAACTGTTTAGTCCCAACTGCTATACAATTACATTCTTTCTAATAAATTGAAGACAGTAATAACTACTAAAATAGATAGCAAAAAAGATACCTCAGTTGATAATCTAAATATCTGCTGAATTACTAAGTTGTTAGATGTAATTAAACTCTAGTTCTTGTTTTTTAAATAAACATATTGTCATATTTATTGGAGAATATAACAAGAGAGCAGTGCAATGAAATATAATAATTATGTTAATTATTCAAGCAATAAAATTTTAAGTATGAGTAACTTAATTTGAATGTATGTTTTCTTTTCTTTCGATTTTTTTATTTTTCTTGGGGCCCCCTACAGATTTTTGCCCCAGGCCCCGTAAAGTCTCTGGGCGGCCCTGTATGATCGGGGCTCTAATTATATGTAACACTTAATATATAAATACTTAATCCAAATTGCTTAACACAAATACCTTTGCTGACTTGTAAGTTTTGAAGGCACTGGAAGGGAATTCTCATGACCACAACTAGTTGTTCAGTTAAGCTCTCTTCAAATTCTTTCTTTCTTGTCCCGACTACTTCATCGTAATCTGCATCTATAGTGAAAAAGAATGGTATTTCTGAGGGTTGAGTCGTTTCATCTGCACTTTTAGTTGATGATGGTACATGAACTTGAGATGAAATTGATACTTCTGTTGAGGATATTGTTGTTGAAGGTTTGAGTGAAGTTGAACTAGTAGTTGAGGATACATTTGTCGAAGGTTTGAGTGAAGTTGAACTAGTAGTTGAGGATACTGTTGTCGAAGGTTTGGGTGAAGTTGAACTAGTAGTTGAACTGAAACTGATATCACTAGTGCTTGTTCTTAAAGAAGTCAAGCTAGTAGTTGAACTGAATCTTTCACTTGTACTTGTTCTTAAAGAAGTGGTAGATGAAGGGACATTTTTTTCAGTTGTAACAGTGTCAATTGTTTGTTCAGAGGTTGAAGTGGAAGTTGAATATTTTTCGAAAACTTTGGTTGTTGAACTTTTAGGTGTTGTTATTATAGCATCTGTCTTATCAACGTCTTCAGATGTAGTTTCATAATCAGAATCTGTTTCATCTGTGGATTTAGGAGCAGTAGGACTTAAGAAAACCTCTGGGAAAATATTCATTTCCTTTTCGGTTGTATCTGGAGGAGTTTCTTCTGTTTCTGTGTTAATGTTAGGTATTGGAGATGAAGGTGTACTTAAAACGACTGGATCTGGCGATAGGTCTCCATCATCAGGCAGAATTTCCATCGATGCATCTATTTCATCACCACCAAGAGAAGTTTTCTCGATAGTATTTAATTCCGTGCTTCCCTCGGAATTACCATTGGGCGGAGTATTTTGTAGTGAGGTTTTAAGATGAAATTCTGTTGAAATGTCTTTGTTTACATTCACACTGACCCCGGCGTCTACCCCAAAGGATACATCACTTGTACCTTCCATACTCGTGCCGTCCAAATTCGTTAAACCAGGTGATATATCTGATATTTCAGGATTCACTTCACTTTCAGTGGGTAATTTAGGAAAATTTATATAAGTGCTTGTATCAAATGTAACTGGTAGAATACTTTTTCTGTCACCGTTCTCGTTTTCAGTTGCAATTCCTTCAACTGGTGCAAGGTCCTCGCTAGATGACAGTATTTGTCTTTCAGTTCGAATGACTTCCTTTACAGAATAAGTGGTTTTGTCATCTTGATCCAAAATATCATTTTCACTGATGAAAGAGTCATCCGAGATCAACTCATCTCCTTTACTAGATGTAAAAATTTCAGTTTCAGTTGAAATCCAATCCTCGTCATTTTCATTAGCTATAATCTCAGTTGCTATTTCATCCGGTTCTAATAAGCTATAGTCACTTGATGAAATTAAGTCGCTTTCCGAACTAGTTCTTAAAACTTCGTTTTCAATACTGGATGAGTCGATCACCTCGTTATCAGGTATTAATAAACCGTTATTTGCAGTTGAAAATAATCCTTTCTCCGAAGTCGTTTTCGGGATTTCGTTCTTTTCACTAGTAGTTGAAACAGTCCCAATTACACCGGGTAGCGTTAAACTGTCGTCATTAGATGCCAGTAATTCCCTCTGTGTGCTCGTTTTTAAAACGTCGTCATCTTCGGATAATTCATATCCTTCTGAATCCGGAATCAAAGCACCGTAATCAGATGACGACAATAAACCTTTTTCTGAAGTAGTTTTTATTTCATTCGTTAGTGGTTTGGAAGTTTCGTCAAGTAGAATGATCACATCCTCTTCACTCGCTGAAATAACATCTCTGTCTGTACGTATTAAAGTTTCTTCCTTCAAAATGCCTGTACTATCGGCAGCTTGAGTTGACTCATCTTCTTCTTTGGATGATGGAACTTCATTCTCAGATCCCATTGAAATTATTTCAATTTGTGGTGTGCTCATATCTCCGCTTGAAATTGTATTGCCATCTATGCTAGACGAAATAACTTCCCCGGGATTAGGAACTTCATCAATGGGAAAATCATTATCACTAGGTGAAGGAATTACATCACCTAAAGTGGTTGCTATTGTCTTAGTTGAAAATTCAGAAATCATGGTAAATGGGTACGATGTCTCACTATCACTGGAGGAGGGAATTCCCGTGTCTATCTTCAGAGATGTTTCCTCTGGTAACAACTCTTGTACGGATACTGATAAATCCCTTTCGCTAGAAAGGGATAATTCCTGTTCAGTGATTTCCGTTACTTCATCCTGTTTCCGTATATCTCCATCAGATGTCGTTAATATATTAACACTATCAGTTGAAAGAACTTGTGTGTTATCAACGTTCCCATTTTTTAACAAATCAGTCACCGTTTTAGCTTCAACAGGTTTGTCACTGTTGGTTGATGCATCAGAACCAGTCATTATTTCATTCATCGATGGATCAACAGTTTTTTCACTAAAAATATTGAGACCACTTCCAGTAGGGGAAAAGGTTTCATCACCAAAATAAATAGGCGTAGCGTTTTTCTTAGAATTAACATTATTTAGATCATCACTGTCCGTGGTTGAAAGTTTATCTAATTTCATATCATCTATTTCAATTGGCATTTCATTTGTTAAGTTTTCAGCCACCGTACTTGCTATAGAACTGACATTTGAAAATGATTCAGTTGAAATCGAATCTATTTCATTTAAATCAACGCCCCTGGTGATGGGGTATGTTTCCTCTTTTGAAGGAAACGTGATTTTATCATTGTCAAAGCTGTCAAAGCTTGTGGAACGTTCAGTAGTGGTAAAAATGATTTCTTCCTCATTTTCTGTAAAACTACCTTCTTTTGTTTCTGTCCTGTACATAACAGTTTCCTCTGATTCAGTTGTTGAAAGTTTTTCGGCAGCATATGTTGTAGTAAATGTTTCAGCAGATACCCCACTGGAAATTTCTAGTTGATCCGTTGAAAATGAATAGTCATCAAATAGTAAATCGATATCGGAACTATCCGATCCTCTGTTTATTTTTGAGGTTGTTTCTGTCGTATCGAAATCTTTATTTTCGACTTCTATTGCATCTGTTACTGTTGAGAGATCTTTGACTGATACGGTGGAGTCTCCATTAAAGTACTCTTTCCCCTCATCTTTACTGGAAAATGTGGTTTCATGCCTTTCAGAAGACGGAACATAATTTCCTTCATTCAATTCATTCTGAATTGAACTTGTGGTAGACATAACGGGAGAAGAAACTGTTAACGGTTTGCTGGGATAAAAATCATCAACATCGGAAGTCACCGAGTTTTCTTTTAAAGTTTTGGTGGATGATATCTGGTTTCCTTCGGAAGAAAAATCTAGCGTAAGTGATCCATCATAATCACCCCTACCTTCTGGAATTAGCCTTGAGTCTTCTTCAGAGGAAAATATTTCTTGAATTTCTGTGAATGTTGAAATACCTTCTCTTACAGGTTTGTCTGAGATAATGCCATCAAAATCTATTTCTTCAGATCCCGTGACTATATCCTGTTCTGTGCTGAGAGGGAATGGAAAAGAGTCATCACTGGCAACGTCAGTATTAAATTCCTCGAGCGTAAAAGTGCCATCTGTTCTCATGCCTACATTTTGTCTGGTCCCTGTTGAGGAAATATCGCCTGCCGTGTCTACGGACTCTTCCGTAGGTATTTCTAAATCAGGTAATGTGTTTCCAGAAAACTTAACTGAAATCTCAGGGAGAGGCGAAATTTCTCTTCCTAAAGTGAACATTCCTTCATATTCTGTGTAAGGACCATTGTTAATTTTGGTCGGAGATATCTCATTCGTTATAATGTTTTTGTCCATATCAGGGAATCCATCTTCTGTTAATCCAGGAGCAATTAACATGCCATCATTAAACTCATCGGTGTCAGTGCTTCCGCGTTTTGACAAAATGTCTTGTTGCTCCGTAGTTCCAGTAAGTTCTTTTGCTTTATCTAAAGTTCTTAAAAAGGAGTCGTCTAAATCACTTTCCGTTTCAGAGATAGATGGGGTAGTTTTTAAAGTTGGATAAAGGAATGACTGATTTTTCGAAGATGTTTCGCTTATATCGGAATTTTCGCCTTGAGATGGAAAATGTATTTTCTTTTCAGTTGTAAAATCAACCTCTGGTTTTTTTGCTCTTCTATCTATTCTCGCATCAAACTCTACTTTTGGAAATATATCAAAATTACTAGATCCTGTTATATTTAACTCTAGGTTAAAATCAGTTCTGGGTTTAATTCCAAAATTTTTAAGTAATGGAATTTTCCTCAAAGCGCTCAGCGTTGAATTCTGATTTGATTTTCTCTTTCCAAGAATTACGTTTGTTCCAGTTGTAGCTTCATTTTGTGTTATACTTTTTGCTCCTAAAGTGAATAATGATTTTTTAAAACGAGTTCTTCTTTTATGAATATTATTAAAAGAGGAAAGCATTTTGAATCTTGTCGGGGATTTTTTCTTAATTAACTCTTTGAAGAAATCAGTGCCAGTGAAGTGTGAGGTCGATGGTCCTTTAAACACTCTTGACACTAGTGAGGAAGAATGATTGGAATTAAAAGGGGTAGAGTTTTTTAAAAAAAATTTCATATATTTTTCTTTACCCATATTCATTAATTTTTCAAATAGTTCTTGATTTTTATCTCTTGAAATTTGCCTTCTTTTTCTTTCAGGAGAAGGGAAAAAAGAATCATTCGATACTGACATATTAGTAAAATTTTCTCCCACCATGTGAGTTGTGTTAAATTTTCTTCTCTCTTTTATATTTATTTGCTTTGATAAAATACTTTTTATACGTTTGCGTGGTAAATTTTCAGGAATTGTGACATAATCATTGAAAATATTCGCATCTTTTCTCTCAGAGATACTTAAACTGTCAAAGTATTTCTTAAAACTATATTTTGAATTCCTTATATTTTTATTTATAGTCGTCTTTTTGATTGCGTTAATCACAGTCTCTTTAGAAGAATTTGTTGATTCTCTTTCACAAAATAAATAGTGTTCAAGAAATTTAATAAGCTCTTTAAAATACTTGCTGTCAATTATAACCGTTTCACATTTAGCAATTTTCTTGTTTTCTGTACTTGAACTTTCTGTTTTTAGCACGATATATATAGAAAATAACTTCTTCCAATCAACAATTGATTTGTACTTACAGAGTGGATTATTTAAACAAAACTTTTTAATACTTTCAGTTAGGCACACATAACTGTAGAATTCACGAGGAGACGATAAAAATTTCAAATTAAATAAAGGACAGAAAACATAGTTCGTAGCTCTTGGGTATTTCTGTAATACTGAAAATTCTTTCTCTACAGGTAGTCTTCGAGGTCGATAAAGCTCTTTGAGAAACTTTTCTGAGAAATCGTTTCCGCTAGTGATTAATGGCAAAGGCACTTGGTGACTGACAATACTTCTTAAATGCGAAAAGTCTCTTTTGAACAGATTGGATGTAACAGGTTCATTTTCGCCAGACAGTGAAAAAGCCCCACAGTCTTTAAAATAATCTTTCTCTGTGCTTGGGTAAGGAAAGAAAAGGTGTCTGCCAGATTCAGGGCTTGATTTAGAATGATTAGAGCAGATGTGATTGAAAACGAATGTGACTTTATTTGCTGTACAGAAGTAAAAACAAATTTCTCTCAATTTTCTTTCTGGATGATTCATTTTGGCTGAAAATAAAGGAAAAGTAAATTCAGTAGTCGTAAGAATATATTTCATATAATAAAAGATTTGGCATTAAATTATTTCCATGCATGAATTTAACATTTTAAATTGGATTTATTAGATGAATTTATATATAATTTAGTTACATTTTTATTAATTTACTAGCTGAATACCCGTGCTTCGCTACGGAGTAAATTAAAATTAAATATAACGGTCAATGTATGCTATTCATTCCAAATATATATATATAAAAAAATCGTAACGGATATTTTTATAGACAAAATAATGTAGAAGAAAACATTCAAATTAAATACAGTGATCAATGTATGCAATTAATTTGTATATTTAATATTCATGAAACGTACTAATTTGAATTAAATTCTCAAAACTTCGATCTTAATTAGTCTAATGGTTAAATTTGATCTTTTACCGTATTTGAATATTTTTTGTCAATTTATTTCGTTCTTATGCACGTAACGCAAAATTAATTTAAAGTATCACAAAAAGAAAATAAACCACGTGATCAGCATTTATTAAATTCTAAAAATTAATCTTTAAAAATTCCCCAAATATCAGAAAATGGAGGTAAAGATTCGAAAAAGATTTCATTTTAAAGGAATTTGTATGATCTTTCTCGTGATATAAATTTTATAACCCTCAGATTATTATTTTAAATGCAAACTTTAAAAAAGTTACAAAAACAGCTTAAAAATTTAATTTTAAAATATCTAAGAGGAATTTTTCAAAATCTTTCTTAGTGCACTCCTACATTATAGGAAAAATCGCCATGTAAAATTGGAGTCCTTTAGGTCCAGAGGTTTGGTCTGTGCGTTATCTGTTAGTCAGTCAGTCACGGAACTCTTTTATATATGTATAGATATGCACTGTAATGAATAATTTATTAAAGACTGTCTAATATTCTTAATAGAGTATACAAAAGTGTGTAATAGATTTATTCCTAATGACGGAAAAACTGTTAAAATAATTCTTGCCTCTATGTAAAGTTAAAGAGAGTGGCTATACAATCAATTTTTAAAAATATTTTGTATAATCAGAGATATAACCTAAGGGAACTTAAATTATACGTATGTTCCGTACTGAGCCGCAAAACTTTTTGTTTATCCTTCAAAAAATATAACTTCGACCTTTGAATATTTGCGCTATGTCTTCTTATCTTAAAATTTTAATAAATAAGCTGGAACAGAATACATTTATTAAATCTGGCGAAGCTATGACACATATCAGATTTTATGAAATTTGGCTCGCTCAAAAATAAAGTCTTAATTGTAAAGAGCCTTTTAAAGTCTTAGGAATGCTCATACATTGGATTATGTAGCTGAGTGGCCTGGGCATTAGGAGGAAATGACTTGCATTCTCCTAATTGCAAGAAAATCTTCAAACTAATGCACTAAGGAGATTCGAGGATACTGCAGTGTTTTTTTTGATTGAATTTACTTTATAGATCTGATTCTGCTGGGAAATAAATGTTTTACTAGTAAAAAAAAAAATGGATCAACATTTTTTCTCAATACGCCGAACAAAAAAGGCTGATGGTATGGACTGTATGACGAAAGCTCGAATAAATTTGAAAATTTCAATTAATAAATATTTATTAACATCAGCCATCGATACGGCTATTTTGTTTTGGCATGCTTCCGAATGAAGCTTCCTACCAGAACGAGAGATAAAATTCGACTGAGCTTTACAACCTCGTTGCCGCCAAATCATAAGCGCTAAGGAACGACGGGTTATATTAGCTACAGTTTATATTAGCTTTTAACCAGGCGTAAACAGCTGGTATTATTAAAATTATTTCTATAGTTAAAAACTTCATTTAAAATAGTTTTTCCTTGCTATATAGTAATATAAATTTGAAAAATTTCTAAATGAATATTTTAAACTGTTAAATTAGGAAGGTTAAAAATTCTGACTCTATTGATAAAATATCCAGAGTGTCAAACGCCTATAGTTTTTTAGACCTCCGAACTTAGATCAGTTTTTGAAATGAGTCACTAAAACGTTAATGCAGAACTGGTTTTTGCTATGCGCCTAGTCATGAGCTAGTGCAGGGTTGGTTTTCTCTGGGTCATTGAATTTAGAAGAGTTCTTTATTAGTAAACTTCTCGAATAATTAACTCAATTGGTACTGACTGGGCCGCATCCCTCGCAGGCATCAACACAGAGTAATGTATTTATTTCTTCGGGTTTTAAAATTTTTTCACTTGTTATTGCATAACCCAGAAAGGAAAAATAAGATTGTACCCTAACTGAATGAAGATACTGTAATGATTAATTTCCTATAAAATTAGAAATACGCCTACCTTGCCCCAAACAAGACATCACGAGACATGTCGCTGTCTCCCTTCGGTGGCGCGAGTCCTTTTGCCTCATTTGATGAAGGTGGTACTTTTGATAATGCCGAAAGTCCTTTGCAAGAAGATACCCGATAAGGAGGGACAGAAGATACGTGAGCAAATATAGAAAAGTCCTGGTGATCAGCATGGACCATTTGGCAAACACTCAGCTCTAAGAGGGGTAATAAACGCATATATAGTAATTAGAAAAAACAACCAAGAGTAACAAACGTGAAAGCCTACATTAACAAATATACTTGGGGAAGAGCATATTTACATACATTTTGAAAAGTGAACACATATACGCTATAAAAGAAAAACGAAAAAAATTTTCTTATTGAAGTGCAACATTAACATTACTTAAATATATGTATATATACACTGAAGTGCCACTGAATTAGGGATAGCAAAGCCTATGCAAATTGTGTAGTGCTGCGCATCATGTATGCACAAGTGAGGGCGCTGTGGTAACTGCATATATAGCGCGTACTGTGGTTGTTCTGAATTAGTTGTTGGAATTGCCAGTATGGATAAACTGCCTGATTTAGACGCCTTCGATCGCGGACAAATCGTAGGTGCGCGACGCATGGGCCATTCAATTTCCGAAATCATCAGACAGCTAGGATTTTCAAGGTCGACAGTGTCAAGAGTATACCAAGAATACATGGATGGGAGAAAAAAAACTAGCGATCGGGCAAACTGCAAAGGACAATTAGCCTTGACAGTGCGTGGTGAGAGACGGCTCAGGCGTATTGTACGTAGCCAGCGAAGCCAAACATTAGCTCAAATTACCACCCAGTTTAATGACGGTGCCAGTCGTACAGTCAGTAAACGGACTGTGCAATGCTCGCTTCACCGTATGGGTTTCGGGAGCCGTCGACCTAAGAGAGTACCATTGCTCTATACTCGCCATCGGGCTGCACATCTTGCCTGGGCAAGAGAGCACAGAGACTGGAATGTAGAGGACTGGAAACGAGTAGCATGGAGTAATGAGTCTCGATTCCGACTACTTAACTCCGACGGGAGGCTGAGAATATGGCGTCAGGCTCATGAAGCCATGGATCCTGCATGGCTGGCTGGAACTGTACAAGGGCATGGTAGCTCAATCGTGGTCTGGGGTGTTTTTTAGTGGCACAGTTTGGGATCTTTGGTGCGTGTACCAACCTCCTTGAATGCAATTCGGCACGTAGATTTGCTGGGTGATCACCTCCATCCGTTTATGCTGTTCTGTTATCCGCACGGTAATGGAGTTTTCCAGCAAGACAACTGTACCTCTCACAAATCCCGGTTGGCTACTGGCTGGTTGGATGAGCATTCCTCTGACTTCTCTGTCATGAATTGGCCACTTAGAAGCCCAGACTTAAATCCTATTGAGCATCTTTGGGATGTTTTGGAACAAGGCGTGAAAGGCCATCACACAGCACCAAAGAACCTTACTGAATTATGGACAGCTTTAGCCAATATTTGGCAAGCCATTCCCGTGGAACGTTTCCAGAAACTTGTTGAATCTATGCCTCGTCGTGTGGCAGCCGTTATCAAGGCCAGAGGAGGCCCAACTCGTTACTAGGTAGGTATCCCTAATTCAGTGGCACTTCAGTATATATATATATATATATATATATATATATATATATATATATATATATATATATATATATATATATATATATATATATATATATATATATATATATATATATATATATATATATATATATATATATATATATATATATATATATATATATATAGATAGATAGATAGATAGATATATATATATACAACCTTTGTCCAGAAAGTCCGGTGAATGTGTCTATAGTTACAATGGTTTGTTGTGTCTTACATGAAGCAACTGTTACTGTAGGAGTTAATCACCTAGAAGCAATAGATGCATGCAAGGGTTGGAATACGCAAGGAATACAACGCATTGACCTTACACATACGTTTATTAGACAACCTAAATTTCAATTTACATGTCAGCACTATAGTATTACAATCTGTTTTATGTTAATAATTTTGACGTACAATACCCAGAAGCAGAGGCAAACTATAGAGTCAAATATGCTTTTTAGAATCTAACGGGGAGGCACTTACTATCACGGATGTATGCAACGATGATCGTAGCATCGGCGACCGGGACCCAGTATCATCTCCAGTGTATGAAAACGTTGGCAGTATATTGGCACTTCTCCACGGCTATATGGCAGACGAGAGCCTCCGACATCTAACTCTCAGGAAACCAATCTGAAGACCGTCTCCTTTTTTTCTTGATTCCTCTCGTCCTTAGCGAAGCTGTTGTCCGTTTACAGGGGGCCATTCTAGCACGCCCCTCACTTTCATTGGGCAGTGGGCTGTTTCTCCTTCAGTGGTTCCTATCCCTAATTGGTCCTTTATTATACCGCCTCTGCCGCCTCTGTCCATGGGCTATTTAGTACCTCCCCCCACATACGTTTATTTTGTAAAACAACTTTGATTCTTCTCCTCTGACGTTTTTATTGTGGGCCATAAAATAACGACCATCCATCTTGTAAAATATAAACTTCAGATCGCTATCACTGGCCACACCGACAGCTATTCTTCTATTTTTTTATTGTTTTACAATCCTGTATTTGCCCCTGCCTCTGCATCCTTTATGGTACATTCTTTATTGTCCACACACCGTGGGGAATTACACTATTTTCACTTCTACATCACACTCCACCACTATGGAAAAAAAAATTAAAAATTTTTTTTTTCTTAATACAGTCGACTCACGTCCCTGTTCACAGAAGCTGCAAATAAACATTTTAGAACATACATGACAGTGTAAGTGTGCCTCCACGCATCACAATATTAAATTAAATCTTCGCCAAAACGACAAACCATACTAATTTTGAATTTTGAATGAGACTTCTAATTCTATATACATATTATATGCAATTTCTTTACCATACACAAGTTTTACTGTACATAAAAAAAATCAAATAATTAGCACATTTGTGGTTCTGTAAATATACTGAGTATAATACATTGGAAATTTCAACAGGAATGAGTTCATTACAAATTTGTTTTACTCATTATTTTCAACAAACTTCCCTGCTCTTTATTAGAGCTACCATTACAAACTTAGAACCACATAATTTCTCCACTTATCTGCATCATTATCATTGAATTAATTCTATCTTGAAATGACATCTTAGTTATTTATCTAACATGTTCACGTGCGTTAACTCTCAGCAACACTATCATAATATAAAACAAACATAGAATACTACACAATAAGCTTCTTATTACCCACTACATTGATCAATGAAAATTCCATAATACAATTTGCATCTATACATCATCATATCATCAACATAATTATTACTAAATATTCCCTCTATAAAAAAAAAAAACCATAATATTTATATGCCCATTTTTTTTTTTTAATAATTGTAAAATAATAATTCTCGCACAAAATTTGATGACATACAATAAACCTTATCATAACAACATTAACTTTATATACAGACATCGACATCATTGTAACTGCAAATCATTATACACTATCATTCTCACAGATTGTTCGTATCCAAAGTCCATAATTTTACATATGATATATTCTCTGGGCATGATTTCATGTAAAACACAGTTATATCGTACAACTTGTGGTTGTCTTTACAGACGCCGTGTCCCCTGTAAATTTGGCTTTCCACTCCGCATCGCAACTGACCTATGGCTCAAAAAAAAATCCGGTTTTTGTTTAAAAATTGCCAGTCTCTCACTTTCGCTCAACCAGTCACGAAAGCCGATTGTCTGCCTGTTTACCTTTCTACGTCACTTGCAAAATAATTAGCGCTCCATAATCTTTTCCCCCCTACGCATGGCAACGTCTTAGGCCAGAATTTCTCCCGTAATTACTGCTAGTCATTTCCTGTAGCTGCAGTCCAGCACTTTTTCAAATGCACGCCGGCAAAATATCTGCCACTGTGATTTATGGCACAACATCTCAGTACATCGGGCTATATTCTGAAACTAAGTATCATATTTTTTTTTCAATTTACTCCATCTATCCAGTTCTTTGTATTTATCTAATTATTTCCTGAATTTATTTGTGCATTTTGTATTTTACTAGCTCAACATTCCATCACGTAGTAAACCTAACTTAGTTGAATTCGCGAATCTATTCTTCAATTATTCAAGCCTATGTCTTTTTGCCTGTTACTTAGTTTCATTGCTTACCACTGTTGTCTTTAATTTAATTTCGTTGTTTGTTAATGTTGTTTATATCATTTTTTTTTTTTATTTATTTACTCATATTGTCTTTTTTTTTTTTTTATGTTCAACGCTTTTTCCTACACTGCTACCGCTGTGATATTAACGACCTATGATGGCCTTAATAAACTTGTTTCATCGGTGCTCTTCCCCCATCTTAATATTCTTATACTCTACAGGTATGTATTTGAACTTTTATTGGTATTTTGCTTTACTATTCATTTTTCTCCTTACTTGTGACTCATTCATGCATGGCCACTTCACTTGCGCGATTTTTTTTTTGATTTTTTGATTTTTTTTATTTTTTTATTATCATTATTATTTATTTTTATTTGATTTGATTACTGCGTGATCTAAGATTATACCCATGTTGTTGTTGAATTTTTGTTCCACGCGAATCAATTTGCCTACTGTGTGTCAATGTATCTTTTCGCGAATCAGTTTCCTGTGAAATAATTTGTTTACTACTCTCATTGTCAAATTCCACATGTGTGTTATCGCCATTGAGATTCTCCTCATCGATTATATTAGTTTGCATTTTTGATAAATTCATTTTTACTAATTTCGTAATATGCACTTTACAGTCTTCTTCAAAAGGATTCATCGCATTTTTACATAAAAAATTATTATTTCTAAAGCTTTTCATAATGATATAGGGGCCCATAAATTTTGGTCGAAACGTACCCGATGGCCTAAAACTCTTGATGTATACAGTATCCCCAATATTCAAACTAACCGTAGCTTTCCTTTGTCTTTTGTCATATTCATCCATCATTCTTCTCTGATTAGCTAACGTATCATTCCGAATCTGTTCAATTTGTTCGAATGTTTTTTTGAGATACTCGGGTGATGGCCTTTGAGACTCACATGGCTGGTGGGCGGAGAAAGGTGTTCTAAGGGGGCGATTAAAAAATAACACACTTGGCGTGTAACCAGTGCTTCTGGAAATCGAATTATTCATAGCTAATACAATAAATCGGGATTGAACATCCCAATCGAATAATTTTTGTGAGGAAGCCATAATAGATTCTTTATACTGACGATGTGTTCTTTCACACATGGCATTTGCTCTCGGAAAGTAAACGCTGGTTTGTCTAAATTCAATATTCAAATTTGATAGAAATGATCGAAATTCATCCGATATAAATTGTGGTCCATTATCAGTCAATACAATTTTTGGCAAGCCAAACGATGAAAAATATTTCGTTACCGCATTGATTAGCGACGCTGAAGTAATCTTACGTAAGGGAAAAACCGACAAAAACCGTGAGTAGTGATCGACGATTGTTAGTACGAATTGATTACCTTTCAATGAACGTGGAAGTTTGCCAATTATATCCATGGATAAAAATTCTCCTGGTGCATAATTTTTTTCTATCTTTTGTAGTGGAACCGCAATTGTCGGTCTAGATTTGTATAGTTTGCATGTATGACACGTGTCACAATAATTTTTGATATCTCTGTACATTCCATACCAAAAGTAAACTGATTTACATAAATTGTACGTCTTAGGGAAGCCGAAATGAGCCGAGTGTGCATTTACCATTACATTGTTTTTTAATTTCTCTGGAACCACGATTAAAGCTGGCTGCTCTTCTGTCATTGAATCTCTATCGGGCATTACCCATAGTAATTCGCGGTCACTGTCCCATCTAAACATTTTGTACCTTCTCCTCTCTTTCTTATTTCGTATTGCTTCAATGATAATTTTGAGTTTTGGATCTCTTTGTTGATGTATCGACATATTTTCTAGGGATATAGTTTTATCAACTTTAAAAATATCCTCAGTTAGTTTTTCTAGAATAGGAATAGTAAAAACTGCCCTTGATAAAAAATCTGCAGGGTTCGATTCTCCTGCAATATGTTCAATTTTGAAATCAAATTCCTGTATATCTAATAACCATCGCGCTGTAATATCTGATTGTTTTGTTAAACTTAAATGATGTGTTAATGATTTGGAATCAGTTAGAACTTTAAATCGTTTGCCAAATAAGAATTTTTTAAAATGTATCATCGCATCATGTATTGCCAACAGCTCAAGTTTTATTGAGGGATATCTGGTTTCGGAATCCTTTAATTTTCTAGAGTAAAATTCTATTGGCATTTGTGTACCATCATGTTCCTGCATCAGTATCGCTGATAACGCAATTTTCGAAGCATCACAACTTAAAATAAAAGGCTTATTAAAGTCTATCTTGAAAGTCGTTGGTTTTTGTAAAACAGAGGTCTGAATTTTCTCAAAAGCCTGCTGCATCTCTGCGTTCCATACAAACTTTACTTTCGGACTTGTTGCTTGTATTAAAGGATATACGGTCTCCGAATACTTATTAATTAATTCCCTGAAATAATTACATAACCCTAAGAAGGATTTTAATTGTCGCCTATTCTTAGGTACAGGGAAATTAGAAATTTTTTTTTTATTTTTCTCTGCTGGTGCTACACCGTTCTCATTAATTTCAAAGCCTAAGAATTCAATCGTGTCTTTATACAATTGTAATTTTGATGGTTCAATTGTTAGATTTACATCTTGTAATCGTTTTAAAATTAACAATAATTTTTCTTCCATCTCTTTTTGTGAATTTGCACAAATAACCACATCGTCTAAATAATAATGTATATCATGTTCTTTTAAATCACTGAGGCACTTGTCCACTAATTGAGCAAAATATGCTGAGCTATTTTTAGCACCAAATGGAAGCCTGTTTGGCTCAAATTTCCCAAATTCTGTGATAAATGCCAATTTATGTTTGTCCTCAGGTTTTAAAATAATTTGTTGAAATGCCGCATGTAAATCTAAAGTGCAGTATAGTTTGTACCCGCCTATATTATTTAAAATTTCTCTAATATCCGGTAAATGGTATGGAAAACCTACCGTTATGTCATTCAAAAGCCTATAGTCACACGCCATTCTGTATTTAATGTTACCCGGATCATCAGTTTTCTTTGAAGAATTTTTTTTTACAAAAATCACCGGAAAACTGTAGTTAGATGTAGAATGTTTTATTATCCCAGCCTTTAGAAGCTTTTCGATTTCTGATTTCGCATAAGGTTTAATTGCGTAGGGTAACGGATAAGCTTTTGATTGAATTGCTAAATCATGGGATAATTTAAAATCTGGAGATACTAACGTTGTGCTCCCCAGGGTATCATACGATTTTGAAAAACAGCGGTAATGTTCTAATAATAATTTCATCACTCTTTCTCTATCCTCCTTCTGTAAATGTGACAGATCAAAATCTTTCTCACTTAATTCCTTTTTTCTTAATTCATGTATTTCATTTAACGTTAAATTATTAATTCTATATTCTTTTTGCGTGTTTACTCCGTTCGTCTTATTGATGACAAAGTCTTGATGACCGATTGCTAAATTCATTTTCTTATTCAATGTCAGTTTTTTATCAGTTGAATTATGTACATAAGTTAAAATATGATTGGAGTGGTTCACTCTAACTAGCGCATTGTCTACTAGTACTCCTAATTTATTTTTATTTGAGGTAATTAAAATATCTGTATTGTTTGGTAACTTCATCTTAGGTTCAAGCATTACGCATCTCGTCTCATGGGGCTCCAACGTTACTTTATTTATTAAGAAGCAATTAAAATTACTATTTGCCTCCTCATGATTCATAGCTAAACCTTTCAAAGACTTCGTATTTTCATCAGTGTATACATCTTTGAATGTTACCTGATTGCTATCATAGTCGACCACTGCATTGTATTGTTTTAGAAATGGATATCCTAGTATTATCTCGTAATGTTTACTGACATTATTCATCACAAAAAAAGATTGTTTGAATGACCTTTTATCAATTTTGAAATTAATTTGTATTACTTTTGAAAATGGTATCTCAGTATTTTGTATTGTTGTAATTTTAATGTTTCTGGACAAATATTTTATTTTAACGTCGTTCTGTTTAATTTTTTCAAATAATGCCTCGCTCAAGATGTTGACCGCCGCTCCAGAATCCAACAACGACGCACATATTAAATTTTGTATCTCTATTTTTAGTACTGGTAGATTTGAGACTTCTTTGAAAGTACAACTTGCAATTATCAATTGATTATTCCCTTTTTTTTTTTCTTCGATTTGATCCGTTTGTGTCATCGATACCGTTTTGTTTTTCTCCCCCTGTTCACTAATCTTCACATTTTTGGTTATCTTACCCACTTGAATCTCATTTTGCCTCGGGAACCTCTGTATCTGTGGGCTTTTATTACTGTCTACATAGCGTACCAGCGGTTCCCTCTTTAGTTTAACCTCCTCGCATATTGTCTCCTACCTCTCATACCCATATTATGTCTCACACCCCTGTCCATCCTATCATAATTATACTCATAATTCCTATTTATCTCTGCATATGCTTCTCCCTGTTGCGGATAATAATTTCCTTGTCTTTGGTTACTTTGATTATTATCAACATTACTGTAATTTTGCCTATAATTAACGTACGTTTGTGGCATTTGACTATTTCCATTAAAATTTCGCCTCTGGGGAGTCCCCCAATATGTATTCGTAGAATTCGGAAAATTACTTTCTGCCTGAATTACTGGCTGTGTTTGATTTTGACTCATGGTCATATTTCTAGGGTTAAACCAGCATTGTAGTGTACTGTGGTTGGTTTTTCCACATAATTCACATTTTATGTCACCACCTTGGCCCTCTTTTGCATCTTTTAAACTTAAGTTATTTATTTTCTCTGTCGTGGCGTTTAATCGTTCCATCAGTTCTTTATTTTGATTTAATAGTGATTCAATTATTTTCATTGAAGTGCTATCATTATTTATATTCATAACTCTGTTTTCCGAATCCTCTAGCGCGTTCTCTATGTTTCTTGCCTTTTCGTAAGCCTCGTTAAATGTGGTAGGAGCCGTTTTTTTAACTTCCAATTGAATATCGGGTCTTAATCCGTCTAAAAATTTTGATAATTTAATTTTTTCCGTCAGACCAACCGCTCCCTGATCCTCTGATAGTTTCGCAACTTTTAAATAGTTGTACGCGGTCCTGACAATTTCCTCCTTAAAATCTTTAACGGACTGTTCGGGTTTCTGCGAGATTTTCATTAAGGCATTTTGTGATTTCATGAAATCTTGCTCCGGAGTGAATTTTATTTTTAACGTTCTCTTAAAGTTTTCATAATTATTTTCGTCCTGTAACTCTTCGTGACTACTTACATATTGTAATGCTCTGTCCTTTAGTTTTGCTTTTAAAAATAACAATTTATGCTCTTCATTTAACTTCCCTATGTCTGCTATTTTATCAAATTGGCTAAAAAAAAATCAATGTTGTCATTTTTATTCCCAGAAAATTCTGGCAAATGCACTAATATATCTTTGCCCTCCATAATTGTATTATCCTTTGTTTCTAATTTACGTATTAATTGCGCTCTAATTGCATCAATATCAATTTGCTGATTCTGCATCAATCTAATGATTGGCAATATATCTTAAATATTGCCTAACCTATTACTCAAACTATATAATATCATTAACATATCATACATACACTTCCAACAATTGTCATATCATTCTATTCGCATTAGTGTTAAACAAATCACTTTAGTGTGTATTCAACATCAGTCAACTAATAAAGTTCATAATTATATATATAATATCACTTCAGAATTTCAAACAATTCACAGTGGTAAAGAAATTGCACACAAGTCTCTGCTTCTGAATATCATACGTTAATATCCTACGGTTCTTATTCTTAATATTATGATAAATATTTTCATTATTAAGTTTGGCGATTAACGTAATAGATCACCTCTCAAACTTACTACTTCTTCATACTCGTTATAATCATAATAGTGTTAAAATGTAATCTAAATGGTAATCATAATGTTGCTCACAACTCATATTCTAAGTCTATTTTCACTACAGTTGGTAAAAAAAAATAAAAAATAACAACTTGTTTCCTCTTCTACAAAAAACAAAAAAAACACTTAATTATTCTAGCAAACTAACAACATATTATTTTAGTCTTGATTATTACTAAGGTCTCTTCCGTAATATCCACAAATACTTCCAACCACGTGCATCCTGATCGCGGCACCATAGATGTAGGAGTTAATCACCTAGAAGCAATAGATGCATGCAAGGGTTGGAATACGCAAGGAATACAACGCATTGACCTTACACATACGTTTATTAGACAACCTAAATTTCAATTTACATGTCAGCACTATAGTATTACAATCTGTTTTATGTTAATAATTTTGACGTACAATACCCAGAAGCAGAGGCAAACTATAGAGTCAAATATGCTTTTTAGAATCTAACGGGGAGGCACTTACTATCACGGATGTATGCAACGATGATCGTAGCATCGGCGACCGGGACCCAGTATCATCTCCAGTGTATGAAAACGTTGGCAGTATATTGGCACTTCTCCACGGCTATATGGCAGACGAGAGCCTCCGACATCTAACTCTCAGGAAACCAATCTGAAGACCGTCTCCTTTTTTTCTTGATTCCTCTCGTCCTTAGCGAAGCTGTTGTCCGTTTACAGGGGGCCATTCTAGCACGCCCCTCACTTTCATTGGGCAGTGGGCTGTTTCTCCTTCAGTGGTTCCTATCCCTAATTGGTCCTTTATTATACCGCCTCTGCCGCCTCTGTCCATGGGCTATTTAGTACCTCCCCCCACATACGTTTATTTTGTAAAACAACTTTGATTCTTCTCCTCTGACGTTTTTATTGTGGGCCATAAAATAACGACCATCCATCTTGTAAAATATAAACTTCAGATCGCTATCACTGGCCACACCGACAGCTATTCTTCTATTTTTTTATTGTTTTACAATCCTGTATTTGCCCCTGCCTCTGCATCCTTTATGGTACATTCTTTATTGTCCACACACCGTGGGGAATTACACTATTTTCACTTCTACAGTTACTGTTCTTCGAAGTAATCCCTGTAGGCGGTAATGCACATCTGGAAACGGCTGTACAAGTCTTGGAAACTCCTGAGGTAGTCATCTTTAGGGATGGCCTTCAGCTGGGTCCTAGCATTACGTTGGATGTCCTAAATGTCCGAAAACCCGTGGCCCTTCACGGCTGATTTCAATTTGGGGAACAAGAAAAAGTCGAGGGAGACATATCTGGGGAGCAGGGTGTGATTCAGGGGCACAACTCGCCTGTTGGCCAGGAACTGCTGCACCAGAAAGGCAGTATGTGGCCAGGCATTGTCGTGAAGCAGGGTTCAGTTGCCTTGCTTGGCGTACTAGGGGAGTACCCAATTGATCCGTTGCAGCAGACGTTTTAGTATATCCACGTACTTACCGGCATAATGTGGTGCCCTCAGGGAGGAATACTTAATGGATGAGACCCTCAGAGTCGAAGAACACAACGAGCATTGTCTTGATGCGGGATGTCTCACTTCGCACCTTCTTGCTTTTCAGGGATCCTGGATCCCGCCACTCTATACTCTGACGCGTGTCGTCGGGGTCGTACTTCAGGCACCAGGTCTCGTCACCCGAGACAATGGTTTTCAGGAAATTTAGGTTTCGATCCGCCACGTCGATGAAGTCTCCACAGGCGTCAAGCCGAATTTGCTTTTGTTCCGGCGTCAAAGTGTGGGACACAAGTAGGGGGCAAAGCTTGCATTTACCCAAATCCTGGGTCAGTATGAGGTGGGTCATCTCGCTACCAATTCCCACTTCCTCCGCTACCATTCGCACTGTCACACGATGATCCTTGGCCAACAATTCCTTCACTACCTGTACGTTGTTTGGGGAGCGTGCAGTTTCAGGCCAACCACTTTGGGTGGCGGGAATCTTCAATGGTGTTCCGCCCTTCTCGTAAGTGTTTAAACCACTCATACACGCACTTCAAGGTGACGGAACGTTCTTCGTAAACTTTTAGCAGCATTTCAGGAGTCTCTTTCGCTGATTTTCCAAGTTTGAAACAGAACAGCATATTCGTTCGCTGATCCATTATGAATTTCGATCAAGCGTACAACACATTAACTCTACAATGAACTGTTTCCACACGATAAGCTAACTCCGCTCAGGAACTTTTTCAGACCAGTCTTCACCTATCCGGCACGGTATGCGCCGGTTGCAAACTCTTACGACCGTGAGCACTATGACGTTATTCACCGAACTTTCTGGACAAAGGTTGTGTGTATATATATATATATATATATATATATATATATATATATATACATCTGTGTTTGCTGTGCAAAGGAAGTTAAGCCCAAAATGGGCTAAAATGAGTAATCAACCCAGGAATGTTTGAAAATTCGAGGGCTACTGCAGGGTACAGAGAGCTAAGTCCAATTCCACTCCTAAATATTTTTATTCATCAGGGAAAATTTGGGATAAGTGAAACAAAACACAGGCATGTCAGTGTTAAAGGGGTTATGTCCCAATCAAGGACTTATCACTCTTTACCAAAAAATAAATAAAATTGGAAATATTTACTTTAAAAAAATAATTAAAAATTAAATTAAAAAAAAACTGACTTTACAAAAGCCGTCTTTTTTCAATCCCGTTTTTCTCAAAACTACGATTTTGGACTTGACACTCTTTACACTGCAAACAAGCAAACAAACAAACACACACACACACACATACATACATACATACATACATTCATATATATATATATATATACAACAGAAATTATAGAAACAGCGCAGTAGTTTCTGGAGAATCTTTTTGAATGTTTAGACATTATCGAAAGAGCTTTAAGTATTTTATATTTTTCTATAGCGTCTGCCCCCTACGATTTACGGGTTCTGAAGGTGTTTGTCTGAGTAGGGAATTCACAAACTTAATAATGGATCTTCACAGACTGCTTCTTGAGACAAATATATTTTAACATATAACATGTATTTTATAAATGTGATAGCAACACAGAAATGTTAATTTATAAATGTGATCAAGGTAATACTATACCTATATAATTTGAAACCTAAAATATGCGCACACCTGTTTATAAAACTTAATATATACCCAGTATAATATAAAGTTTGACAATTTTGCAATAAACACGTATGCATTTGTGATTAGAATAGGATGTTATAAAATGTAGTGATACTTTCTATAAATTTAACCTTTTGTAAAAGTTTGACAATGTTACGGTTTGTCTTGGTGATTAGAGTAAAATACAATAAGGTGTATGTATGTAAATATCATGGTTTTATTTCGAGGGAGCCATCTGAAAATTGAAACTTCGCGTTCCTAGAAGATTTAAAATAAAAAGGAAATATTATGAACAAAAAGTTCCAGAAATATCTATTGACTGCTAAATGAATGATATTAAAATGCTACCAAGTATAGAAATATTTTGACATAAAATATCAGTTACAGTAGTATTTTAAGAAATACATCTCTCAATAATCCACATTTATGCAGTAAATAGTTTACCATATTTTTCGGACAATAAGACGCACCGGACGATTAGGCGCGCCCCAAATTTATGGAAGGATTGTTAGAAAAGAATATTTCGTATTTTGTGAGGAATATAAAGATGTTTTCAATTTCTTACTTAATAAAGATTTTATATATATATATATATATATATATAGATATAGATATAGATAGATAGATAGATAGATATATAATAAATAATATATATTAAATAATGTATATAAACATATATAATATATACAATAAATATATATAAAATATATAATAAAATATTAATTTTATTTTAATGTTAGCTTCAGGTCATAAGACGTATCCCAATTTTAAGTCGATATTTTTATGTAAAAAGGTGCGTCTTATAGTCTGAAAAATACAGTATTTCCAAAAACACCAGTGTTATCACTTACGATGAAATGCCTCACAGTCGATGCAATTTCTTGTTGAACAGCATTCAAAGAAATCATTAGAGGATATTCTTAATACTGAAAATAGCTAAAAGCCATGAATTATCGCTTCAGTGAATAAAACCTGACACTTCAACAGGAAAATTACTTCCGTTTCAAACAACTACTTTTACTCATTATTCTCACGGGCCCTTTACAAGAGGCAATTATTTAAAATTTCGTATTGACTTTTAACCCTGCTATAACTCTTGAAAATACTTTCTAAACATCTTTCGGAAGTCAACTTTCAGACTTTTCCAAGTACTTCCACTTAACATTTCGTTCTATGAATTACAGAGCTCGTTAAATGAACTATTGCATAACCAAACACAATGCTTTGCTTATCCAGTACTCGATATTTGCAGATGAATATTTAAAGTAAGCGGAAATTGTTCGACCAATACATTTCAGTTCAGTTCAACCAAAGAGGAGAATGAAAAAAAAATTACGCGTACACTCACACAATGTGTTTACGTTTCCACCAGTCCAAAAGCGCAGTGAGAAATCATTCCGCTTGGTAACCACCAACAAAACATTTCGAAGAAACCAATCGATCACACGTTGCATTCAGCGAAAACATATGACATAAATGCGTTGCATAAATATGACAGAGAGGTTTTTTTTTCGATTTTAGCCTCTTTTTGTCCCACTTGACAATCTATAAGAACAACTATGAAGAAAAATAAAAGCGTCTGAGCCCCGATATTTTCGTATAACAAAAGCTTGAATTAGTCATGTTTTGATACATTATATCAACGTTATGCTTCTCACATATTGCATTTATGCTTTTACAAAGGACATTCTCGGATGACAATCAGCATTTATTAATAACATGTGTAAAAAGCTTTCCTTTCTTCCATAATCTTCCTTTCTTTCATAATTCACTAGCTGAATACCCCTACGGAGTACATTCAAATTAAATACAACGATCAGTGTATGTAATTAATGCCAAAAAAAATCCAAAAAAATATATTTATAATAAATACAGCGGTCAATATATGCAATTAATGCCAAATAAATATATTTATAAAAAAAAGATAACGGATGTTTTTATAGACAAAATATTGTAGAAGAAAATATTCAAATTAAATCTAATAGAACATACTAAAGAATATAGTACAGTTTGAGGAACATTTCTTGTACTGTACTTTAATATTTTTTGGGATAATGTCCAATCGTCTGCCTCATTAGAAAGAAAAACCAAATATTTTTTTTTGTCAATTTATTTCATTGTTATGCACGTGACACCAAATTAGTTTAAAGTACCACAAAATGAAAAGAAACTACGTGATCAGCATTTAATAAATTAAATTCTAAAAATTAATCTTTAAACATTCACCAAAAATCAGAAAATGGCGGTAAATATTCGAAAAAGATTTCATTTAAAAACAATTTTTACGATCTTTCTCGTGATATAAATTTTATAACCCTCAAATTGTTATTTTAAATGCAAACTTTAAAGAATGTTACAAAAACAGTTCAAAACTTTAATTTAAAAAAATCTAAGAAGAATTTTTCAAAAACCTTTCTTAGTGCTCCCCTGCACTATGAAAAGAAACGCCATGCAAAATTTCAGCCCTTTAGGTCCAGCGGTTTAGTCTGTGCGTTATCGGTCAGTCAGTCAGTTACGAAACTGTTTTATATAACCCCGATTCTAGCAAGTGACTGTTATAAGGGAACATTGAAAAACACATGTAGGTTGATTAATTAAAAATAAATCCCATGATTTCCTCGTGCAACGCAAAAGTAGCAAAATTTGCTCGTCCCGCGATTTCCGTGGGCACGATCTTTTTTCCTTTATTTAACAGCGCATTCCGTGTTTTCACCGTTTAACCAGTGATAATACTTTAAATACAATATTTAACCTTTGAATCCGATTGAAAATTAAATATCTATCACAATTTTGATTATATTTGAGTCAGTTCATTGGGGTTTTTTGTAAGCGCTCTTATTCTTGTTCATTCGCTATTTTGAAATCAGAGAAGACGGGCAGAAAGCGCTTAGCGAGTGACAAAACGTATATTCCTGATGATTTTTCCCATTCTGAAAGTGATATTAGTCTATATATATAAAACAGTTCCGCAACTGACTGACTGATTGACAGATAACTCACAGACCAAACCGCTGGACCTAAAGGGTTGAAATTTTGCATGGCGATTCTTCTTAGAGTGTTGGGGTGCACTAAGAAAGATTTTTGAAAAATTCTTAGATTTTTTTTAATTAAATTTTTAAGCTGTTTTGTAACATTCTTTTAAGTTTGTGTTTAAAATAATAATCTGAGGGTTATAAAATTTACATCACAAGAAAGATCATAAAAATTTCTTTAAAATGAAATCTTTTCCGAATCTTTACCTCCATTTTCTGATTTTTGGGGAATTTTTAAATATTAATTTTTAGAATTTAATTTATTAAATGCTGATCACGAGGTTTCTTTTCTTTTTGTGATACTTTAAACTAATTTTTCGACACGTGCATAACAACGAAATAAATTGACAAAAAAAATATTTTTTTTTCTTTCTAATGCGGCAGACGATTGGACATTATCAAAAAATATTTTAAAATACAGTAAAAGAAATGTTTCTCAAACTGTACTATATTAACTGTACTATATTCTTTAGTATGTTCTATTAGACTTAATTTGAATATTTTCTTCTACATTATTCTGTCTATAAAAATATCTGTTACGATTTTTTTATAAATATTTTTTTTTGTTAGCATTAATTGCATACATTGATTTTTTGGCATTAATTGCATACATTGACCGTTGTATTTATTATAAATATATTTTTTTGCCATTAATTGCATATATTGACAGTTGTATTTAATTTGAATGTACTCCGTAGCGAAGCACGGGTATTCAGCTAGTTATTTATAAGATAGTGATAGTTGTCTTTTGGGACTATAATAATAAAATAGGTGGGATCGATTAAGGCGACCAAGAAATGTCATAACACCCAACGCTCAAAAATCAACAAGGAAAGTGTTTTTAAAATTTTTTAGACAGTGATGTGGAATTCTATTCTTTATAAAAAGCAAAATCCAGCACAAAAAGTAAAGCTTTTGGAGTTTCGTTTGCAAATGATTGAGCAAGTTATCCAAAAGTATTCCGATGTAGATATGAGCGGAACGCCTGGAAAATCTACTCTTAACCCTTTGAGATTGACAGCACGTCCTTTATACCACCTAATCCTATAAAGAAAGAGCCTCGAATTCAATGTCTTGTTTGTTGCTCTAAAAGAAGAAATCGGCAAAAATATTCGCAAAGAAACGCGAATTTGGTGGTGCAAAGAATGTGAAGTTGGACTTTGCCTTGAAGCATGTTTTGAGATTTAGCAAACTAAACTTAATTTTTAAGGTAATTTGTGTTAGTAATGTATATTTTCTTTAGAAGATACATTTTGCTTTTGTATTTTATGTAATAGATAAAATGTAACCACAAATTGAGAGTTATTTTCAAAAAATGGTTTTTATGTGATAACGCCTGAAATTGACTTTTCAGAAAGTATCATTTCTCATGGTCTAAATCTATAAAAAAATATCTATTTTACAAAAAAAAAGTATATTTGAATTCTCAAATATATATAGCTTTGGAATATGCAATAAAAAAATACACGAATTTTGAAGCGGTTTTGGTCCAAAAATTGAGCAGTCAGAGGGTTAAGAAGTATTATGAAGAATTACTACAGTGGTAAAAAAATACTGCGTAGTTGTAAAAATAATAATAATAAATAAACAAAAGAAAAGACTGTTATCTACGACAGAATTTGGTGTACACCTGCTTCGAGATTTGGAAACCCAGGTTCGAATTCCTTTCCGGTAGACAACCATCACAAACATAATATTTCCATCATTTTTGGAACTATAATATCCACATTTATATCAAAGTTCAGGAAAATGGTATTATTCATAGTTATTAATAAATGCTGGTTGTCATGCGTGAATGTCCTTTAGAAAAGTATAAATGCGTGTACAATATCACAGAAGCATGACGTTTATATAATGTATCAAAACATGACTAATTCAAACTTTTATTATACGATAACATCGGATCTAGACGCTTTCTTTTTCTTCCCAGACTTTTATAATATTGACTTTACTCATGGCTAGTTGGCTAATTGTATAGAACTTGGATAGTATGGATGAAGTGGCTTCATTCAACTGATGTACATCATTACCCAAGACAATCTGGATATTAGCAATTTGTTTTATTATTTCTAAATGTAGTGAAGTTTTAAGTAAAAAAATTGAAAGATATCTTCTAGGTATCTATATTAAAATGACGCTAATAGATCACCCAAAATAATGAAATCCCATTCTTTTATGGTTGTCTTAAGTGTAAGTTACGAACAGCACAGGAGTTGCCATTTGATTTTAATCTTGCGGTCGTATCTTTATATTCTTCTGTTCCATTGGTTATTTATAACTTACTTTGTAGGTCCCCAGGTTAGGGATGCGACATCGATGTCGATGTTTTAAAAACATCGATGTTTTCATAAAAACATCGATGTTCTAAACATCGATTTATTGAAGCCGATGTTTTTTTAACATCGATGTTTTGTGCTCGATGTTTTACGTTGTTTCGATGTTTTATTTTTAATGAAAAAGTACCATAATAAAAAAAATTTACCACGTAGCATAATTTTCACACTCAGTAAATGTAAGACTGAATTCTGAAAAGGACGAATTCAAAAGGGGGAACGATTCCTTAGCAAACAGACAAATGGCAATCAACAACCAATGATCAAATCAGAGCTCTTTGAATGTTCCTGACACTCCTGAACCTTCCATGGTGTTTTATTTTATAAATAGTATATACACGAGAGCAGTCATTTAAGTTTTTGTTTTGCTCTGGTTTTATATAGGTTGACGTTAATATTATTAGTAAGATGCCTCCCAAAAGTACCGTTTGGAAATATTTTTGCTAAACCTCTGACAAATTGGCGAAGTGCAATATTTGCCTTAAGTCCCTCAAAACTTCTGGCAATACCACGAATTTATCTGGACAAGGCAAAACGGCTATATTTACAACGAGAATTTTGAGTCATCAACGTAGCACAAGGTAAAAGCAACCAAGTTTTTGTCATTTATGTCATTTGTATCAGCCCAATCAGAGCGTAAAATTAAATCCCTCCCCCCACGACTAACCAAAGTAGCATCAATGTTAGACGTTACTAAACCAGTTTCAGAAAATTTATGTTCTAAAACATCAATGTTTAAAAACATCGATGGTTTTTGGGCGATGTTTTATTAGCATCGATGTTTTAATATTGAATATCGATGTTTCAAACCATTGATGTTTTGTTATCGATGTCGCATCCCTACCCCAGGTTATTTGAGTGAAGTAATTTAATTATTAGTGATTAACCAGAGATTCTAGGTTTCCATTGGGTCATAGAAAAATTCAGCTATTTCTTAAATGAAAACACACGATATAAACTCGGGTTTTTCATATAGGTAATTGTTGTATAGTCAAGTGTTCTATCATATCGCGTTCGTTTCACACATACACAGAGAAAAACAAGAAGCTATACGTTCTAGGTTATATGTTTGACTAGCTGAATACCCGTGCTTCGCTACGGAGTACATTCAAATTAAATACAACGGTCAATGTATGCAGTTAATGCCAAAAAAATATTTATAATGAATACAATGGTCAATGTATGCAATTAATGCCAAAAAAATAAACAAAAAAATATTTATAAAAAAATTGCAACGGATATTTTTATAGACAAAATAATGTAGAAGAAAATATTGAAATGAAATCTAATAGAACATACTAAAGAATACAGTACAGTTTGAGGAACATTTCTTTTACTGTGTTTTAATATTTTTTTCCTATAATGTCCAATTGTCTGCCGCATTAGAAAGAGAAAAAAAGTTGGTTTTTTTTTGTTAATGTATTTCGTTGTTATGCTCGCGACACAAAATTAATTTAAAGTATCACAAAAAGAAAATAAACCGCGTGACCAGCATTTAATAAATTAAATTCTAAAAATTAATCTTTAAAAATTCACCAAAAATCAGAAATGGAGGTAAAGATTCGAAAAAGTTTTCATTTTAAAGGAATTTTTATGATCTTTCTCGTGATAATTTTATAACCCTCAAATTATTATTTTAAATGCAAACTTTAAAAAATGTTACAAAAACAACTTAAAAATTTAATTTTAAAAAATCTAAGAAGAACTTTTCAAAAATCTTTCATAGTCACTCCTACAATATAAGAAGAATCGCCATGCAAAATTTCAACCAGGTTCAGCGGTTTGGTCTGTGCTTTACATGTCAGTCAGTCAGTCAGCTATGGAACTGTTTTATATATATATATATATATATATATATATATATATATATATATATATATATATATATATATATATATATATATATATATATATATTATAGGTTTCTTCTTGTCGATGAGAGCTTAACAGCTTAATATTCTCTGCTTGTACGCATGTATTTAAGTGTGTTTATAAGAGGGCATGTATAAAGTATTCTTATTACAGAACTTCTTAGGTTCCCAAGGTTTAGGCAGCACTAATTTATGGCCAGTTCTCAATATCTAAGTAAAATGGATTATGAAACATTGCTGTGAGTTTCTCACTCGCTCTTGTGATATATTGACTCATACATAGAAATGAGCTCTTCATTCTTTTTCTGATTGGAAAAGCTTAAAATTTTGGCTCCCTTATTTAAAGAAATATTACTACAAAACACAGATACTAGCTACATGTTAAGCTCAAAATAATTAACTTTTACGTTATTGTGGAGATTCTCTCAAGTAGAAAAATAACATTCCCATATTCTCTCTCTATATTTTATATAAAAATGTGTCTTTTAAATATCAAACTGTAATTAAGTCAATGAAATTCAAGCGGTCTAACTAGCTATCGTGTAGTAAAAGATGACCGTAGCGGTCACCACCAATCCAAACCAAAGAAATGGAAAATTTTATAATATTTATTAAAATTGAAAGAAATCTCTCTGTTTATTACAATGAATTTATATTTTCAAATTATATGATTATAAAACCTCTTTGAAGGTCATTTCAGTGTACAGCAAATTTTTTTGAGAAATATAACAGAAAGGTATGGAATAATTTTAAGGTTTTCAATCAGTTTGAAAATATAATGTTGCATCAAATTTTCTTCTTGACAAAACCACACACAAAAATCTTTATAATTATTTCATAAGGAATTTTTTTCATTCAGGAGAATGAAAAAAAATTCCTTATGAAATATTTATTCGCTTCTAACATTAAAGAAGAAAACAGTATACAGTGAAACTTCTCTAGTAGGCCACCTCTCTAAACGGCCATGTTTTGTTCAAATCCGATTTAAAACTCCATAGAGATAGTGTTCTGAAAGAAACCCCTTTTTGACGGCTACCCCTCAAAACGGCCACTTTTTTTGGAACCATTACTGGTTGCCACAGAGAAGTTTCCCATAAATCATAATTTAAAATGTAGAAAGGCTTTCAGAAAAGCCTTCATAATATCCTTTGCACACTATTAAAAAAATAAAATTGTAACAGTGTTTCTGTCATTTTTTATTTTCTTCGAGGAAATTAAATATTATTTAATAAGTAACTATTCAAGGGGAAAATGTAATTTAAGGTTTTTTTCGAAAAGTGTAATGG
>OU015491.1:75910993-75915993 GCA_907164885.2 Dolomedes plantarius | reverse complement strand
AGTTAAAGATTTCTTCTGTTACAAAGGTATAAATTAGCACAAACCCGACAAAGTCGCACAAACCCGAGAGAAATACACCACAGTAAATAAAATGGAAATAATTTAATGTCCCTTGGGCGGCCCGGTACCATTTGATCCACGGACCGGTACCGGTCCGCGGCCCGGGGGTTGGGGACCACTGAGCTAGAGGATAAACAAAGATGCAGCATTTCTGCATCTTTGTTTATCCTCTAGACAAATATAAACTCAAATCATTTTTAGTAACTGATTCATCGGAGGAAACATATACAAAAAAGCAGTACTAAGGTTTCACACTGATATTTATAATCATTATTCCTTCTCGGGTGGGCTTTTACTGAGATATCTTGCGGCAAAGAGAGACGGAAATGCCTTCGAACGTTATGCCGCTTTTCTGTGATATGCAGGAGAAAACACATAAAAGTACAGAGCAGGACAGTACCTCCAAACATCCTGATTATAAACGCTTTTCCCCCAATATAAGTAAAACCGTGACTGAGTAGAAAAACTTTCAGCTCACAGGTTGGTTAGTTGAGAGCGCTACGGTCATATTTTACTACACGAGGGCTTATTAGACCGGGACCTATTGGTTAAAGCCGATTCCAGACGGCTACAAAAATCCATACCAATAGTGGGACTCGAATCCTCATACTCTGGTACCGAATGCCAGCACCTAGTCATTCGACTATCACCCTACAGCGTTCAAGGAGAGGAATCGATAAAAAGTCGGAAGCAGACAATATCTTTGATGCAGTTTCTTTAATTTAAACATTTTACATGCGCAAAAATATAGAAATGATCAACCCCGCGAATAAGACCTTTCCTAAACTAGTGAGAAAAATTAGGCTGATTGTATTTACTCGCTCCGTAAAAACTGAGAGCAATTAAGAGACGCCTCGCATCTTACTGGAAGACAGTTTCGCTTCGGGCTCTTTTTGAAGGCAGCAGTGGATAATCTACAGAGCATGGGTGGTGCTTAAACACAGCGATGGGGACTAGAACTACGCTTGCTTTCCCTTTCTCACTTTGCGATCATTTTTTTAATCCAGCTGCTCATGATGTCATAAAATACAGGGTTATCAGGAAAGAATCATCCGATTACAAAATTTAATATCTTCCATAATTGCAAACAGAAAATTATAATTTATATGTCATTGTAAAGGAAAAATTTTAAATTTCTTTTCACAACTATTGGATATGACTTCCTTTAGTCACCCATATAATATCATTCCGATGTGCCATTTCTTGCCAAACACGTTGTAATGTTTCACTATTAACCGTTTGTAAAGCGTCACAAATGCGTTGTTTAAGTTCGGTCACACTTGTAGGCCAAGGTGGTATGAACACAAGATCTTTGACATATCTCCAAAGGAAGAAGTCACATGGGGTTAAGTCCGTTGACCTAGGAGGGTAGCTGTGTAGGACCAAATCATCGGCTGCACTGCGACCAATCGGCTACAACGAATCGGCGCAACTGCTTACAAACCCGTCCGACGGGTTTGTAACCAGTTGCGCCGTGTGCTTGGCTCCATTCAATTACATAGGTTGCGACTCATCACGGACTGGTTTGTGATTTGAGTCGGTTATCAGTTTCTTTTGAGTTGCTCCGTGTGCAGACGGCCTTATTAACCCATTAATGCCTATTGGTACGAAAACGTACCAGCTTAAGAATAGTTATTTTTCTCTGCACTAAATGTGTCTAGTTTTCCAATATTGTTCATGTGCTTCAAGAATAGTTCACTGACAGCGAGAAAAATAGATTTTCCTCCATTTTCTCTCAAGTTCTTGTTGTTATTTGACGTTATGCTCAGGTGAAAGCGTCGTGAAACAAGATGCCTCTGACATCACATAGAAAATAGTAAGTTTAGAGTTTTGGATTTATCTCAAAATTATATATTGACTATTAATCACTGTTATAGAAGTGTATTTTATAAATTCATGCCACTCGAAAGTCATGTTTTGCTTTGTATTATAAAATATAAAAACTTATATATCGTTGGTACGAAACCGTACAAACCGGCTAATGTATAGTCAAGTTTGAATTAAAATCGGAAATCTTTCACGTTTGAATTAAAAATCGGAAATATTTCACGTTTGAATTAAAATCGAAAATCTTTCACGTTTGAATTACAATTTTTTGAAATAATATTTTGACTTTAAATCATTGTTATAAAAGTGTATTTTATAAATTTTTGCCTTGAAAGTCATGCTTTTATGCTGTTGGTATAAAATTTTGAGTGTAGATGAGTCTATAATTCCATATTTCGGGCACCACGGAATAAAACAATTCATATGAGGTAAGCCAATACGTTTTGGCTTCAAACTTTGAACTCTGTGTTCTTCTAATGGTCTTTTATTGCATGCTGAACCTTATTGTGGAGCATCTACAAAATTATCAAAATCTGATTTAGGCCAAGGTGCCGATGTTGTTCTTGGGTTACTAGACAAATGCGAGATCCCACCTGGGACACATGCTGTCATGGACACTTATTTACCTACATTCCCTTGCTGAAAGAGCTATCGAAAAGAGACATAGCAGGAACCGGGACATTGAGAGAAAATAGGCTGAAAAATGTTCCTTTATCATCCAAAGAAAAAGTCGGCAAGGAGGAGATATGAATATATATGTCATGAAGATATCAGTATCGTCAAATGGAATGACAAAAAAGTTGTTACTGTTGCAAGTAACAAAGTTTCTACAAAACCTATTGCATCTGCTACTCGATGGAGTGCCGCAGAATAATGTTTCCATGCCACAACAGCTAAAAATTTATAATAAGCATATGGGTGGTGTCGACCTTGTTGATCAAGCTGTGGCAAATTATCGCGTAAGAATTCGTTCTAAAAAGTGGTGGTGGCCATTGTTTTCGTTTGTACTTAGTGCCAATGTTATAAATGGATGGAAATGGTATAAAATGAAAAATGATAGTAATGAAATCCTACTTCTTGAGTTCGTACGACAATGCGCACAGGAATTGTCATTCACTTATGGAACATTGCCTAGAGGGCCAGGTAAGCCAATTTAATTTAGGCATAAAGCGGCGTCACAAATAAGATATGACAAGAATAGTCACTGGTGAATCAGATCAGATCAAGAACATGCCCGTTGCAAGAACTGTTCCGGTAGAAGCAGCTACAAGTGCGAAAAGTGTAATGTGCCACTGCATCCTCAGTGCCATAAAAACTATGATGTTTGCACTCAATAGACATTTTATTGTTTTATTCTGTCAGAAAATCATCTAACGTGCTTTTCATTTAATTGTGGTATTCCCGATTTTGTTGTTATTTTCATTAATAAGTAAATGTGATATTAGCTTTTATTCTCGATGTGTACTACACACATACGCCGATTGGTACGAAAACGTACCAGTAAAAAAAATATAGTTAAAGTGCAACAAAAAATATAATTTTAGTGTAATACGCATTAATAGACTTAAAACATACAAATATGAGAGAAGTAACAAAAATGGTTAAAGAAAACGAAGTCGGCATTAATGGGTTAACAGCACGTATTGAGTTTCAGCGGCATGATTCCTCGTCCAGTAGTCAAACTTTCTTTCCCGGAAAGAACAAAATCTCTCCAACAATCTTTTCAGACAGACACTCCAAGTTTATTTTTTTTATTTATTTTTTTTTTCCCTATTTCAATCGTGATGTGGAGTTAGCTTCACAAAACAGTTCCCCTCTGATCTGACTTCCATATCTGAATGCCATGAAAGTGATCCTTATCGAGTTAGATGTCCATATAAATCATATCAAGCAGAAAATATGTCACGATCTTTGAAAGGGCTATTTACTTTTAGATCAAATGAATATATTAATAATGACCCTTATATCTTTACGGATCGATACGGATCATTGCGGATCGGGAAGAGCGAAAGTATTTTCAATGTCTATTTTGTTCTGCTTTAATGGCATATAAAACAAGTTAACCTTGTTTACTTGCTCTATGTACCTTGTTTACGCAACGCAGATATTAATAATACACCTTCCTTTCCTTCTGACTGAAAATTAGATTCACGACGAACGTAATGAATACCATGGTAAACGCGAAGAAAAAAAAAAAGCTGTTTGGTAAAAGCTATCGATCAACAGGGCTTTCGGAAGAAAATAGAAAAGAATAAAACATTTCTTTTTCGTTTCCCATTGACAGCTTACACAAAGACACGGATCAATAGCAGGCGGAGATGTATTTTTCGGTAGAATCTGGTATGATTAGAAAGATTTGGTGGATATTGGATTTAATCTGCGGTAGGCTTGCTGTCAAAGTTGCTCCATGTTAATGCAAGTTATTGATTGCTCATAGAAAGCCAGAGTTATTTTGAGACTCTGAGAGTGAAAGCGAGGGAAAAGTATAGTAGCCGCGGTAAATAAAACTAATGTTTACTTAAATAAGCGGCTTGAAATAAGGCATTAGACACCAGTAAAATACATGTTTATTTCATCTTAATTGATAAAAAAAAATTTTCTCTTGTTGAATTTAGCAAAAATGCAAACGCAAAGAAATACGTATGTTGATTAAGTACGTATTTTCACAAATTGAAATTCAAATATTACTTAACTTTCTCTACTTAAATTGCTGAATAAAATAAATTTCACAGTAACTAAATACATATTGTTATTCATTAAGTATTAAAAATATAATTATCCTATCAAAATTATGTTTATAATTATCTTTTTCCAGTTAAACAAAGACGTAATAAAGATTATCTTTTATGTAAAATATATTATTTCAAAATGAACGCTCTCACTAAACATTATGCAAAATAGAAACTATATTTATTAACTTTTTTAAAAATAGGTGTTTCATAAGCTATTTTTAGAGTTAGAAAATCGCGCGATTTGGTGTTTCACAGCACAAAAGACTCTTCCGCAACTTCCTCTATAAGATTTCCAACATTTATAATTTCCTAGATTCTCATTAATAATCATATCAGTGTGTGATTTTAAGGTCAGTTTGGGTATTAATAACACCTCCTATT